>CM038214.1:229189928-229317032 GCA_021442155.1 Cymbidium sinense | reverse complement strand
ATTACTTAAAAGATTCCATATGTAATGGTAGAATATCTCAAGAGAATTCAATAGCATGCTTTGTTAAATTACCCAAAGAAATCATATGCCTAGAAAAAAGAATCAATTTTAATAGAAATTTAAAATCAATAGGTTTAATCTCTATAGATTTAGACTACATTAATAAGCAAGAAGAAATACAAAGGATAGCCACTCTTACTGAAGGTCATATAGAATGTGATTGGAGGCAACCATTTATTGACTATTTAAGCAAGGGGAGGCTTCTTGAAAATAAGTCATTAGCAAATCAAATGAAGAAACATGCTTTATCTTATGCATTAATCAATAATGCTTTATATCATAGGTCATTTGATCAAATGTGGCTCCGTTGTTTAGACAAACTGAAAGCCCATATGGTTGTGACTGAGATACACTCTGGATTGTGTGGAGCACACCAATTTGGGCCCAAAATGAAATTAAAAATTGAGAGACTTAAGTATTATTGGACATCAATACTAAATGATTGCATGGAGGTTGCATGTTATTATCATCAGTGCCAAGTACATGGTGTGGTATTAAATTAACCACCCAATGCATTACACCCTCTGATTGCCTCGCCTTTTGAGAGTTAGGTACATCATAGGGCTATTGATCCTCCTTCATCGAAAGGACATCATTTTATTTTAGCAATGAATTATTTTTTTGAAATGGGCGGTACCACTGAAATAAGTTAAAGCATATCATGTGTTGAAATATTTTCATGAAAATATCATATATCGATTTGGCATTCCTCATCAAATCATATCCAATAATGGTTCATCCTTTATATCCACGAAAATAAATCACTTCGTAGCTAGACATAAAATTGATTGGAGATACTCAACCATCTATTACCCTAGGGTGAATGGATTGGCTGAGGCATTTAATAAAACATTGGTAAGAATTATGAAAATGATACTTGATGAAAACAAGCTCCAATGGCATTAAAAGTTAGTTAAAGCCTTATGGGCCTATCGGACCATATATTGGACACCAACTCAATCTTCACGATATGCTTTGGTTTTTGGGACTGAAGCAGTTCTTCCATTAGAAGTGCAATTTCCTTCATTAAGAATAGTTGTTAATAATAATGTTATAGTAGATCAAAATCTAAAGATTCACTTGGAAGAACTAGATAATCTTGAAGGAAAATGATTGAAAGCTCAACAAGACCTTAAATTGGTTCATCCTAGAACTTTCCAAGTAGGAGACTTGGTCTTGGTTCTTAGACAACCAATCCTACCTCATTGAATAATCAATAACAAATTTGAGCCAACATGGAAGGACCATTTTATTTGTAGTGGAAAAGCTTATGAAGGAGGTTCTTACCAACTTATTACTTGATGGTGAACGTCCACCAATCAATCAATGGAGTTACCTAAAGAAATATTATGTGAAACTTGTAACTTGTTGCCAAATAAAAATCAATAAAAAAAGCTTATTTCTCTTTATTGCTTTTGCTTCAATTTGTATCATTTATCTGGAATGTTGTAAACTCATTCGTAAACGTATTTGAAAATGAAATTTTTATCACCCTTCATGTTAGACTAATTAAGTAAGGATTGAGTTCATTCGATTCTTTCTTATTAGTCAAAACTTTTGAAATTAGGAATTAAGTTATTTTAACTCCTTTTCCACATCCATATCACCTGTAGGATAGGATCTAGCCCTTTGTGGCACCTTTCCTACGCATGACTTGAGATAGTAAGCCCTCACACCTTTCTCATACCCTTCTAGGTTTGGAGTAAGCCTTCTGCACCATTCCCATAGGTTTGGGGCAAGCCCTTCATGGCACCATTCCTACTTTTGTGAACATGATTGATCAAGCCATCAAGGCCCTTTTCATGTTACACTGGTGAGTTAGATTGGATCAAGTCTTTATGACCCCTTTCTAATAGCCAGAAAGATATAAGTCCCTAGTCGGAATTCTCTCTAATCATCTAGGAGTAAGTCTCCAATCTCCATCCTACCTTTGTTTACATGATTTGATCAAGCCATCAAGGCCCCTTTCATGTTACATAGGCGAGGTAGATTGGATCAAGTCTTTATGACCCCTTTCTAATAGCTAAAAAGATATAAGTCCCCAGTCGACATTCTTTCTAATCATTTAGGAGTAAGTCTCCAGTTGCCATCCTACCTTTGTGTAAATGATTTGATTAAGCCACCAAGGCCCCTTTTATGTTACACAGGAGAGTTAGATTTGATCAAGTTTTTATGACCCCTTTCTAATAACTAGAAAGAAATAAGTCCCCAGTCAGCATTCTTTCTAATCATCTAGAGTAGGTCCTCATTGACTACTTTTGTGTATATGATTGGATCAAGTCATCAAGGCCCTTTTTTACATACAGGCAAGTTAGATTAGATCAAGTCTTTATGACCAATTTCTAATAGCGAAAGACATAAGTCCCGCATTCTTTCTAATCATCTAGAGTAAGTCCCGGTCTACCTTTGACCTACAAGATTGGACTAAGCCATCCAGGTCCCTTTCATGTTACACAAATGAGTTAGTTTGGATCAAGTCCTTATGACCCCTTTTCTAAAACTAGAAAAATATAAGTCCCTAGTCAGCATACTTTCTAATCATCTAGGAATAAGGCCCTCGAATCCTACCTGAGTAAGTCCCGTTGGCTTCTATTCAAGAATTAAGAAATGGAATCAAGACATTAAAAGCCCCATTTTTTGGACTACTTAAACAGGATTAAGTCCATGTGACCCATGTTTAGTAGTCAAAGTGTTGCGGATTAGGATCAAGCATTTCAAACCTCTTCACCCGGCATAACTTTTGAGGATTGGATCATGTCTTTAAATACTCCTCTCCTCTCTTCAGCTAACTAGGATGGATCATGCCCTTAATGACCCCATCTTATTAGCTAAACACATGGATCACCACTATTCTCAAGTAAGAGTAAGTCCCCTAAAGGCATCTTCCTTGAGCATAGTGATTACATTAGGGTTAGACCATTCTTTGGGACTACTCCTAATAGCATTCCTCTTCATCCTATGACTTAGTCAAATTTAAGTTTCTAGGAATGAATCACACTCCAAAGCAAAGATAGGTATACATGTACCTATCGTTCACAATTAAAATCAAAATAAAATTCTAAGTCAAAAAATCAAAATCATGAATTGGAACCCCGAGTTTATACTTGTATGTTGATCAATTTGGTCATTACCAATATGTGTAGTGTATTCTGACTAATCCATTACACATATTTTGGGGTCCATTTGTTAACCTCATTTCTGGAAGAGGTCAATTTAGCAATGAAATGATATCAAGTTCAAATAGGGATTTTCTAATTCACTATTCAAGTCACTATGCTTAATGACTTAGGAAATGCATTTTATGCTAAATCCATTTACTTGGTTTGATATAAAATCAAATCAAATATCCAACATAAATAAATCGGTGAATCAATATAAATAAAATGAAAATTCAAAGTCAAATCTAAAGTCAACTCTAGTCAACCTAGAAGTGGGCCAACTTCATCAAAAGTCAACCCACTAAAATTTGACTAAATTAAATGACCAAAAATATTTTAAATCATGAAATGAATATGTGTGATCATAATGACAAAAAAATTTGAGTCCATGGAGGCCTAGATTAGGTAAATTAAATTCTTTAAATCAACATAACCTAAATAAGCCAGATTGAACTCAAATCCAAGAAAAATTAAAATAAATCTGAATTGATTGTCCTAAATCATATGGGGATGGTGATGGGACATGACCCAAATTCCTATTGGGTGTAGTTGGGTCAAATGGATCATTTGACCCATAAGAAATTATGTTTAATTCACTTAACTCAATTTGGGTTAAGTGTGTTAAGCAAGATAGAAAAAATAAGGAAATGCCAAGCCACTTTCAACCAAATCATATGATGGGGGTGACACTTCCTTAAACCCTTCTAATGAAGTTTTACATCCCTAATTAAGCCATTTAAGTTTCTCTTACATTATTGAATAAAATCCAAATGAGGAAAACCAATGCAAGCAAAGGAATTAGAGAAGTCAAATTCCTTCTCCCTTCTTCCCACCCATTCACATAGGACTACTGTGGGATGGAAAAGGAGAGCACTAGCTACCTTCCAAGGTCCTCCATCTCCAAAATTGACCAAGGAATAGCTAGGAAAAAGCTTAAAGGCTCTCGATCATATAAGAAAATAAGAGGAGAGACTTCCCAAAGGAAATTGAACACACACACACCTTCACACATCAAAATCGATCCTAAATGAAATTTCTCCTTCCCCCCAAGAGTCCTTAACCACTATAAATCATCAAAGATGAAAAAATGCAAGGGTTGGCCTAGGGTGCAATCCATAAGGAATTAATTTAATTCCTTTTGCAAGCAAGTCTGGTTCAAGCATTTGAAGCTTTAGGATCAATTGCAAGGCCAATCATCCAACGAATCAAGGTATGCCATGGTTGACCTCAAGCTTTTCCTTAGAGAATTTGATTGTGGTAAGTTTAATTGGAAATGCAATCTACAATATCAAGCATATAGAAACATATGATATTCATCCGATCATCATGTAGTAAAATCACTTGATTTTTTGTGGATTGATCAATTAGCAAAATACTATCAAGGTCCTCGGCTCTGGGAATCAAGGAGATGATCTCTACGCCATCCGTATTTTGATCCGATGATTAGGCGAACGATCAATTTTCACCATTTAGGAACCACGGACCGATGGACCATCCATAGAAATCCCTCATTTTAAACTTGGTAATGTGCCACATGGATGCCGTGGACCAACCATGTGCAAGCATGTGCCATGCAACATGGATCCCAAGTGGGAGCCACTTAAAACCATTAAAATTGGTTAAATAAGGATTTTAATTAATTTAAAAATGCAAAACTTCTAAAATCATATAAAATCAAATATGAATCAAAAAATTACAAATAAAATTCTATGGATTCATTTGATGAAGAATCCATAGAAAATAAAATCTCAATTTTTATATTTTCTCTTAATTTAAGTTTAATTGAAAAACATTAAACCCTAATTACTCTCAAATTAATAATCCAATTAATTTGAAACTTTGGGGAAATGAAATTAAGCATAAAATACACCTTGGGTGAATTTTTGGGGATTTATTTCTCTGAATTCAAGGGAAATTATAATTTCATATGTTTAACCTTTAATTAATTAAATTAATTAACCCTAAATCAAATAATTAGATAACTTTAATCAAACAACCTTTAATCATCATTATATTCATTAATGAGCATTAGAATACTAATTAAACTTAATTAAACCTATTTGAACCTAATAATACCTAAATTGACTTAATTAGTTAATTAAATAAATTAAATATTTTAATTTAACAACCTAAAAATCATAGTAAATCAACTAATTAGCCAAAAATTATGAATAAACCTCATTGGAAATGTATTTCGGTGAAGAATAAGTAAAAAATAAAACCCTTAACTGAATCTCAATAAATTATGCTTAATTTAAGTTTTAAAATAATTAAATTACATACATATAATCAACTTTTGGGATATAAAATTGGCATATAACTCTATTTTTTAGAAATATTTCAAGTTCAATTGATCTCTAGATTAAGAGTTCTTAAATTTCCAAATATTTAGGTCAATGTTAATCAAACTTTAGGTTAATAGAATTAATTAATCCATTAAATAAAATAGTAATTCAGCCCAATCTCAATCAAACATTAGAAAACTATTCAAAAAATTATCTAAATATCCTAGGTCAATTAAAGTAATAAAATTTAATCTTAGGATAATGAAATAAAACCAGGTTAATAAAACTATTAATTAACATAAACATTAGACTTTGAATAAATAAAATTTAATGAAACCACTCATCCCTAATGAATTTAATGAATGAATCTAAAACTTAGGTTAATTAATTAATCAGATCAAATAATTAACTTAAGTGCTTTAGGCTAAGCATAATCCATGAACAAACCTAAAGTATTAATTTATTTAAAAAGCCTATAAACCCATGATTTAATAACTTAAGTTCAATTGAATGAAATCAAACTTTAATCTAAATTCTATAAATGAAATGAAAACCAAACCAAAACCAATCCAAAGATTAATTAAGATGCTTAAGGATCTTAGTTAGACTTTTGAAAATATCATTAGAATTAGGATGTTGAATGAAAAGAGCTCCATCCAAAAAAATAGAATCATTCCATTCTTCATTCTTGAAAACCTATACAACTTTAACCAAATAGAATGAACATAAAAATGGGAATTAAATCACTCACTAAACCATTGAGAACAAACCAACCAATGGTAAAAATTAAACAAATTCAAACTTCAAACTTAAACTTGAACTTAAAAAAGCCTAGCAAAGCCTAACCACACAAACCCCTCTTTTACACACACTAGATCATTTAGGTCATGGACTCTAGATCTAGGTTAGATCATTCTATAATTTTCATTAATCTTCTGTGTTGTGCTTCACATGTCTATGTGTGGTGTATTGCTTTAGACTTGATTCTAGGCTTGTTTGTTCATTGAGATGTTAGGGCATTCTTTTTAGAATTAACACTATTTTCTATTGGGGATTGTGTTAAAGGGATTACTGTAATAAATAAACCATAATATTGTTGTTTGCTTGCAAGTGCTAAAACCCTTTACATAGTCCATCAGACAGGTGGTCTTGGCAAGCAACTAATGCTAAGCCCATACATTTATGAAATATAAATTATTTTTTTTGTCATATGTATTTTGTAACATATGTTTTGCAAGGCTTAAGATTTTTTTTTTTTGAATTTTAAATATAAATTTGAGCTTAGAATTAGTTTAGAATCTTTAGGGTCTAGGATTAACAGGAGCTAACCCAACCAGGAGATAGTGCGGTGGACCCTTATGGAGCCCGAAGGATGTTTCTGAAGAAGGAGGCATTTCTATAGTCTTGTGCTATTAGAATCTAAGCCCTAGATTTCTAAGAAAATGATAACTTGAAATCTAAAATTAAATCCCAAATTTGAAGCCCAATCATAGGATAGTTGAAATGTCTCGGGTATCTCAATATCAATTTCTATTTTTCCCATTTAATTCTTGAAAATAACTCTCTCCAATGGACCTCTCCCAATTGAATTTCCCAAAATCAATCCTTTGAAAGCTACCTTAGTCTTTAGAATAACCACTTATTTCTTTAGTCAAGAGTATTCTTAGGAAGAGACCCTTCTAAGATGTAATTAACTATAGAGGCTATATGGGAACCATGATCCAGGATAAAATAAATCTCCATACTTTCCATGTAGATGGGAAAATACTCATACATGAAAGACCCATTAGCCTTAGGAGTCTTTTATTGAAATGATCAAATCCATTACAAGAGAACATTTTTATCTTTTGAGATAATATGTTTATTCCTTAATGTAATATTTGGTCATCTAAATAAAATTTTCCTAAACTTTATGTGGTGTCATTTCTTTTCTCTTTTCTAGAGAAAACACCAACCCAAAGTGACCAATTTGACCTATTTGAGTTCTAATCCTACCCAAATTGGATTGAACCAAAGCCCCATCCATCATGATTGTTGATCACCCTAGGTTGATCAATTGTCATAATTGAATTAGAGTCAACTGGTCATTTGACCAAGTCAACCCTCTTATGAACTCAAACTAGCCAAATTAACAACTAAGCTAATCCCTTAAAACCAATGATTCATAACAAATCAAAATCAATATTTGAATATGATTTGACCTTCAATTGAGTCGACCAAACCCAATTGGCCCTCTTCTTAAGTTGACCCAAATTGATCTAAAAGATCAAATTGGGTCGAATCAAAATATAAACCAAATTGATTGCGACCAATGGCTCAAGTTCATTCCAAATTGATTGTTGAACTTGACCAAAGCCATGATTGGATCGAATTGAACCTAATTGACCTTCTTATCTCAAATTGACCTAAAGGTTCAGGTTGGACTAAATCAAAACTGAATCCAATTTAATTGAAACCAAAGCCTACAATCATCTTCAATTGGTCTACTAAACCCTAACCAACACTCAATTGAAGCCAATTTGGCTATTTTGGTCAAATTGGTCAACTTAACCCACTTAACCCAAATGAATTCAAATGAGCCAAAATCAAATTTAAGCCAAAATAAAGCAAAAAAAATTAAACCAAAACATCCCAAATGATCAATGAACTTGACCTAACCCTTAGTTTGACCTAATTTGATTGATTGGCCAACTTGACCCAACCTAACTTAATTTGACCTAAATTAGTCAAATTGAGTCAAACCTAACCAAATCAGCTACAATTGACTTGAAATTTGGGTTAACCCACTTTTGGCTCATTTCAAATCTACTTAAATCAAATCCAATGCTAAATGATCTTTCTTCCCATGGTTAAAGGGCATCACATGAGATAAATCACCCATGTAACTGGTCTTTTCCATTTCTTGTCCACTTGGTACTCTCCTAATGGTCCATCTAAGCACCTAGAACACTACCCAACCTGACCCAATGGGTAGTTGCATTGTCCATGACCCATGGGAAATGAAATCACCTTACCCTACCCATTAGAGCATTTGAAACCCATAGGACACCCATGATTCCTCCTTGACAGCCACCTCTATACATTCTAACCAAGGTGAGCTAACTCACCTGCCACCCATGATTCCCTAAGATAGTTGGACCTAGAAGCCAAACCCCATTGATCAGATGAAGGGGTATACACCCCACATTTCCACTCAAAAAAACACAAAATCATTCCTCGAGCCTAGCTACTCAAGATGAGCATAAATCCTTTCTCCCAAGCTCATTCCTCGACCAAAAATTGTCATTCACGTCCATCCTGAAATAGGACACTCCCATTTCTAACCTAAATTCCCCATTTCTCAACTAAACTCAAATTAACTTTCCATGCACCTTCCCTAAGCCTCATCGAAATAAAATCTCTTGCTACCCAAGAGCAAGGAGGTGGGACTTCGATCAAAGTCGAGATCCAAATCTTTGGTTCATGGCCTCCTGAGTGAATGTCAAGGAATTGATCCAATTATTGCTTAATATAGCTTCATCTCCACTAGATGAAGCTTCCTCAATCGTTCGAACCACTGATCTTGAGCTCTGATGAGGTATCCTTCCAAAACTGATCCTTAGGCAAAAATGGGATGGAGATTTTTGAAGAAAACTTGCATCTTGTGTGATCTTAACAGTTAGATCCCCTCAGACCAATGTCGTGAAGGCGTGGATCCTTTTTTGGAGTTGAGCTTCGTAAGAATCAAGTGAGTAATGGTGAACAAACACTATTCTCCCTCACTGATGTGATGTTAGATCATGCACCGTCTATTCTACATGATCAGAATGGACCGTCATAATTAGATCTACTAGATTGATTTAATTTAATCTTATTAAGCAGCGGGATTAATCGTAGCCATTCGATCTTAGATCGGACGGTGGATGAAAGCATCACGCAAACGAAATGATATATGTTTTAAGTAGGCAATCTTGTGATGCCATGTGGAAAGTGCGTGCATTAGCACCATGTGGAACTAATAGGATTAGGCTAAATTAATCATTATTAATGGCTAAAACTTCTCATAAAAGTCATAGAGAAATAAAAAAATGCAAATAAATACTCATTATAAAGGTATTTAGAGGAGAATTAATTAAAAATGATCTTAACTAATTTTGAATAATAATTAATGTTTAAATAGGGTTTAATAGTAATATTAAGCTTAATTACCTTAATTACTTGAGCAATTAATCTTAAATTTTGTGCATTAATTTAAAGGGATGACCTCTGCCTCCCATGATTTTCTTGGGATTTATTGCACTTAATCCAAAAAATTGACTAATTAAAACTTAACTACTATTTTAAGTTAATTAATGATTAATTAATCCCATCAATAATAAATTAGTTAATTAAGCTTATTAATCATTGTTCAATAGTAAGTGAACTAAGGAATAGGGTTGGGCCCCTTTCCCAAGTTCATTTTCACCCTTTTTTAAAATAAAATTAATAATTAACTAATTAATTAAATCACTTAATCAAATTGAAATCATAACCACATCAAACCTTAATTAATTAAATCATGGGATAGATCTTTAGGTGTTTAATAACCATAAAGGAGTTTAATGAAATTATGGTTAGTACACATGTATGAGAAAACCATAAGAGTAATTAATTAATTCCCTTAATCTAATTAACTATAAATCATGAGACAATTGTATTAGGCCACTTTTATTTCCTAAGATCATTACAAGTTTATTTTCCATGCATATCATGTTGGCTTATAATTATTCAATTAATTACTTTAAGGTGACATAAGCAAGGGTAATTAATTCATGTAATTAATAGTTTAACTTAATTAACCCATAAAATCAACTTAGTTACATTTCCTTAAATTAAATCAAATCACTAATGTGGGAATGAGTTTAAAACAATAATTGATGATTTCTCTTCTCCTCTTTAAATCAAAACAAATCTAAAACTTAATTAATAAAGAAGCTTTGGTTTGCTTTAAATAATCTTATTTGATTTGATTATACTTAAGAATTAGTTTGTTGAATGAATCACATGCTTAAATTTGATTGTCCTCTTTCCAATCATGTTAAATTTGGTATGTCATTTGAATTCATGCATCCATCTTTTCAAAATCAAGTAAAATAAAATGTATTTCCTTTATGTAAGCTTGCATGTGTTGATTTAATTTAATATATATGTTGCTATTATCACTATTAAATCCAACTGTATTTTTCAAAGCTTATAAATGAATAATAATATGTGTTATGATGCTAGTTATAAATACATAAGAAATGTATGTGCTTATAGCTTAAGTATATGAATGTTTAGTTCTCTTTCTTCTATTCATGTGTTAATTTATATAAGATTGAATGGGTATATAGTCTAGACATTAGAACATGAGGCTTTTAGCCCCAAGGAGGTCATTTGATTACCTCACTTCCCTAGTTTAACAACAAGATACCCATTTGATTTCCTTCTTATGTATTTCAACATTAGAATTTGGATAAAGCTTTAATTCATATATATAAATGATTCAATCAAAAATATATACACAATTTTTGCATGGTTTTCTTTTCCCTCTTTTATGTATACATCCATGTGTGTCCAATAAAAGCAAGTATATAATCGGACATCAGAATATCTGAGGCTTTAGTTAGCCCTAAGGAGGTCATTTGATTACCTCACATCCTTGGTTTAACAATGACACATACTTTCCTATATCTTTGTACATGTATATGTATATGTGATTAGTGAATGAAAATCCCATTTTACATTAAAATTGCATGCATTCATAATTGACTAAGTGGTTGAATTAATTAGCCATATGATTTAGAGCTTACTTCCTATGTTCATGTATATGAATTTACATATGTTTGAATGCAAATGAGTATATAGTCTAGACATCTAGAATATGAGGCTTTTTAGCTCCAAGGAAGTCATTTGATTACCTCACTTTCTTGGTTTAACAACATCACATGCCTATTTAATTTCATTCTTATGTACTTTTGTATAAGAATTTTGATATAGTTTTGAATTGATATGTTTAAATAATTCAATCAAATAAAATATAAATTCTAAACATGCACATACATCATCATTTAAGTATCCTAAAATATGTTGCATGTATAACAAACTTAGGATTAAATCATATGCATGTTACATGTGATGGAATGATTTAATATATGTCAAGTGGTAGTAATTCAATTAAATTAATAATATGCCTTTCATTTTTAATAGGATTATTTAAAGTGAACCTAAACATAAGATTAATTAAAACATTTAATAAGCCATTTACTAAAGAGAACTAAATCAAATTAATATACTTTACAAAGTGACTTAATATAGGGATGAAAGAGGGCAATCCTATTTTCCTCTCTTTATAACACAATTGCTAAGTGTAATGAAACAAAAGAAAACACAAATTAAAATTCTCAAATCAATTAAACTACTTCAAGTGAAATCAACCTTTCATGTTAAATTGAATCCTTCTACACTTAGAAAATACAACACTAATGCCTAATAAGACTTACCACACATGATTTAATACACACATTAGAATTAAGTCACCACTTCTAGCTCTAAGTTAGGATAGTGTATGATGTGATGTATATTTTATTTTATGATGTATTATTTTAGATTAGATGTTAGGGGTATGCTTAGAAGGGATGATTAGCCAAATCATGATGGGGATTATGCTTAAGGGATGCTTAAAATAAATGTGAATGCTCTTTTTTTTCATAAATCTAAATCCATAAGCATAATCCAAGTTAGATGGGTTTAGTTACCCATGTGTAGGGTGCTAAGTTCAAATTATAAACACAACTGCTTGGCATTTTATGTATATTTAGCTAACCTCTATTTGGTAGGTGTAGTTAGATTTATTTTTCCAACATAAATGTAATTTTTATCATAGGAATTAAGATTAGTGCTACGGGGCATTAGGATGAGCAGTGGACATAAGTCTTTGTCCAGAGGTGCCCTATGATGCCTTTGAAGCAAGCACCATCCAAATCAAAGAAAAAACCAAATCAAAATTGGAGATATGAAGAAAGAAGAGCCCCATAGCATTTTATACAATTATAATTATTCTTTCATATTCAAGGTTATATAAGGTTAGAGCTTTTATCTTTTCTCTCTCTTGAGTTGTACATTACCACTTTTATTCTTTTATGATAGTTTATATAATTGTTTCATGTTATGTTTACATTGTGCATTAGGATGCATACTTTTCATAATTTCTTAAATGATTGAAGATTTTATGCTTGGATCAAATTGAACCGAGCCACCAAAACCAAATATAAACCAAATTGAATCAAACTAGAGCCACCAAAATATTTCAAATTGGATGAACTTGACCCTTGGTTTGACCCAATTTGATCAATTGGTCAACTTGACCCAAGTTCACCCATTTTGACCTGGGTATGGCCAAATCATATTAATCCAACTCAAAATTCAATGAAACTTACCCATTTTTCAAACATATTAAACATATTCAAATTTAAATCCAAACCAAATGACCTTTTACACTTAGGTCAAAGGGTAAATTTTGGCCAAATCACTTAATTTGGTCAAATCCTTTCCATAATGACACACCCTCTTAGTGGATCAATTGAACACTAGGGAGTGTGGTGCACCCAATCCAATGGGTTTGGGTCAGCCCAACCTAGCCTAAGGTTAAAATTGACAACTTGCATGAAATTAAAACATGGAATCCCTCCTCCACTTGATTTAAGCACATGCAAACTCCACTCCACTCCTCTAGCCAAACTGATTGCAATGACACCTAAAATGCCCACTCAAGGTGGTCAATTGGATCAAAATGGAAGGAGAAGCTGCCATCCGATTGCTCAAGGGAGATATACTCCCTAATTTGAATTCATTCCATTAGTCCCTACTTTGATTGAGCAAGAGGAAGCCGGAGAAGTCATTTCCAGCCTCCCAAGCCTTCAAGCAATTCCCATTTTCCATTTTCTTGATTTTCATAGCTTGGAAATAGAGGAGCTTCACTCAAAATCAAACTTAGCCTACACTCAATATAAATCAAATTCCTTTGCAAGCTCCATTAGAGCTCAATCAAACTCACCCAAGCCTTTTCCTAAGCTCCAAAGGCAAGGGAGGTGCTACAATCAACACGAGCTCAAGTCAATGAGTTGGCCCATTGGAGGATCCACCCAATCTCAAGACCTCAAACTCTCAACAAAGCTTCATCTCCACTACGATGCTTCTCCAATGGAATCGAGCATTGATGATCACCTCCAATGATGTTAGCCATTAAAGCAGCTTAATTTCAATATGTGGTCCTTTAGTGAAGTTTAATCCCATGAGACTAGCCATTAGATATGTTTTACTTTGTGCTTAGATGGTGTGGGTAAGTTTTGGGATCAATCTATGCTCAATCGAGCTCGGATCATCCCCTAGAAGATGGACAGATGTCCTCTCCCATAGGAAAATATAGGGAAGGCTCATAGGTTGTCCATCCGTGCATTTTAGATGGATGGTCATGATTAGGACACTTAGGTCCCACAAGTTTATCCTTTATAACCATAACTTTAATCTTAGTCATCCTATCCTTGATCAGATGAGTGATGAGAAAGCACGTAGCACTGCCGCAAATGTGGTGCTATGATGTGACAACTTTAATATCAAATCAGTAGCCATGGAAAGCGCGCATGTCGGTACATGGCATCGATGGGATTAAACATTTAATTAGGCTATTAAATCACCTAATTAATCATGAAAACTTCTAAATTCATATCCAAGCCTAGAAAATCAAAAAAATATGTAATAAATTGCATTGGATAGATAATTGAACATAGAATATTCTAAAAGAAGTTTTAATAGATTTTGAATAGTGCTTTTCTCTAGATTTATTTGGGTTTTATTAATGTTATTTTTGCTAATTACCTTACTCCACCAGTTAATCCCAAACTTTTGGTACATAATTAGCAGGATGACTCCTACTTCCCCTAATTTTCTTCTGATTTATTAGTGGTTTAATTAGAAGAATTGCTAATTCATTTCTTAATCACTCCCTTAATGTAATTAAGCTTAATTAAGGTTATAATTAGTGGTTTAACCCTTTGATTGAGTCAATTAAGTTTTGATTAAGTGAATATGAGGTTTAGGGAATAATTTTGGGAAACTTTCCTTAAGATATTCCTTAATCTCCCCTTCCTTCCTTAATCCAACCTTAATTAAGGGTTAATTCACTATTTACCCCCTTAATTAATTTCATAAAATTCTAAAAATTTCTATAGCTTAATTATTCTATCTTGGGTAGATGCTTAGGTGTTCAAGAGCCTAAGTATAATTAAGGAAATCAAAATCCAATTCATATATGTGAGAGGGGTTATGAAATTTCTTAACTTAAACCTCTTAGCTTAATTAATGATTAATCATGAGCCAAATATATTTGGCCCTTTTCTTCTTAGGTGCATTACTGATTTAAATTCCTTTTGTGATTTTATGTCATATCATTGGCTCATAATTATTTGATTAACTATGCTAAGGTGGTGTAGGTAAGGGGTAATTAACACACTTAATTCATACCTTAACCTAGCCAAAGCATAAAATTGATCTAATCACCTAAAAAATAAATTGAAACTAACATATGTGGGAATGGGTTAGGAACAACAAACTCACCTCACATTTCTCAAATTAAATCAAACTCAAAACAAAATCAAACCTTCCTTAAAATAACTTGATTTGCTTTGCTTTCTTATTTCATAAGATTATCTTTAGGAATTAATTAGGTGAATGTGTTTTTGCTTTCATCACTTTAGTTCTTTCCATGCTAAATGTAATATGTTATATGAATTTCATGCATTCATGCTTTCAAAATCAAATTAAAAATGAAATGTTTTCTTCATGTCAAATTGCATTTTTTAGCCAAAGTAAAATATGAATGGATATTATCACTACTAAATACAAAACTATTTTCAAAATCTATAAATAAAATACCTAAAATTGAAAGTGTGCTACTTATAATTATTTATTAGCTTTCATGTGGATATAAATATGAAGATGTGCATAGTGTGGCATTCATTATCTTTTCTTTTAGCATAGTTTTGAATAGGATTTGGCAAAGTGTATAGTTCATTTGAAAAGAACCCAACACTTGCCTAATCCCATTTCATTCACTGCTATTAAAGAACATCCACACTTGCATATATAAATTGCATAAACAAAATAAATAAACAAATACAAATTTTTGCACCTTTCTTTTCCATTCATTTTTTTTTTGTACATGTGCTTGTATTTAAGGAAAGTGATATATTAGTTTGGACAACCCGGGGTTAGAGTTTTTTAAGTAGGTCTTGTACCTTACACCCCGGTGCTATAATCAGTACTCACTTATGCCTTTCATACATACATGTGTATGTGAAAATGGATAAAAAAACCTCTTTTCTACTTAATGAAAATCATGCATCATAAAGAATTTAAATTTTCTAAGTAACTCACTTAGCATTCATCATAAAGTGTGCTAAACATTTCCATGTATGTATAGATATGCTTAGGATTCATATGCATATTATACAAGTTGGGAAAGAAATGAAGTGATGTGTGTTTGTAATATTAATTCACTTTACTTCTTAAAATGCCATTCTTTTTTAATAGGTTTGTTTAGAGTTGATCTAAACTTTTATTAATTAAAACACATAATAAAACATCCACTAAACAAAATCAAACATGAATCTACTTTATAAGTTACTTAGGTAGAAAAGGAAAGAGAAGTTATCTTCTTTTCCCTCTCTTTATAGTAATTAATTGTAGGTTCATTCAAACCTAAACAAAGAATCAAATGAAATTAACCAAAATCAACTAAACACTTAAATGAAACCACCCATATAAGTTAAATATCTTCACACTTAGAGAATCCAAACCTTAAAGCCATAGCTAAGCATACCACACAAACCTTTTATAGCACACACATTAGACTAACTCACCACTTCTAGCTTTTGGTTAGGGCGGTGCATGGTTTGATGTTTGCTTTTGTTTTGTGATGTTTTGTTTTAGTCTGGATGTTAGGATGAATGTGCATAGAATGAATGGTAGGATGATTTAGTCTAATCATTTTTTTCTATCGGGGATTGTGCTTTACGGGTACTGTAATAAAAATATAACTGCTTTTGTTGTGCAGGTGCTTATACCCCTAAGCATAATCCAATAGGCCAAGTGGACTTGGTTACCCATTTTTGAGGTGCTAAGTATAATATACATGCTTGGAATTTGTATGGTTTGTTTAGCTAATCTCTATTTTCCAGGTGTTAGTCAGATTTACTTTTCCTTTTAATGTTAATTTTGCAATTAGGATTTTGGAATGATTGTTATGGGGATTAGGATGAGCATTGGTTATAAGATCACATCTTATGTACCATGTGAAGCCTTTGCATCCACATTCCAACTATCAAAAGAAGGAACCAAAGAAGAAAGAAGAAAGAAAGAAGAAAACAAGAAAGAAGAAATGAAGAATGAAGAGCCCCATAACATGAATTTATTACTTGATTGTAAATTAATTCATTTGTAATCCGTTTATATAAGGGTAGAGCTGCTACGATTTTGGGTTTGTGCGGTGGTTCCTGATCACAAATGGACTTTTATTCTTTTGCAATTAGCTTTATAAAATGTTTGATGTTTTGTTTAGCTTGTGAATTAAAATGGCACCCTTTTCCTAGTTTCTTCCTTACTTGATGTGTGGCCTAGATGATGATTCGGATCTTAGTCAAAATAAATCTTCTATCAAACTAATCAACTCAAAATTAAATATAAACAACAAATAACCTCATTTAAAGTCTTAGTTAAAATCTAGATAAAAGAATTAGCAATCCCTTAGCTAGATGAGTATTTCTTTTATAACATCATGCACAAAAGCATATTGTTTCATTCTTGAATGGAGGGCTTCCACCTTTGCCAGCGAACTTGGCTTGACCTATGAGAGCCACGGTGGAAACACACCTCTCCCTTCTTATTGATTTTGGCCCATAATATTATTTCTCATGCATTAGGCATATGAATCCTATAAGCTTGAGTCAAATGTTTGTCCAAAAGTGAAAATAAAATGTAATATGATTTGCATTAGATCTAGGTCATTTTTCAAACTCTTACATGATCTAGTCTCTTAGGGAGTGAGTTTAAGGATTTAGTCTCTTTCTAAATAAATAACAGCCTAGTTATCTTGCATAAAACATATGCCTTGCCTACATGAATTTAAAATTTTAGGAGGAGTTAGTTGGCGGCCACCCCCAGGCGGTTGTAAGTCCAAGCAGTCGAGTGGTTTGTCCTCTCTTGTGGAGGCAAACCAAATACCCATTTTCCTTTGATTTAGGTCATGCTTTTGGACCTCGCCTAAGCTCCCTATATTTAAGTTCTGAGGTTGCTTCTCCCTGAGCAGTATAAATCCTCACCTCTTTGGTATTTCCATAATCTTGTGTTATGGAATCATAAGCCCTCAATTTCTAATGAAAAATTCATCTCAAACAAATTAAATAAATTTTAAAAATGTAAAGCCCTACCATAGGATAGCTTCAGATGCTCACTAGGTTTCCTATCATCATGAGCATTTCCTACTTATCTTCCTTTGGCTTCAATAATAACTCCCTCTTTGATCAATCTCATTTGATCTTCTAAAATAAATCAATTGATTAATAGTCCAACCTATTTGAAATCTTTGGAGATGATCATTTACCTTAATCACGATTCCTAAAGAATCCCCTTCCTCGGGATGTAATTAACTATGGGCTTGCCCTTTAAACTTAATGAATCCTAAAATAAAACCTTACTTTTCATTGTAAAGTAAAGAATCTACAATACCCATTGTCCTTATCTTATTGGTGATTAGGTCCATTATAGGGTGGTGACTTCTATCTCTCAAGATAGTAAACCTCTTCAATGTACCCATCACCCTAAAAAAAACATCTGCATCTGGTGTCCAAATGCATAAAAAAATTCTTCATTTTATCCACATAGATTGAAGATGGAAGTATTACTCTTAGAAATTTTACCACAAACACATTCGGCTTGGGCCTAGATGGTGTTAGGAAAGCACAAGTTTGGCTTCCTCTTGTAGGCTAGCACTTGTTGATTAATTCTCGAATGTTTGATGGTAAAGCCCTTAAGCATGGCCGCCATGGATATTCTTGAGTAGAATTTTAATGGCATGTTTAGAGTTATGATTCGCATTTCATTTCAGTTGTGCCACAGAATATAATCAACAAGGGACTCATTGAGTTTTTGTTTCTCTACAATGAGGTCACCTACAGTCACCCTCTGAGCTCCAGCAAACCTCTTGATGAAATGCTTCAACTCAACAAAAGTCTTCACCAAACCATTATGTACTTCAGCATAGCAATCAAATACAACACACGAGACGCAAATGAAAAGTGGAAAAGGAGTGTGTTCACATGGTGTTACAACAATCGACTCTAAAGTTTTCAATGTGTTATCAGTTCCCTCAATGATCATGAAGGATGGTGGCACAAAACTATAAATAAAATAAATAGTATATAAAACCTAAACCTAAAAAAATAAAAATAATACCTAAAATAAATAAATAAATAACCTAAACCCTAAACTACAAAAAAAAAAAAAAAACCTAAACTAAAATAAACAAAATAAAATAAACATAAACCTAAACAAAAATAAACTAAACTAAAATAATAAAACATAAACCTAAACCTAAAATAAACTAAACCTAAACCCTAAACTAAATCAAATAAAAAATAAACTAAAAAATCCTAAACCCGTAAAAATAATGCCTAAAAATAAATCAAAACCTAAAACCTAATCCTAAAAACTAAAATAAAAACCTAAACCTAAACATAAAATAAAAATAAAACCTAAACCTAAAAGATTAAAATTAAACTAAACTAAAAAATAGACTAAACTAAACCAAAACTTAAAAAAACTAAAATAAATAAACCTAAAATAAATAGACTAAACTAAATAAAAATAAAAATAAACCTAAATAAAAATTAAAAATAAAATAAATAAAAATAAATAAAAATAAATAAAAAATAAACTAAATAAACTTAAACTACTTGGTTTACTTAATTTAAAAAAAATAAAATAAAAATAAAGACAAATAAAACACTAAACCTAAACCTACAACCCTAAACCCTAAAAACCCTAAAACCTAAACCCTAAACCCTAAATGTATACCTCCATAAAATCTATAACCTAAACCCTAAAACCCTAAAATAAAATCAAATCTAAATCTAAACTAAATAAACCTAAAATAAAATAAATAAAAACAAACCAATATAAAAAATAAAACAAAATAATAAAACATAATAAAACATAATCTAAAATAAACCTAAATCTAAACCTAAACCTAAACCATAAAAAAAAAAATAAAAACTAAAATAAAATAAAAATAAAACCTAAAGTAAATTAAAATAAAAAAACCTAATAAAATAAAACTAAATCTAAAAACAAAATAAACCTAAATATAATAAAATAAAACTAAATAAAACATAAACTTAAAAAATAAACCTAAAAATAAAACCTAAACTAAACTTTAAAAACCCTAAACCTAAAATAAAATAAAATAAACCTAAACCTAAACTAAAATAAACTAAACTAAAATAAATAAACCTAACTGATAAAATAAACAAAATAAACCTAAACCTAAAATAAACCTAAAATAAAACTTAAAACCTAAACCCAAATAAATAAAATAAAACCTAACTAAAAATTAAAATAAAATCAAACCTAAAATTAAATAAAATATAACTAAACTAAAATGAACCTAAACCTAAACCTAAAAACTAAACTAAAATAAAATAATAAAATAAAAAATAAAATATATACTAAACTAAAAATAAAATAAACCTAAATCAAATTAAAAATAAAATTTACTAAAATAAATAAAATAAATAAATAAATAAACCTAAACCTATTTACTTAATTAAGAATAAAATAATAATAATAAAAATAAAAAACTAACCCTAAACCCAAAACCCTAAACTATCCTAAACCACACTAAACCCTAATAAACCCTACTAAATCCTAAACCTAATAAACTCTAAACCTAAACTAAACTTACAACCCTAAACCTTAAATCCTAAACCCCACACTCATAAACCCCAAACCCTAAATCCTAAACCCTAATAAAACCTAACCAATACTAAATCAAACCTAAATCTAAAATAAATAAAAACTTAAAATATAAAAAATAAAAAAATAAAATAAAATAAAACTAAACTAAAATAAATAAATAAAAAACCTAATAAATATAAGTAAAATAAACTTAAAATAAAATTAAATAAAACTAAATAAAACTAAACTAAAAAAATAAACCTAAAAATAAAACTTAAGAATAAATAAAATAAAACCTAAATAAAAACAAACAAAATAAAATAAATCTAAACCTAAACTAAAATAAACTAAATTAAAGAAATAAAACATAAACACAAAATAAACTAACTAAACCCTAAACTAAATAAAATAAATTAAACTAAAATAAACCTAAAGTAAACTAAAATAAGACATAAAATAAACCTAAAATAAAAACCTAAAATAAACCTAAAAAAACATAATAAAATGTAAACTTAAACCTATAAATAAAATAAAACCTAAACCTAAAAATAAAATTAAACTAATCTAAAATAAAAAACCTAAACCTAAAGCAAAAATAAAATAAATAAAAAAAAAATAAAACTAAACTAAATAAAATAAAAAATAAAATAAACTAAAATAACTAAAATCTAAATAAGTTAAATAAACTAGCTTTACTTAATTTTAAAAAAAAATAAAAATAAAAAATAATAAACCATTATCCCACCTAACCCTAAACCCTAAACCCTAAAACCCTAAACCATAAACCTAAACCCTAAACCCTAAACCTAAACCCTAAACCCAATCTAATCCCAAACCCTAAAAAACTAAAACATAAAAAATTAAATAAAAAAAATAAATAAATAAATAAACCTAAACCAAAATAAAAAAAACTAAAACATAAACTAAAACCTAGAAATTAAAATAAAAATAAAAACTAAACTAAACATAATAAAATTACCTAAACTAAAAAAATAAAACCTAAATAAAATAAAACTAACCTAAAATAAAATAAAATAAACCTAAAATAAAATAAAATAAAACTAAATATAAACTAAACCTAAATAATAAACTTAAAATAAAACCTAATATATATATAATAAAACCTAAACCTATAATAAAATAAAATAAACTAAACTAAAAAAAAAAATGAAACCTAAATCTAAAATATAAACTAAAATAAAACCCAAACTAAACTAAGTAAATAAAATAAACTAAACTAAATAAAATAAACTTCTGGTTTATTAATTTTAAAAGATAAAATAATAATAATAATAAATAAACATAACCCTAAACATTAAACCTAAACCCTAAACCCTAAACTCTAACCACTCCAACCCTACCCTAAACCCTAAAATCTTAAATGATAACCAAAACCCTAAACTCAAATCCTAAATCCCTAAACCTAAACCCTAAACCCTAACTGGACCTTAAACTAAAACTACCCTAAACCCTAAACCATAAACCTAAACTAAACCACCCAAGTGACCTAAAATACTAAATCTGACTTAAAGACTAAAGCCTAAACCTTAACCTAAACCCTCTTTAAACCCTCCATACTAGACCATAACTAAAATCCTAACTTAAACCAACCCACCCAAAAAACCTAAACCTAAAATAAAATAAAATAAAATTCTAACTCTAAACCTAAATAAACTAAAATAAAACCTAAATTAAAATAGACCTAAAATAAATAAACTACTAAATAAAAAATAATAATAAAATTCTAAACTATCCTCCTAAACCCTTCTAAACACCTAAACCTAAACCTACAACCCTCCTAAACCCAACTCCACCAACCTTAAACTAACATTTAAAATAAACTAAATAAAACTAAACCCTGGTTTACTTTTAAAAAGAAACCATAAATTGATCTAAACCCTAAATGACCTGCCCCTACCTAAACCCTACCTCCTAACAATCATACCTAAACTAAACCTAAACTCCAAACCCTAAACCCACCTTAACCCCAATAAAACCACACTAAGCCCATAAACCCTAAACTTTAAACTCTAAAATTGTTACCCTAAACCCTCCCTAAACCCTAAACCCTAAATGCTAATAAATAAATAAAGTAACATAAACTAAACCTAAACCTAAACCTAAACCTAAACCAAGAAAGTTAAACTAAAATAAAATAAATAAACCTAAACCACTAAAATAAAACCTAAATAAAATAAAACTAAACCTAAAATATAAATAAAATAAACCAAAATAAAATAAAATATAAATAATTTAAACTTAAATAATAACTTATAAATAAATAAAAATAAAATAAACCTAAACCTAAACAAAATAAACTAAACCTAAACCTAAACTTAAAATTAAAATAAACCTAAACCTAAAATAAAAAAAATAAAACCTAAAAATAATCCTAAAAGAAAAACCTCAAACATAAATCTAAAAAAAGAAAATATAGACCAAACCTAAACCTAAAATATAAAATAATACCTAAAAAATAAAATAAAAAAAAACTAAAAAAATTAAAAATAAACCTAAATTAAACTTGAAAAATAAACTAAAATAAAAACCTAAACTAAAATAAATAAATCAAAAAAAATGAACTAAACTATAAAACTAAAAAATAAACCTAAATAATAAAATAAAGTAAACTAAAATTAATAAAATAAACTAAATAAAACCTAAACATACCATTTTACTTGGTTTTTTATAATTAAAATACTAATCCTAAACCCCCCACAACATGCCTATACCCAATCCTAAACCTTAAATCTTCAACCCTAAGCCTGCAACCTTAAATCCTAAATCATAAATGCTAAACCCTAAACTGAACTCTAAACCTAAATGCCATACCTAAACCCACAAACTAACTATAAACCCTAAACTAACCCTAAACCCTAAACCCTAATCCCTAAAAAATCAAAACCCTAAAGTCTAAACCTTAAACCCTAAACTAACCCTAAATCCTAAGCTAGCCATAAACCCTAAACTCTAAACTAAACCCACAAAATACATAAACCTTGCTAAACACTAACCCTAAACCTTAACCTAAACCCTAAATCTTAAAACCTAAACCCTAAAACACTAAATCATAATCCCTAAACTCAAAACCCTAAGCCTAAACCTAAACCTTAAACCATAAACCCTAAAGTAACACTAAATCCTAAGAATGGGCATAACCTTAATGTCAGGAACATCACCGTAAAGTAGGATCTAGATCTGACAATGGAGGTGAAGCTAGATGCGATGATTATCACAATGGTGGTGCGAGATCTATAGGTGCTGATGGATATGGAGGTGGTGGTCGAAGTAGTGGTGGTCATGGAGGCAAGAGAAGTGATAGAGGTTATAGCCATGGTGGTGACGGAGTAAGTGATCGGAGAGATGATGGTGAATCCCGTTACTTGAGAGGCGGTGGGGGTTCTGACGGGAACTAGAGAAATTGAAGAATGCCCGATCCAATCTATTGCTTAAGGAACTATGCCTTCATAATAAAGATGGTTAAACTTATCTAGGGTTTTTGATTTATTCTATGGGTGTTCATTTTTTATCTATATCATTGCTTGGGTCTTAGAAAATGTGGGGTACTAGTTCATTGATGAAATCAAAAATAAGAAATATTGAACATGAATTTGTTCTCTATTAAAAAGAACCTTAAATCATAAACCCTAAAACTAACCGTTACCTTAAACCCTAAACCCTATAATTAACCACAACCCTAAAACTAACCCTAAACCCTACACCATAAACCTATAACTCTAAAAACCTAAACCTAAACCCTAAACACTAAACCCTAAACCCTAAACCTAAACACTAAACCTAAACCCTAAACCTGAACTAACCTAAACTCCCTTCCTAAACCCTAAAACCCTAAACATTAAGCCTAAAGCTCTCATAACCCTAAACCCTAAATAAAACCCTAAACCACCCTAAACCCTAAACCCTAAACCATAACCTAAACCTAAACTCCCTACTCCTAAACCCTAAACTCTAAATCTACCAGATCAGAGCTAAATAAAAAAATAATAAATAAATAAATACATAAACATAAATAAAATAAAATAAAATAAAACCTAAACTAAACCTAAACTAAACCTAAAAAATAAAATAAAATAAATAAAAAAAATAAATAAAAGCTAAATCAAAAATAAACCTATGAATAAGAATCTTAAATAAAATAAAACTAAACATAAAATAAAAATAAAATAAACCTAAAATAAAATAAAATAAAACTAAATAAAACCTAAAACTAAAAAATAAACCTAAAATAAATAGAAGTAAAACCTAAACTAAAAAAAAAACCTAAACCTAAACTAAAATAAAATAAAATAAACATATAAACTAAAATAAATAAAACCTAAAATAAACTAAACCTAAACCTAAACATAAACTAAATAAAATAAACTAAAAAATAAACCTAAACCTAAACTAAAAATACAACTTAAAAGAAACCTAAAATAAAACCTAAAACCTAAACCTAAAATAATAAAATAAAACCTAAACCTAAACCTAAAATAAAAATAAAACCTAAAACTAAAAATAAAATAAAAAAACTTTGCTAAAAATAAGACCTTAAAATAAACTAAAATAAAAACCTAAACTAAAATAAATAAACCTAAATTAAATAAAATAAACTAAAAAAATATACCTATATAAAATAAAATAAACTCAAATAAATAAAAATAAATTAAATATTCTAAATAAACCTTAGATAAGTAAAACCTTGTCCTATAAAGAAAATAATATAAATGACACAAGTAAATTCATATTTTGGACATCCCTTATTTAAATTCCTAAAATCGAGATATGTGAATTTGGCCATACTTTTTCTTCACAAGGTCAAGGCTGGCTAACTAGTTAGGGTATTTTTTTATCAATTGAAGCCCACATCGATCAGTTTCTTAACTTCATAAATGACATGTTATTCTATGCCTAATCGCATGCATCTAAGAGCTTGCTTGAAGGGTTAGTAGTAGGCTCTATTGCTAGTTTATGAATTACTATGTAAGGAGCCAATCCAAGCATCACTTCATAACTCCATGTAGTCAATAGCCTAACTAAGTCATTGGTTTCAATTTCATTCAACAAAGAACTGATGTATGTCATGCTTGGATCTTCTTTAGTTCCTAAGTTGATTTCCTTGAGCTCCTTGATGGTTGACTTAATCACTTCTTCAAACTTTGGCGGCGCATCTTTGACTTTAAAATCATCTGGATCATCTGAAGTTTTTAAGCACAACTCCTCATATGAGTTAATGTGATTTGAATAGAACATATCAGATTCTAAATGATTGGTGATGACTAAGTAGTAGTCATCATCATCTAGACCCATAATAATTCCTAGTCCCGATCTTGATTGAGAGCTTTTGCATTTGTTCTTCCAATTTCTTTCGAAGTAGTCTGACCTACAATTTGACCAAGTATGTGGGATTCACCCTTTCTTTGTTAAATTATGAACACAAGGTAAGTACCACTCAAAAGATAATTCTATTAAACCTTTATATGAATCATCCTCAAGTTCTACATCAACTTCTTGACTTGAGGATGATGCTCCCACAAAGAACCTCTAAGTATTCACACATGTGGATGACTTAAGGGCTTCCTTAACTACCAAACCCTCACTTTATGAGGGAAAAGTTGGGTTAGAGCTAAGGTTCCCAAGCGATGCCTAACTATTTCACATATAGACTTGGTTGGTACCAAATCTTCATTATTATCTTAAGTGTCACCTCCAAGGGAATCTACTCTGAAGAGGCTGGTGTGCTAACCATATAGGACTCATCCTATGAACTAGATTCTAATTTATATGGACGAGGTGTCTTGGTAGAGACATATCTTCTATTGGGTGGCCAAGGAGAATTTCCAACCCTAGGACTGCCTCTGAAATGGCCTCTTCATCTGCCTGGTGGAGGTTAGGTCATCATACCCATATGTTCAAAGAGTAACTAACTGTGGGTGGAATCTTATGTCAGGCTCCACTTCCTCCTCCAAATCTATTTTCTCTCCCTTTTATTTTCTTTTCATTTTCTCATTTCTTTTCTTTTTTATTTCCTTTTCTTTTTCTTTATCTTTTTTATTTTATTTTTAATCTTTGGCCAAGTTCATGAGAATAAATTTATTGATTTTGAAGGGGGTAGTAAGCTGCATCCTCTTATATGCCGACCTCATGAATTGCAAATGGCTTGAGATCTCCTTTGCCACAGTAGACGATCCCACCTCTCACAAACTTCATACATTGATGTAGAGAAGATAAAATTATGTTGCTCTTATGTATCCATGGTCTACCAAGCAAACCATTGGAAGATGTATGCAAGTTTATAATGTGAAACTTGGCTTTGGTCATCTAATCATCTATCTCCAAGGGCAACACTTGAAGCCAAGGCCTTGACCTCACTTTGGAGTGATTCAATCTTCCAATCTTAGACTTAGGAGGCTTTTAGAGACTAAGACTTCCGTAGTCATAAGACTCTTCTGTCAATTAGGTAAACACTTAACCTAAGCCTAAAGTGGTAGAAGGGTTAACCATATGATTAGGTAATGCCTTAAGGATTAGGATAATCCACTTACCCTTCAACCCAAATCCAATTCATGCTCACCTTCTCAAACCAAACCTCAAGTTCAATTCAAACATCAAATCAAATTCAAATCCAAATCGAAATCCAAATTCCTAAACCAAATGATTGAATCCTATGATCAAATCCAAACTTGAAACACTTCCTAAGCCATATGACCTATCCCATGGACTTAGCCAAATCTAATCCAAAATCAATTGATTTTCTCATAATCAATTTATATCTTCAATCATCTTCCTAAATATAAATCAAATCTACATTCAAATGATCAAAACTAAATCAAACTAAATCAAATTAAATCAAAACTCTTATTAAGTCATATGACATATCTCATGGACTTAGCAAAATATTAATCCAAATCATGTCAAACTCAATTGATTTTCTCACAAATTAATCATATTTTCAACCATCTTCACAAATTTAAATGAAATATACATTTAAATCATCAAAACTAAATCAAACCAAATCAAAATCTGAACTTAAGCCACATAACCCAACTCCACGAACTCAAACTTAGCCAAATTCCTTCATTCGAAAACCCAAATTCAATTGATTTTCTCATGAATCAATCATACCTTCAATAATATTCATAAATAAAAATGAAACCAACAATCATCATGCCAAACCAAAATAAACCCAAGTCAAACCCAACTTAACCCTTTTGACTTAAAATGTTCAAATGAACCAAAACTCATTTGAACAAGCCGTGCAATTGAATTTATATATCAAACCCAAATCCATAAATAAACTCAAATACATCAAACTCAACCCAAAATCAACCCAAATAATTGGTCCACTTGACCCAAAGTGCCCAATTTAACCTATTTGAGCCAAGTTTTAATCCTACCCAAATTGGATTGGACCAAGCCCATAAAACCTTCCATCATGATTATTGATCACCCTAGTTGATCAATTATCATAAATATGGTCAAACCAACTCAACTTGGTCATTTGACCAAGTCAACTAACCCGTATGAACCCAAACTAGCCAAATTACAACCAAAGCTAAATTCTTTGAAACCAATGATTCATCCAAATCAAAATCAATATTTGAATATGACTTGACCTTCAATTAAGTCAAACCAAACCCAATTATCCCTCTTGACCCAAATTGACCAAAATTGACCTAAAAGACTAAATTGGTCAATCAAAATATAAACCAAATTGATTGCAATCAATGGATCAAGTTCATTCCAAATTGATTGTTAAATTTGACCAAAGCCATGATTGGATCCAATTGAACCCAATTGTAGCACAAATTGACCTAAAGGTTCAAGTTGGCCTAAATCAAAAAATAAATCCAAATTAATTGAAACCAAAGCCTACAATTATCTTTAATTTGTCAACTAAACCCAAACCAACACCACAAGCCAATTTGGCCAATTTGGTCAAATTGGTCAACATAACCCATTTGACCCAAATGAATTCAAATGAGCCAAATTCAAATCTAAGCCAAACTAAACCAAACCAATTGAACTTGACCCAACCCTTAGTTTGACCTAATTTGGCCAATTAGTCAACTTTACCCAACCTAATTTGACCTAAATGAGTTAAATTGAGCAAACCTAACCAAATCAACTCCAATTGACTTGAAATTTGGGCTAACCCCTTTTGGCTCATTTCAAATTTCCCTAAATCTAATCTAATCTCAAATGATCATTCTACCCTTGGTTCAAGGGCATCACATGAGATAAATCAGCTATGTAAGTGGTCATTTACATTCCTTGGCCACTTGGTACTCTCCCAATGGTCCACCTAGGCACCTAGGACATTGCCCAACTTGACCCAAGGGTGGTTGGGTGGGTCATGACCCATGGAGGTGAAATCACATGCTCCCCATTGGAGCATTAGAAACTTATGACACCCATGATTCCTCCGCAGCCACCTCCACACCTTTAACCAACCAAGCGAGCCAACTCACCTCCTTCCACCACCCATGACACCGAGTTGGTGCACTAGAAGCCAAACTAGATCCAACCAGTCGATCAAGATGAAAGAGGGTATACACCCCCTCATTTCCACTGAAACACACACAAAAATCATTCTTTAGAGCCCTAGCTACCCAAGAAAATATGCTAGAGCCATTCTCTGAGCGCTTAAGCTCATTCCTCGATCAAAAAATGCCATTCTCATCCATCCCAAAATAAGACACTCAAATTTTTTGACCTAACATTTCTCCATCAAACTTAAATTAACTTTGCACCTTTCCCTATGCCTCGCAAGAACAAATCATCTCCCAAGATTCTCGAGCAGCACTTCAATCAAAGCCAAGCTCTAAATCATCTATTTGTGGCCCGAGCAAACATCGTGAATTGATCCAATTCAATAGGCCTGTGTCTCACTAGATGAAGCTTCCTCAATCATTCAAGATGCTAATCTTGAGCACCGGAGGTATGCTTCCAAAACCAATCCTTAAGAAAAATGGGTTGGGGATTTTTGAAGAAAACTTGCTTCTCATGTGATATTTATTATTGGATCCCCTCCGAATGATGTAGTGAAGGTGTGGGATCCTTTTGGAGTTAATCTAAGCCTAGGTAAGCTTCGATCACGTGAATAATAGTAAACGGACTCCATTCTCCATCACTCACATCATGTTAGATTACATACTATCCATTCTGCATGATCAAAGTGGACGATCGTGATTAGATTTGCAGAACAATATAATTTAATCATATTAAGTTATGGGCTTAATCAAAGATCTTTAGGTGTCTAATAACCTAAAAGAGTTTAATAAAATTATGGTTAGTCCACATGTGTGGGAAAACCATAAGAGAAATTAATTAAGTATCTTAATCTAATTAACATTTAATCATGAGATAATTGCTTTAGGCCCCTTTCATTTCCTAGGATCATTGTAAGTTTATTTTCCATGAATATCATGTTGGCTCATAATTATTTAGCTAATTACTTCAAGCTAACATAGGTATGGATAATTAATTCATCAAAGGGTTCAACTTAATTAACCCATAAAATTAACTTAATTACATTTCCTTAAATTAAATCAAATCACTAATGTGGAATGGGTTTAAAAGAACAAGTGATGATTTCTCACTTCTCTAAATCAAATCCAAAACTTAATTAATAAAAAAAGCTTTGGTTTGCTTTAAATAATCTTATTTGATTTTATTTTCATTAAGAACTAGTTTGGTTGAATGAATCACATGCTTATATTTGATTGTCCTCTTTCCAATCATGTTAAATTTGGTATGTCATTTGAATTCATGCGTCCATCTTTTCAAAATAAAGTAAAATAAAATGGATTTCCTTTATGTAAGCTTGCATGTGTTGATTTAATTTAATATATGCATGGCTATAATCACTATTAAATCAAAATGTATTTTTCAAAATCTTATAAATGAATAATAATATGTGTTATGATGCTAGTTATAAATAGATAAGAAATGCGTGTGCTTATAGCATAAGTGTATGAATGTTGAGTTATGTTTCCTCTATTAATGTGTTGATTTATATAAGATTGAATGGTAATGGATATATAGTCTGGACATCCCAGGAACACGAGGCTTTAGTTAGCCCCAAGGAGGACATTTGATTACCTCACTTACTTCGTTTAATAATGGAACATACCCATTTGATTTCATTCTTATGTTTTTCAACATTAGAATTTTGACAGAGCTTTAATTCATATGTATAAATGATTCAATCGTATACAATCTTTGCATGGTTTTCTATCCCTCATTTATGTATACATCCATGTGTGTCCAAGATAAGCAAGTATATAGTCTAGACATCTTGAGAATACAAGGCTTTAGTTAGCCCCAAGGAGGTCATTTGATTACTTCACTTCCTTGGTTTAACAATGACACATACTTGCCTATATCTTTGTACATGAATATGCATATGTGATTAATGAATGAAAATCCCATTTTACATTAAAATTGCATGCATTCATAATTGACTAGGTTGTTGAATTAATTAGCCATATGATTTGGAACTTACTTCTTATGTTCATGTATACGAATTTACATATGTTTGATTATAAATGGGTATATAGTATGGACATCCCGAGAATACGAGACTTTAGCTAGCTCCAAAGAGGTCATTTGATTATCTCACTTCTGGTTTAACAATGACACATGACTATTTAATGTCATTCTTATCTCCTTTATGTATAAGAATTTGGATAAAGTTTTAAATTAATATGTTTAAATAATTCAATCAAATAAAATATAAATTCTAAACATACATTACATTCATCATTTAAGTGTTATAAAATATGTTGCATGTATAGATACACTTAGGATTAAATCATATGTTTCAAAGTAATTCAATTAACTTAATCTTAAGATGCCTTTCATTTTGAATAGGATTATTTAAAGTGAACCTAAACTTAGATTAATTAAATCATTTAATATGCCATTCACTAAAGAGTACTAAATCAAAACACAACACTTTATTGCTAACAAGACTTAGCACAAGCTTTAATACACATTAGAATTAAGCAACCACTTTCTAGTTATGATGTATAATGTGATGTATGTTTTGTTTTATGATGTATGATTGGATGTTAGAGTGTATGCTTAGTGACTAGATGATAAGCAATATTAGTCTAATCATATTTTTTCTAGGGGATTATGCTTAAGGGATGCTTAAAAATAAATGTGAATGCTCTTTTTGCAGGTTTCTAAAATCTTAAGCATAATCCAAGTTAGGACATGTGGGCTTAGTTATCCATGTGTAGGGTGCTATGTCCAATTTATAAATACAAATTCTTCAGATTATATGTATATTTAGCTAACCTCTATTTTGTAGGTGTAGTTAAATTTACTTTTCCAACATAAATATATTTTTTTAATAAGAATTAGGATTAGTGCTATGGGGGATTAGGATGAGTGGCCATAAGGCTTTATCCTGGGTGCCTGTGATTCCTTTGAAGTAAGCACCATCCAAATAAAAGAAAGAACTAAATAACAAATGGAGATATGAAGAAAGAGCCACATAGAATTTAATACAATTATAATTATTCTTTCATATTAGAGGTTGTATAGGGGTATAGCTCTACCATCTTTTCTCTTCTTGGGTTGTATGCATGGTACCCAACACTTTTATTCTTTTATGATAGTTTATATAATTGTTTGATGTTATGTTTACATTGTGCATCAAGACATGCTTTTCATAGTTTCTTAAATGATTAATGCTTTAATATGTGGCTTGGACATGATTAGTCTCTTAGGATAAAAATAACTTTTCTACCCAACTAATCACTCATAACTAAATTTTAAACAACTCATAATCTCATCATAAAGCCTAAGACATAAATAAGATAATTAATAGATTTAGCAACCACTTAGTCATGTGATTGTATGTCTCACCTCATGCATGCATATTCTTTCTCTCTTGAATATGAATGATCTCCATACTTGCATGATAAAGGAATGCTTGACTTGTGAGGGCATCCCATGTGGTGGAGAACATTCTTCTAGCTGATTTGACCCATAACCTATTTCATCATGCATTTAGGCATAAGAAATCCATAAGCCTATCAAAATAATGTGTCTAAAATAAAATAAAATTTAAAATGATTTTACATCTATAAATTAAGTCATATGCTCATACCACTTATGCTCTAGTCACTTAGGAGTGTGTTTAGGACTTTAGTCTCTTTCTAATTAAATAACTACCTAGCTATCTTCCAATTCATAAGACCATACTACATGGTTTTAAAATCATAGGAGGAGTTAGGGCGGCACTGTGGTTATAAGTCTAGAAGTCGATAATTTATTCTCTTGTGAAGGTAAACCCTTATGTCCACTCTTAGATTTAGGTTATGATTTAGCTCGTACTAAAGATCCCTAGATTTAGGATCTGAGGTAGCTATTTCCTTCAGTCTACGAGCATAAATCCTCACCTATTAGGTATTCCCATAATCTTGTGTTGGTGGATTATAAGCCCTAGTAATCTAATTAAATTTCAACTCAAAACATTTAAATCTTCTCAACTTCAAAATTATTAAGCCCAACTATATGATATATTAGAATGCTTACTAGGCTTCCTAGTATCTTGAGAATTTCTTACTTATTTCATTGGGATTCCCAAAATAAGTCTTCTCTCTAAACTTTCCCAATTGATTTTCTAAATACAACCAATCCTTTGATAGTCTAACCTTGAAATATTTGGAGATGATAATTGTCTACTTTAATTAAGAATATTCTTAGAAAATTTCATTCAATAAGATGTAATTAACTATAGAGGCTTGCCTCTATATGGAACTTTAGAACCAAGTTTAATATAAACCATGCTTTATTCATCCATGTAAAGTTTGGGATAAATCTCTAGTACATTTGAAGACTCATCATGCCTCAGGAGTCCTTATTATGTGATTAGGTTTATTGTAGGGCGAATCCTCTATCTTTTGATATAGTATATCATACTTTAATGTTGTACCCAATCACCTCAAAATGTACCCCTCTACGCTCTGTGTGGTGTCCCCCCTATACATCAAAAAATAAACACAATGCCTTATAATCTTGTTCATTGAATCCTCTCAACATCATCCATTCTTTCTGGAGTTTGGAGATGTCGATCCTCAAGTAGGCAAGGGTTCTTAGACTCATAATATTGACTGATACATCTTGATCATCTAGAAATCTCGATAGCTTATATCTACCAACATCACCTGTAATGTAAAGAGGTGCAGTCGTCCCTAGAGTAAGTCTTCATCACTGAATGTAACTCCTAAGATATCCTTTGAGTGGCATGCCTCCTCTTTAGTAGCGGTCAGCTAAGCTAAATATATCTCTTGATCAAGTATGGCCTTGATTAGAAACCCCCTCATCTCATTGGATAGGAAAAGGGTGTCGTATATGCTTAATGTAGTTGCAAACTTTCTAAAGTGAGCTAAGACATTGTAATCAACTCTGGCTTGGTCCCCTACAAGCATATCCATGGGTGGATCATCCTATGGAGGGTCTATTTGCTCACAAGAACTAATGACTTGCTTACCCTTATCCTGAGGTGCTTCCCTAAGAGGTAGAACATTTCCACTGCATAGGTTGACTTCAGTGACTTCTTGGAATGATGGCTTGTGGAAAGTTCTACCTTCTCATTGGGCATACATACAGCTTCTCCTATCGGATCCATAGAGTAAGTTGACTCCAAGTCAATCTCAAGAGGTAAAATCAATTGATTCAGAGAAGGATTGTTTAACTCTGAATTAGAAAGGAAAGGGCGCTAAAAGCTATTATTTTCTTTAGACTGGAGAGCTTTCAATATGAATAAAATCAAGAGCATGAGATGTAGACAATATATAAGTAGAATCAGCTTTCTTCATTAATTTCTTTTTAGGTGGAGGTACATGATAGAAATCAAGTAAGTAAGTGAAGTAAGGGATTTAGTGCCCTTATCCACATATACAATGCTATTGTTGGAAGAAGAGGAGCTAGTAGAAGAGTGGTAGCTGCAACGGTGGAGAGGGTACTAGACTCGGATGGTGGCTACACTAGTGGACTATCCTGGGCAAGTATGGTGAGCTACTGTTACTGCTGTGCTGTCACCCTCCCCGAGTTATCTTTTGCAACTAGCAAACCTTCCTAGGTTTTGGAGGTTGGAGCTACTTCAGCCACCTGAAAGTAAAGCTTCTTGATCTTGGAAATGATCTTCATAGAGGTTTGAGATAGGGAGATATCCTAACCTTCTTTGGTCTTAAGAGGATCGCAAGTATCCCCAAGGATTACTCTAACATAACTAAATGGTTGTTAATAAGTATTTTTTTGGGATAACTATGGCTCTCAACTTGTAGCTGAGCTCAAGAAAATCTTTAAAAGTGGTAAAATCCTTTAAGACATGGCCTAACATGTAGTGGTAGGGGCATAACTAGGATCACCACTCTTGCCCAATTCCTCTGGCATCATAGGCTCTAGCAACTGAAAGTCAGGTTACTTTAAGAGATTCTTAAAGATTTTTCTAATTACCTCAATCTTGAATGAATATGACTTATTCAATCTATCAGCATGAGTTGGTGGAAAGTAGCTACCTGGATGGATATATGAATATAGGTGAACGAGGTGGTGGAAATGGTTGTTGTGGTAGCTACAGTGGAGTATGATGGTGGTGGTGGATTAGGAGGTGCAAAAAAAAATCTAAGCTCATAGTCTCTCTTACTACGGTTGGTCGCTTCCCTCTCACACACTATCCCTTCTTCTTAAACACCTTCTGCGGCTTGGGCCTAGATGATTGGTCAAGAAAGGGCAACTATTTGGCTTTCTCTCGTAGGCTAGCAGCCTTGTTGATTAATTTCTCGAATATTTTGATGGTAAAGCCCTTAAGAATGAAGGCGATTGGGCCATGGATATTCTTGAGAAGAATCTCAATGGCATGCTATTCGGGCAACTATGGTTTGCATTTCATACTCAGGTTGTGCCACCTAAGAATGTAATCTACAAGGGACTCGCTGAGTTTCTACTTCTCTATAATGAGATCACATATAGTCACCCTCTACTACAAAACTCTTGATGAAGTGGTGCTCCAACTCAACAAAAGTTCTCACAGAACTAATCAAATGCAACACTTGACAGACTACTAACAAAAAGGCGGAAGAGGAGTACATTGCTGCCACCAGTAATGCAACAGCTAGCTCTAAAGTGTTCAATGAGTTATCGTGGGTTCCCATTGCCATCAAAGATCTTGAAGGATGGTGGCACAAAACCCTAAATAAAATAAAAACTAAATAAAAATCTAAACCCTAAATTTAGAAAAAAACATAAACCTAAAATAAACAATAAAATAACATAAACATAAACTAAAATAAACTAAACTAAAATAAATAAAACCTAAATTAGAACCTAAAATAAACTAAACCTAATCCCTAAACTAAATAAAATAAAATAAACTAAAAATAAACCTAAACCTAAACTAAAAAAAACCTAAAAAAACCTAAAATAATAACCTAAAACCTAAACCTAAAAAAATAAAATAAAACCTAAGCATAAGCCTAAAAAAAATTCTAAACCTAAAATATAAAATAAAAATAAAACTAAACTAAAAAAATAAACAGAAACTTAAACCTAAACCTAAAAAATAAACTAAAATAAAAAATCTAAATTAAAATAAATAAAACTAAAATAAATAAACTAAAAAAAATAAAATTAAAAAATAAACCTTAATAAAAATAAAAAAAATAAAACAAACTAAAATAAATAAAAAATAAACTAAATAAACCTAAACCTATCGGTTTACTTAATTAAAAAAAACCATAAATCCTAAACCCTAAAACCTAAACTCTAAACCCTAAAAACCCTAAACCCTAACCCTAAACCGTAAACCCTAAAATTATAAACCCTAGAACCCTAAACCCTAAACCATAAACCCTAACATTAAATCCTAAACCTTAAAACTCAAACCCTATACCTAAACTTAAGGTAACTAAATAAATTTAAAAGTAAACCTAAACCCTAAAACCTAATAAACCTAACCCTAAACCAAGAATGAATGAGAACTTTGGCGGTATGAACATCACGCAACCGTCTAGATCTACATGGAGGGCGAAGGGGAGGCTGATTATTGCGGTGGTGGGGAATCTGGAGGTGGTGGTCGGAGTAGTGGTGGTTATGGAGGAGGGAGGAGTGATGAAGGTTATAGCCGTAGTGGTGGTGAAGGGAGAGATCCGAGATATGATGGTGGATCCCGCTACTCGAGAGACCAGTGTGATTATGATGGAAATTGGAGAAACTAAAGAATGGCCGATTCAATTTAGTGCTTATGGAATTCTGTCTTCATAGCAGAGATAATTCTAGTTTATCTCAGGTTTTTGATTTGCTCTATGCGTGCTCATGTTTGATCTATGTCGTTGCTTGTGTGCTAGAAAACTTGGTGTGTTACTTGGTTGATGAAATCGAAAAGAAAAAATGTTTAATTTGAATTTATTCTCTGCTAAAAAGAAACCAAAAGCCCTAAACCCTAAACTAAAACCTGAACCCTAAACCTAAAACCTAAACCTTAAACCATAAATGCTAAAAAGCTTTAACCCTAAACCCTAAACTATGAAACCCTAAACCCTAAAAATTAAATAAATAAATAAACCAAAAACCTAATTAAAATAAATAAATAAAATAAAATAAAAACTTAAACTAAAACCCAAACCTAAACCTAAAAATTAAATAAAATGAACTAATAAACATGAACTAAAATAAAATAAATAAAAACCTAAACAAAACTAAAAAATAAAATAAACCTAAGAATAAAAAACTTAAATAAAATTAAAACTAAATGTAAACTAAAAATAAAATAAACCTAACACATACCTAAAATAAAAATAAATAAAAACTTAAACCTAATAAATAAACCTAAAAATAATAAAAAAATAAAACCTAAAAACTAAAGAAAAAACCTAAACCTAAAATAAAAAAAACCTAAACTAAAATAAACTAAACTAAAATAAATAAAATCTAAACCTAAACCTAAAATAAACTAAATCAAACCCTAAATTAAATAAAATAAAATAAACTAAACATAAAAAATTAAACTAAACTAAGATAAAACCTAAAATAAACCTAAAATAAAACTTAAAATCTAAACCTAAAAAAATAAAATAAAACCTAAACCTAAAAATAAAATTTAAAACCTAAACCTAAAAAATAAAATAAAAATTAAAGTCATCTAAAAAATAAACCTAAACCTCAAAAATGAACTAAAATAACCCAAACTAAAATAAATGAATCTAAAATAAATAAACTAAACTAAATTCAAATATAAAAAACATAAAAAAATAAAAAATAAAAAAAACTAATATAAATAAAAAATAAACTAAATTGGCCAAAGAAGAAATGTTGAATCTGTATTTGTTCTCTCTTTAAAAAAAACCAAAACCCTAAGCCCTAAAGTAAAATTTGAACCCTAACCCTAAGGCCTAAACCCTAAAACCTAAACCATAAAAACCCTAAACCCATAACCCTAAAGCCTAAACCCCAAACCCCTAAACCCTAAACCCTAAATCCTAAAATGTGCTAAAATAAAATTAAAAATAAAATTAAAACACATAAATTAAAAGCTAAACTTAAACCTAAAAAACCTAAAACCTAAAAGGAAAAAATAAAATAAAACCAAACTAAAATAAAATAAAATAAACCTAAACTAAGCTAAAAAAATAAAAGGCTAAACCTAAAATAAAATAAACCTAAAATAAAATAAAACTAAATAAAGACCTAAACCTACAATAAGCCTAAAAATAAAACCTAGAAATAAATAAAAATTAAAAATTAAACCCTAACTAAAAAACCTAAACCTAAAATAAAATAAATTAAACTAAAATAAATAAAACCTAAACCTAAACCTAAAATAAACTAAACTTAAACCCTAAACTAAATAAAATAATATAAACTAAAAATAAACCTAAACCTAAACTAAAAAAATAAAACCTAAAATAAAAAACTACCTTATCCTCAAAAATAAAATAAAACCTAAACCTAAACCAAAATAAAAAAAAACTTAAACCAAAAATAAAATAAAATAAAACTCAACTAAAAAATAAATCTAAACCTAAACCTAAACCTAAACAATAAAATAAAAAAAACCTAAACTAAAATAAATAACTAAAATAAAAAAGTAAAATAACTAAAAAATATAATAATTAACATAAATAAAAATAAAAATAAAATAAACTAATTAAAGAAGAAATGTTGAACAATTTTTTTTTATCCAAAAAAAAAAAATAAAAATAAACTCTAAACTAAAACTTAAACCTAAAACCTAAACAAAATCCAAAACCATAAAAACCTTAAATCCTAAGCCCTAAACCCGAAACTCTAAACCCTAAAACCCTAAACCCTCCCTATACCCTAAAACCTAAACTCACAAACCCTAAACCATAAAAAAAAAAAAAACTAAACCCCAAAACTAAACCTTAAACTAAAAGCTAAAACCTAAACCTAAACTAAATAAAACCTCAAAGTAAAATAAATAAATAAATCTAAACCAAAATAAAAATAAATAAATAAATAAAATTAAAACATAAACTAAAACCTCAACCTAAACATAAAACTAAACCTAATCTTAAAAAGAAAATAAACTAAAAAATTAAAACTAAACTAAAATAAAGTAAATTAAAACCTAAACTAAACTAAAAAATTAAGAAACAAAAATAAAATAAAAACTAAACCTAAAATAAAAATAAAATAAACATAAAACAAAATAAAAGTAAAACTAAATAAAAAATTAAACCTAAATAATAAACCTCAAAATAAAACATAAAAATAAAGAAAAAAATAAAACTTAAACTCTAAGCTAAAAAAACCTAAACCTAAAATAATAATAAAATAAACCTAAACCTAAACTAAAATAAACTAAACTAAAATAAATAAAACCTAAACCTAAACTTAAACCTAAACCTAAACTAAATAAAATAAAATTAACTAAAAATAAAACTGACCTAGATTAAAAAATAAAACATAAAAAAACCTAAAGTAAAACCTAAAACCTAAACTAAAAAAAAGAAAATAAAACCTAATCCTAAAAATAAAATAAAATAAATTTGAATCTAAAAAATAAAATAAAAAAATAAACTAAAATAAACCTAAACTAAACCTAAAATAAGCTAAAATAAAACCTAAAATAAATAAACTAAACTAATTAAAATAATTAATTTTAAATCAAAATAAAAATAAAATAAACTAAACTTAAACTAAATAAACTTAAACTTGGTTTACTTAATTTTAAAAAATTAAAATTCAAAAACCCTTCCTCCAAACTGCCTAACCCTACTCTCCCTAAACCCTAAACTGACTAAACATAAACCACTACTCTAAACCCTAAAACCTACCCAAACCAAACTGACCTACCTACCAACTAACCCTACTCCCAAACCTAACCTACCTACCCTAACCAAACCCAAACCCTAAACTAAACATACTCTTAACTGACTAAATGAGCTACACTAAACTAAAACTATACCAACCCTGCCACTCTAAACCCAAACCTAAACCCCACTCAAAACTAAACCCTCCTACACCTAAATCATCTAAACCCTAAATCCTAAACCCTACCCTGACACTACCTAGATCCTAAACCTAAACCAAAAAAATCTATGCTATAAAATAAATCTCTCATAACTTAAACCTAAATTAAACTATAAATAAACTAAATTAATAAACTAAATAAATAAACTAAATTTAAATAAATAACCTTATTTTTTAAACTAAACTAAGCCTAAACCCCTAAACCCTACCCTAACTACTGACCTCCTAAACCCTACTACCACCTAAACCCTAAAACCCTAAACCTAAACTTAAACCCTAAACCCTAAACCCCACAAACCCACAAACCTAAACCTAAACCCCACCTAAACCTAAAGTAACTAAATAAATTAAGACATAAACATAAACCCCATAACTAAAAATAAACCTACACTCTAAGAATGGGCATAACTTTGATGGCAGGAACATCACTATCAACTAGACTACGTCTAGATCTAGCAGTGGAGGAAAAGGTGGAGGAGGCTAATATCACAATGGTGGTGGGGAATCTAGAGGTGGTGGCATATATGGAGGTGGTGGTCGGAGCAGTGGTGGTTAAGGAGGTGGGAGACTGATGGAGGTTACAGCCGTGGTGGTGGCAGAGGGAGAGATTGGTAAAATCATGTTGGATTACTACTAGGCCAAGGTGGTTACTGAGAACTGGAGAAATTAAAGAACAATTAATCGATATCTTATGGAACTGTCTTTACTATAGAGATGGTTTTAGTTATCTAGGGTTTTTTATTTGCTTTATGTGTGCTCATTTTTTCATATTTGTTATCGCTTATGTCTTAGAGAACTTGGTGTGTTACTTGGTTGATCAAATCGAAAAGAAGAAATGCTGAATATGAATTTATTCTTTATTAAAAAACCTTAATCCCTAAACTAAAACTTAAACCCTAAACCTAAAACTTAAACCCTAAACCCTAAACACTAAACCCTAAACCCTAAACCCTAAAAAGCTAAAACTAAAACCTAAACTAATAAAACCTAAAAATAAAATAAACAAAAAAAACATAAACCAAATTAAAATAAAAAAAATAAAAACATAAACTAAAACTTAAACCTAAACCTAAACCTAAACTTAAATAGAAAATAAAGTAAAAATATAAAAACTAAAATAAAATTAAATAAATAAAACCTAAACTAAACTAAAAATAAAAAACCTAAATAAAATAAAACTAGACCTAAAATAAAAAATAAAATAAACCTAAAATAAAAAAAAATAAAGGCCAAATAAAAACCTAAACCTAAAAATAAACCTAAAATAAATCCTAAAATAAATAAAAAAATAAAACCTAAACCTTAAACCAAAAGAAACCTAGACCTAAAATAAAAATAAAATAAACCTAAACATAAACTAAAATAAAACCTAAACCTAAACTAAATAAACCTAAACCTAAACCTAAACTTTAACTAAATAAAATAAAATAAATAAAAAATAAATCTAAACTTAAACCAAAAAATAAAATCTAAAAATAAACCTAAAATAAAAAACTCAAACCTAAACCTAGAAAGATAAAATAAAACCATACCTAAACCTAAAAAAATAAAACCTAAACCTAAAGATATAAATAAAACTCAACTAAAATAAACTTAAACTAAAAAAAATAAACTAAAATAAAAAAAAACATAAATTAAAATAGATAAACTTAAAATAAATAAACTCAACTAAATTAAATAAAATAATCCTAAATAAAATAAAATAAATTAAGTCAAATAAGCAAAAATAAACTAAATAAACTAATAAAACCTAAACATACCCGTTTTAATTTTTTTTAAAACATAGAACCCAATACTAAACCTAAAACAAACCTAACCCTAAATCCCAAACCTAAATCTACAACCCTAAACCCTAAACCCTAAACTTTAAATCCTAAACCTGAACCCTAAACCCTAAACTTTAAATCCTAAACCCCTAAACTTAAATAAATCCTAAATCCTAAATCCACAGACTTTAAAACCATAAATCCTAAAACCTAAAACCTACAACCCTAAACCTTAAACCCCAAACCCTAGACTTTATTTTCCCTCTTTTTGTGTTAATAAAATTCCCCTATATGGTTTTCCCAATAAAAAAAACAAAGAAAAGCAAAAAACCCCAAATCCTAAACCTAAACCCTAACCTAAAACCTAAACCTAAACTAACCATAAACCCTAAGAATGGGCAGAACCATGACAATAGGAACATCACCATCAATTAGGCTCAGTCTAGATATGGCAGTGGAGGTGAAGGGAAAGGCGGCAGTTATAACAATGGTGGTGGGAGATCTAGAGGTCCTAGTGGATATGGAAGTGGTGGTCAGAGTAGTGGTGGTTATGGAGGTAGGAAGACCAATGGAGGTTACAGCCATGGTGGTGGTGGCTGGAGAGATCGGGGATATTATGGCGAATCCCACTGCTCAAGAGGCGGGGGTGGCTCTGATTGGAATTGGAGAAACTAAAGAACGGTCATTCGGATCTACTGCTTATGGAACTGTGTCTTTATAGTAGAGATAGTTCTACATATCAAGGGTTTTTGATTTTCTCAATGGGTGCTTATTTTTTATCAACGTCGTATGTCTTAGAAAACTTGGGGTGCTACTTGATGAAATCACAAAGAAGAAATGTTGAATTTGAATTTAATTTATTAAAAAAATTCTTAAATTGTAAACCCTAAACCCTACACTAAAACTTAAACCCTAAACCTAAACCCTAAACCCAAAGCCATAAACCCTAAAACCCAAAACCCAAAACACTAAAACCTAAACAATAAACCTTAAACCCTAAACCCTAAACCCTACACAATAAACCCTAAACCCTAAAACCTAAACATAAACCCTAAATAAACCTAAAACCATAAAATTGAGATTAAAACCTATAATAAACCCTAAACCCTAAACCTAAAGCCTAAACCTTAAAACCTAAACCCTAAACTAACCCTAAACCCTAAACTAACTCTAAACCCCAAACCCTAACCTGAAACCCTAAACCCCAAACCTTGAATAAATATGTCATTAGAAGTAGATCTAAAGAATGACCTAATCCTAACATAGTTATGGTAGCTGAAGAAAATGTCATCAAGAGACTTTCCCTTGATAATTAGAGATTTGAATACCCTAAACCTTAACTTTAAATCATATTATAATACCATATATTATAGTATAATGTAGCATCATATATTTGAGCATGTAGTGATGTGTTTTTGGATGTTATAGATGTTTTCAAATGTTTTAGTATATTATGGTATTATTCCCTATAGTCTATATTAATATAAATCATAAAAATATTGATTTAATAAATCAGAAGATAAAATTTATTCAATTTGATGTGAGAATTAGGTTGTAGTACCAAAGGTATGTTATGCCACTTGTAGTCTAAAAAGTAAGATTTTATGTTAAAAAAATGTTATATGTTGTAACATAGTATAGCATCATATATCATAATATATTGTTCTACGCATTCTAAATTTTTTAGTATTTTACAATCATGCAGTCGAGCCTACACTACCATTATTTATAAAAGTTTTGATTTAGACTTTAAAATGGTGGAATTTGTCCAAATGCATAGTAGGTAGAGCATGACATCATAATATATTCTTTCAATTTAAAATATGTAAGGGATACGACTAAAATATATAGTTTTATTATTATTTAGACTAATTTTATGATTTTTAATCTTAAGAAATCCCTTGCGATGTGATATGTAATATAATATAATATAAAATGTTATAGTGTATTATAATATATGATGCCATAACATAGTGTAGCATCATGGATTATAGCATACTATTATGTATTACTACATTGTTTAGCATATTTTAGTTTCTTATAGTATGATGTAGTAGTGTTTGTACTTGTATATCTCATAAAAATACTAATTTATAGGTAGATGATGGAATTTGGACAAATTTAAGGTAAGCTTTATGGAACATCATTAGGGTGTGCTATGGTGTGTCATTTAATTAAAAGAATGGAATTTTGCATCAAAATAAATGTTCATTTTTAACCAAATTTTATAAAAATTTTTCTTAAAGTGGTTCATTTTAAGGTGTAATGTAAGATAATATACTATATGAAAGCATATTAAATTATAATGTACATAACAATATAACTTCACATATATATGAATGTGGTGGTGTGTTACTAAATGTTATTGTACATTTTAATATGTTTTACTTTGTTATAATGCATTGGGTCAAAACTCATAAAAATGTTAATTTGAAGGTTGAGATGGAAGAATTTGGACAAATTTGTGGCACACACCAAGAAGCAACACCATAATTATGCTATTTTGTACCATTTCTAATAGAGAAATAATAATTTTACATCCAAAATGAACATTATTCATATTTTGAGAACATTTTGTTTATTGTTCCTTTTAAGTGATTCTAATGAGGTGTAATGTTAGATAATATATATTATAGAAAGTTATAATATAACATCATATATTATAATATAATATATTATGTTAATTCACACTATAATATGTTTAGCATGATATCGTATAGTTAGTTTGAGCTTGCACCATCACAAATCAAACCTGACCTAGGGCGACTACTGAGTCAATGCCATTGAGGACTTATGTCAAGTCAAACGTAGTCAGGATTAATTTTATCTTAATTTTATGTGATTTGATATGGTTTGTTTGGTTTAGTTTGATTTCGAATTGAGGGCATATCCACTAGGGATGTGAGCTCATCAAATTTGATAAATTTAATTTATGGACCATGTCCTGTCACGATGGACCCAGAGAATGGCCTATATCGGTTGACCTATCTCAAATTTATAAATCCAAAGGGATAATCTACTGGCTGTGGGGTAGTGCTAGCCAACCTAAGGGGTTTCCTTTCGGTATGCAATGATTGTGCTAGAAATAAGGCATAACAGACATACATCTTCTAAAGTTGGGAACAATTGCTAGGGTGACCTATTGGTAGCACAAAAACGACTTAGGGTGACTAGTGAATCTTGGGGACTTATATCAACTCTATAGTATTCATGCAATTCCTATAGGGAGTTTTGTTGACACTACCCTAAAGATAGGATACCCTTGGGAAAGCTGTACTTGGGGTGTCCTCTTGTGAATATATATCATAGTGGTGTATCCTAAGGTGCGAGACCAACCAACTAAGGTGTATCCATCAGAGTGGTGTATCCGATAATGAGAACCAACCAACCTAAGGTGCTTCGTGTTAAATGATCAACCTAGAAATAAAGCATGTAGGCTTACAACTTTCTAAGCAGAACTGATCATCGGGATAGTCTATCATCGATGGGACAAATTCTATCTGACCTAGAGAAACTACTAAGCGGGGAGCCCTGAAGAAGTACTAGACCCAGACTTGAAGGAGTTAGGAGGGAAGGAGCCACTAGAGGACTTATCATAAACCTCAAATATACTGGACCCAATCAGTGCGCTAAGGATAATCCAAGAAAAAAAGTGTAGCAGGCTCACATCCTTTTAAAGGAATCCAACATGAGGTAGGATTGCCTACAAAAACCAACCCACTCGTCGGTGTGCAATGGCTGTAAAGAAGGAAAGATGTAATTACATCCTTCAAAGTAAGAAGACCCTGGGATGACACTAGCAGTAGCATGTCACCCAACCTAGAGAATCTACTAAGTGAATGTCACTGGGGGCATTATCTTAACTTAGAGTAGCCCACAGGCATCTCTCCTCCAAACCTTTAAGCTTTTCTAACCACAACTTGGCATTCTACCCATAGCTATCCTTAGTTATGGTAGTTGGACTTAATGGTAGAACAACTCTTGACCGAGTGTCATTGGGGCATTATCTCAACTTAGAGTTGCTCATAGCATCTCTCTCCTTTGAGCTTTTCTAACCACAACTTTGCATTCTACCCACAGCTATCCTTAGTGATGGGAGTTGGACTTATTATGGTAGAACAACTTTGGACCCATATACTAAGGAGATAGAAGTGGACCAAGTTGGAGTTCTATATGTGGTGTTGTAGGCCCACAAGGCTTCAATTAATGCCAATATCACTTGTTATTATCGAGTATCTTCTTTAGTATTTGGATGAGAGTTTTATTGATGGCTTCTGCTAAGCCATTTTTTCTCGAGTAGTTGATGGTATAATATCTCTAATCTATGCTATGTCTCCGGGCAAAGTTATTGATCTCAGTGCTCTTGAATACAATACCATTATCAGATATAATTCTTTAAGGCAACTCTGAACTTATATATGATATGGTTTCTAAAATTGGAGCACGAGCTATGACCTATCTAAGAAAACTCGCTTCTTCCATTTAGAAAAGTAGTCGATGCTAAGTTGACATGACCAGAAGAAGGAGGATCAATTGGACTATGTCGATACCCCAACACTCGAATGGCAATGATGAGAATGTAGGATGTAGAATGTTGGGTGGTTTGTGTAGAACCACACCATGTATTTGACATTGGTGGCATCTCTTGGCTGTATCGATGTAATCTTTGATCATCGACGGCCAATAGTATCTTAGTCTATTGATCTTGGCTTTTATCTTCAGACAGGATTGGTTGGCTCCACACAATCCTGAGTGTTCCTCAGTCATGATCTTAAGTGCTTCGTGCTTGTCTAAATAATGTAACCACATGTGATCGAAAGTCTGCCAGTACAAGACATCATCCACAAGAGCTTAGGAAAGTGCTCTCATCTTCATCCGATGGCCTTGGGACTACTCTTAAGGTAGTTTAGCTTTATTTAGGTAATCCATGAATTAACTCACAACCTTCTTGGTAATGGCAACCTCCCCTACAAATTTTTTGATGAGTTCAATATCAAGGTAGAAGACTTGTATATTTTGGACTTTTGATATGGACTCATCCTCCAAATATCAATATTCCAACTCTCTTTGGCAAGCTTGGCTAAAATATGCTATGACATTCTCTCCTCTAGAATCTTACAAATTGTAACCTCGGATTTGGGCCAACACCTCCATGGTGTACTTGTGGTAGTGATGGATCTTGGGCTTTATAATCTTATAGGACCCATCAATTTGGTTGATAATTGGCTGAGAATCCCTGAAGATGTTGATGTTCTGGATGCTTAGATAACGACTAACTCTAGATTGACAATCAAAGCCTCATATTCAACTTTGTTGCTGGTGCAAGGATTGCACGGATGATATGAGAATCTTATCACATCATAGTTTAGAGTTAAGAGAACTACTATTACCCTTGTCTTTCACGGAATAGATTGTGGTTATTCTCCTCTTTGATAGGAAGTCGCACCATCAAGGTACATCTCCCAGTGGTGAATGCTTGTATCCCCTAAGTTCATGATTTGTTCATCAGGGAGAGCATCACTAAGCGGAGAGTCAGCTAGAAGTGGGTGTGTTGCTAAAAAAAAAGCACGGTTATCCTTTCATTTGCGGAGACAAGGTAATTTGTAAGATGATCATGGATCATCATGCCAACCATCCGGATGGCATTGGTCATGTCATGAGATATTATAATAGATTGATCCTAAAGACTAAGTTCACCTTATGAAAAGTATGTAGTGTTGTAGCTTTTGGGATGCAAAGATTAAAGCTCGATAATGCTTCTCAATGGGTGGATAAATAGCCTCCGTAGGGATTAGACGACGGCTGAGGTACTAGAGTGCATTTTCCTTCCCTTCATCATTGGCTTGGGCCAACAAAGCACCAAATGAGTCATCTAACATAGCTGTGTAAAGTATAAGTGGCTTGCCCGAGATAGGGGCTGCTAGAATCGACGACATCATTAAGTAATGCTTGATGTCTTCGAAGGCATGCTCACACTTGTCATCCCACTTGGACTTGGCATCTTTTTGGACAAGTGCTGAGAATGGTTGACATCTTCCGGATAGGTTGGATATATAGCATCTTAGATGCCAACAACCCATGATCTAAGTTGAGTTAAACTTTTAGGGGGTGGCATTTCTAATATCGCATTGATCTTTTACTGATTGATTTCAATTCCCTGGTGTTGGACAACAAACCTAAGGAATTTTCCTGAGGCTACTCTGAATGAACACTTCAAGGGGTTCATTTTGAGGTTAAATTGTCTTAAATGTTTGAAAATTACTCTCAAGTCAAAGAGATGGTCTTACTTTTCTCCACTTTTGACCACGAGATCATCGACATAGCAATAGACTTGATAATGAATGAGTTTATCAAAGATTTCAGTTTAAAATAAAATAAAAACCTAAACTAAAACTTAAACCTAAACCTAAAAATAAAATAAAATAAACTAATAAAAATAAAATAACATAAAATAAATAAAAAACTAAACTAAACTCAAAAATATAATAAACCTAAGAATAAAAAACCTAAATAAAGTAAAAACTAAATGTAAAATAAAAATAAAATAAACCTAAAATATAATAAAATGAAAACTTAAAAAAACCTAACCCTAAAAAATAAACATTAAAATAATTACAAAATAAAACCAAAACCTTAAACTAAAAAAAAACTCTAAACCTAAAATAAAAATAAATAAACAAAATAAAATAAATCTAAACCTAAACTAAAATAAATAAAACCTAAACCTAAACTTAAACTAAATAATATAAAATAAACTAAAAATAAACCTAAACCTAAACTTAAAAATTATACCTAAAAATAAACCTAAAATAAAAACCTAAAGCCTAAACCTAAGAAAATAAAATAAAAACCTAAACCTAAACCTAAAAATAAAAATCAAAAAAAAATGTGACCAAAAAAAATAAAATAAAAATAATACTCAACTAAAAATAAACGTAAACCCAATCCTAAACCTAAAAAAATAAACTAAAATAAAAACCTAAACTAAAATAAATAAAATTAAAATAAACAAACAAAACTAAATAAAAATAAAAATAAATAAACTAAAAAAATAAAAATAAACTAAATAAATGTAAACCTACCGGTTTACTTAATTTAAAAAAAAAACCTGAACCCTAAATCCTAAGCCCTAAACCCTAAACTCTAAAACTAACCCTAAACCCTAAACCTACAACCCTACACCCTACACCTAAAACTCTAAACCTTAATCTTTAACTTTGAATCGTAAAAGCATAAACCCTAAAAAAACTCTAATCCATAAACCCTATTCCCTAAACCCTAAACCCTAAACCCTAACCATAAACCCTAAACCCTAAACCCCCCAAACCTAAACCTAAACTAAAGTAATTAAAAAATAAACTTAAACCCTAAAACCTAAAAAACATAAACCTAAACCTAAACCCTAAAAATGGGCAAAACCTTGATGGCAGGAACATCACCGTCAACCAGGCTCAGGCAAGATCTGGCGGTGGAGGCGAATGAGGCAGTGGGTATCGTACAGGTGGTGGGGGATCTGGAGGTGTTGGTCGATATGGAGGTGGTGGTTGAAGTAGTGGTGGTTATGGAGGTGAGAAGAGGGATGGAGGTTATTGTCATAGTGGTGGCAGAGCGGAGACAGTTCAAGTTATCTAAGGTTTTTGATTTGTTGTAAGCTTGCTCACTTTTTATCTATGTCATCGCTTGTGTCTTAGAAATCTTAGTGTGTTACTTGTTTGATGAAATCAAAAAGAAGATATGTTGAATCTGAGTTTATTCTTTGTAAAAAGAAAAAAAACCATAAACCCTAAACCCTAAACTAAAACTTGAACCCTAAACCCTAAACCCTAAACCATAAATCCTAAAAATCCTAAACCCTAAACCTTAAAACCTAAACCTTAAACCCTAAATCTTAAAAACCCAAAATCCTAACACCTAAACCTTAAAACCCTAAACCCTAAACCCTAAACCCTAAACTCTCTAAACCTAAGCCACAAACCCTCCCTCAACTAACCCTCACTAACTTCTAAACCACCTAAAAGCTAAAACTTTAACCTAAACTAAATAAAACCTGAAAATAAAATAAATAAAAATACCTAAACTGAAATAAAATATAAAACCTAAACTAAAACCTAAACCTAAAGCTAAACATAAACCTAAACCTAAAAAGAAAATAAAGTAAAAAATAAAAACTAAATTAAAATAAAATAAATAAAGTCCTAAACTAAATTAAAAAATAAAATAAAAAAATTAAGAAAATATACCTAAAATAAAATAAAATAAACCTAAAAAATAAAATAAAACTAAATAAATACCTAAACCTAAAAAAACCTAAAAATAAATATAAAATAAAATTTAAACCCTAAACTAAAACAAAAACCTAAACCAAAACCTAAACTAAAATAAACTAAACTAAAATAAATAAAACCAAAACCTAAACCTAAACCCTCAATAAAATAAAATAAAATAAAAATAAACCTAAACATAAACAAAAAATAATACCTAAAAAAATAACCTAAAGTAAAACCTAAAACTTAAACCTAAACCCAAAAATAAAAAAATAAAACCTAAACCTAAAATATAAAATATAAAAAAACTAAAAAATAAACTTAAACCTAAACCTAAACCTAAATAAACTAAATAAATAAACTAAATAAAATAAAATAAACCTAAATAAAAAAAAAATAAATAAATAAATAAAAGTAAATAAACTAAATAATATAAATAAACCTACTAAATTAATTTTAAAAATAAAAAATAAAACAAATAAAAGTAAATAAAAAAATCCTAAACCCTAAACCTATAACCCTAAACCCTTAACCTTAAACCCTAAAATCGTATAAACCCTAAACCCTAAACCCTAAACCAAAAACCCTAAACCCTACCTAAACCTAAACTAAACCAAACCCTAAAAAAACTTTACCTTAAACCCTAAACTTAAACTAAAAAGAAAATCTAAACATAAACCTAAAAAAATCATGAACCTAAAATAAAATAAAAATAAAACTAAACCAAAAAATAAACATAAACATGAACCTAAAAAATAAACTAAAATAAATAAACCTAAACTAAAATAAATAAACTTAAATTAAACAAACTAATCTAAATAAAAAAATAAAAAATAAAATAAAGGATTAAAAAATAAATAAACTAAATAAACCTAAACTCACTGGTTTTGCTTATTTTTTTTTTAAAAAAACTCTAAACCCTAAACCTAATAACCCTAAAACACAAACACTAAACCTCCTAAACCCTAACCCTAACCAACCCTATGTATACACTTCCTAAACCTAAAACCAACCACAAAACCTAAACCCTAAACATCTCTGACTTAAACCCTAAACCTAAACCCTAAACTAATCCTCAAGCCCTAAATCTTCTCTAATCCTAAACTTAAACTACCTAAACCCTAAACCTCTAAACCTTAAACCTAATCCTACCTAAAACACCAAATGCCCTTCCCTAAACCTAAAACCTAAAACCCAAAACCCAAAACCTGCTCCCACTTTTCCCTCTATAAACCCTAAAAACCCTAAACCTAAACCCTAAACCTTAAAACTAAACCATAAACCCTAAACCATAAACCCTCCTAATCCATAAACCCTAAAAGCTAAAACAAAACTTAAACTTAAAATAAAATAAATAAAAATACCTAAATAAATAAAGATAAAATCAAATATAACTAAACCTAAACCTAAACCTAAATCTAAACCTAAGAAAATAAAGAAAAAATAAAACTAAATTAAAATAAAATAAATAAAGACAAACTAAACTAAAAAATAAAAAACATAAATAAAAAACTTAGCCTAAAATAAAATATAATTAACCAAAAAAAATCAAACTAAATATAACTTAAAATAAATCTAAAAAAAAATAAAAAATAAAACTAAACCTAAAATAAAATAAAATAAACCTTAACAAAAAAAATAAAACCTAAACCTAAACCTAAAATAAACTAAACCTAAACCTAAAGCTAAACTCTAAATAAAATATAATAATATAAAATAAACTTAGACCTAAACTAAAAATGATACATAAAAATAAACCTAAAATAAAAACCTAAAACCTAAACCTTAAAAAAATAAAAGAAAAACCTAAACCTAAAAATAAAAAAATAAAACCTAAACCTAAAATATTAAATACAAATAAAACTAAACCAAAAGATAAACTTAAACCTAAACCTAAACCTAAAAAATAAACTAAATTAAATAAACCTAAAATGAATAAACAAAACAAAAAAATAAAAGAAAAATAAACCTAAATAAAACTAAATAATAAAATAAAACTAAAATAAATAAAAAATAAACCAAACAAACTAAATAAAACCTAATACTTTAATTAATTTCAAAAAAAAAAACCTAAACCATACCAACAACTCTAAACCCTAAAACCTATAATACCCAAACTCTAAACCCCAAACCCTAAACTATAAAAGTTAAACCCTAAACCCTAAAGACCTAAACCTAACCCAAACTAAACCTAAGAATAAATAATAAAACCTAAACCTAAATAAGATAAAAATAAAAAATTAAAACCTAAACCTAAATCCAAAAATAAAATAAAATTAAAAATAAAAAATAAAAATAAACTAAAATAAAATAAAGAAAAACCTAAACCAAATTAAAAAATAAAATAAACCTAAGAAAAAAAAATAATAATAAAACTAAAACTAAATGTAAAATAAAATAAAATAAACCTAAAAAATGAACAAAACTAAATAAAACCTAAACCTAAAAAATAAACATAGAAATAAAACAAAAAAATAAATAAAAAATAAAACCTAAATCCTAATATAAAAAAATCTAAACCTAAATTAAAAATAAAATAAACCTAAACTTAAACTAAAATAAACTAAATGAAAATAAATAAAACCTAAACCTAAACCTAAAATAAACTAAACCTAAATTTAAACTGAAACCCCAAATAAAATAAAATAAACTAAAAATAAACCTAAACATAAACTATAAAATAAAACCTAAAAATAAACCTAAAATAAAAAATTAAACCCTAAACCTAAAAAAATAAAATAAAACCTAAACATAAAACTAAAAAATAAATACCCAAACCTAAAAATTAAAATAAAAATAAAAAACTAAAAAATAAACATAAACATTAAATAAATATAATAAAATAAACTAAACTAAATAAAAAATAAAATAAACTAAATAAACTAAACTGGTTTGCATTTATTCTTTTAAAAAAGCTAAACTAAACTAAACTAACAATCCTCACCTAAATAAACCATAAACCCTAAACTAAACTAAACCCTAAACTTTTAATTTAACCTTAAACCAACACCCTAAACCTATAACCCTCTTACCCTAACCTAAATCCTAAACCTAAACCTAAATCTCTAAACCCTAACCCTAAACCTAACTATACCTAAATTCTAACCCTAAATCATAAACCCTAAACCTTAAACCCTAAACCCTAAACCCTAAACCCTAAAAACCTTAAACACAAAAGCATAAACACTAAATGCTAAACCTTAAACCCAAAACCCTATACCATAAAATCTTAAACCTAAAATTCTAAACCCTAAAAACCATAAACCCTAAACCTTAAACTCTAATCTTTAAACTTTAAACCCTAAACTCTAAAGTAAAATCTTAAAAATAAAATAATAAACACTAAATTCTAAACCCTAAATCCTAAACCCTAAACCATAAAATCTTAAACCCTAATACCCTGAACCCTAAACCCTAAACCCTAAAAACCTAAAAACCTAAACCTAAACTAAATATAATATGAAAATAAAAAAAATAAAAAAAAGCTAAACCTAAATAGAATAATAAAGTAAAAACCTAAACATAAATTTAAAAATAAAATAAAATTAAAAATAAAATAAAATAAAAATAAAAATAAAATGAAAAATAAAAATAAACTAAAATAAAATAAAGAAAAACCTAAACTGTACTAAAAAATAAAATAAACCTAAGAATAAAAAATAATAATAAAATTAAAACTAATTCTAAAAGAAAATAAAATAAAACTAAATAAAAACCTAGACCTAAAAAATAAACCTCAAAATAAATAAAAAATAAAACCTAAATCCTAAACAAAGAAAACCTAAACATAAAAGAAAAATAAAATAAATTTAAACCTAAATTAAAATAAATTAAACTAAAATAAATAAAACCTAAACCTAAACATAAACCTAAGCCTAAAATAAACTAAACCTAAACCATAAACTAAATAAAATAAATTAAATAAAAAATATACTTAAACCTAAACTAAAAAAATAAAACTTAAAAATAAACTAAAATCTAAACCCAAAAAAAATAAAACCTAAACATTTAAAATAAAAGAAAAAAAACCTAAACCTAAAATATAAACATAAACCTAAACCTAAACTTAAAAAATAAAATAAAATAAAATAAAACCTAAACTAAAATAAATAAACCTTAAATAAACCAAACTAAATAAAAAATTTAAATCTACATAAAAAATAAACTAAAATAAATAAAAAAATAAACTAAATAAACCTAAACCTCGATTTGCATTTTTTTTAAGAAAACCTAAACTCTTAAACCTAAACCACCCTAAACCTAAACTCTAACCCTAAATTAAACCTAAACCTACCTAAACCCTAAAACCCTAAATCCAAAACCCTAAACACTAAACCCTAAACATTAATCCCAAAACCCTATCATTACTAATCACTAATACCCCTAAACCCTAATCTTGTCATTAGAATGACCTAATTGAGTTAAACTTTTTGGGTGATATTTTTAATATTTCCTATATTTTCTTTGAATCAATTTCAATTCACGTGTCGGACAAACCCAAGGAGTTTCCTGAAGCTACTCAGCAATACTTTAGGAGTTCATTTTAAGGTTAAATTGTCTTAATTATTCAAAAAACTCTCAAGTCAAAGAGATGATCTCCCTTTTCTCTACTTTTGACCACAAGATCATCGACATAGCACTCAACTTGATGATGAATGAGTTCATCAAAGATTCAATTCATAACCCGCTAGAATGTAGCACCGACATTTTTAAGGCTGAAAGGCATGACCTTATAGTAATAGATTGAGATTCATGTTTCTTTTATATTTAGGGGCCATCTTTATTTGGTTATATCCATGAGCCATCCATGGAGGAGAAGACTACATGAGATGAGGCAATGTCTGCATCATCTACGAGATTAGTAGTGGAAATTCATCTTTTGGACATGCGCTATTTAAATCCCTAAAATCCATGTATCTTTGAATTTGGACATTTCTTTTCTTAACTATGATGCCTAATCTGGTAGGGTATTTTTTTCCTATAAGAAGCTAGCATCAATTAGTTTTTGACTTTCAAAATAACATATTATTCTATGTCTAATACATGTGTCTAGAGTCTGATAGGGTTAATAGTAAGCTCTATTGCTAGTTTATGGACCGCTACATCAAGAGCTAAACCAGACATCTCTTCATAACTCAATGCAAAGTAGTCCTTAAACTCAATCATAAGCCTAAGTCATTGGTTTCCATTTCATTCAACAAAGAATTGATGTATGTCAGACGTGGATCTTCTTCAGTTCCTGAGTATATTTACTTGAGCTTGTCGATGGTTGACTTGATCACTTCTTTAAACTCTCATGGTGCATCTTTAACTTCAAAATTATCTATATCATCTGAAGTTTCTAAGCATAGCTCCTCATATAAGTTAATGTAATTTGAAAAGAACCTATCAGATTCCAAATTATTGGTCATGACTAAGCACTAATCGTCATCATTGACTGGACCCACTATACCGAATCCTAGTCCCGATCTTGATTGAGAGCTTTTGCATTTACTCTTCCAAATTCTTTTAAAATAGTCTAACCTATGCTTTGAATAAGTATGTGGGATTAACCCTTTCTTTGTGAAATTATGAATACAAGGAAAGTACCAATCAAAATGTAATTCTATTAAATATTTATATGAATCATCTTCAAGTTCTACACAAACTTCTTGACTTGAGGATGATGCTCCCAAAATGATCCTCTGAGTCTTCACACCTATGGATGACTTAGGGGCTTCCTTAACTACCAAACCCTTAGCTTTTTAAGAGTAAAGTGGGGTTAAAGATAAGGCTCCCAACTGATTCCAAACTATTTCACATATAGACTTGGATACACTTATAATTTTCTTCGGAGCCCAATCTTCATCACTATTAGGCTCAAGTGTCACCTCCAAGGGAATTTACTACTTAGAAGAGGTGGCTGGTTTGTTAACCATATAAGACTCATCCTATAAACTAGATTCTAAGTCTATATGGATAGTAGGTGTACTCTTGCTAGATGGGACATATATTCTATTAGGTGGCCAATAAAGAAGCTTTTCACTCCTAGGACTGCCTCTGAACTAGACTCTTCCTCTGCCTAGTGGAGGTCAAGTCATCCTACCCACATGTTTGAATGGAGTAACGAACTGTGGGTGGAATCTAATATCATGCTCCACTCCTCCTCCAAGTCTATTTTTGCTCCCTTTTATTTTCTTTTTCATTTTCTCTTTTCTTTTCTTTTACTTTTTCTCTTTCTTTTTATTTATATTTTTTCTTTTTCTTTTATTTTTAAATAATGACCAAGTTCACGAGAATGGACTTGCTAATTTTGAGGGAGGTAGTAAGCTGCATCCTAATATATGCCGACCTCATGAACTCTACATGGCTTTGAGATCTCCTTTGACACAGTAGATGATCCCACCTCTTACAAACTTTATACACTGGTGTAGAGAGGATGGAAATATATTGTTCATGCATCCATGGTCTCCCAAGAAAAGCATTGAAATATGTATTCAAGTCTATAATGTGAAACTTGGCTTCGGTCTTCCAATCATCTATCTCCATGGGAAACACTATGGAGCCTAAGGCCTCTTAACCTCACTTTTTGGAGTGTGGATTCAATCTTCCCATATTAGACTTAGGAGTTCTATAGATACTAAGAGTTCCCTAATCATAAGACACTTCTAACAATTAGGTAAACACTTAATCTAAGCCTAAAGACTTAGAAGGGTTAACCATAGGATTAGGTTATGCCTTAGGGATTAAGATAATCCACTTACACTACAACTCAAATCCAATCCATGTTCACCTTCTCAAACCAAACCTCAAGTTCAATTCAAACAACAAATTTAAATCCAAATCCTAACCCAAATTCCAAAACTAAATGATTGAAGCCCATGATCAAATTTAAACTTGAAACCCTTCCTAAGCCATATGATCTATCCCATGGAGTTAGCCAAATCTTAATCCAAATCAATACAAAATAAATTGATTTTCTCATAATAAATTTATATCTTCAATCATCTTCCTAAATATAAATCAAATCTACATTCAAATGATCAAAACTAAATCATACTAAATCAAATTAAATCAAAACCCCTCTTAAGCCATATGACCTATCCCATAGACTTAACCAAATTTTAATCTAAATTAAGTCAAACAAAATTGATTTTCTCATAAATCAGTCATATTTTCAATTATCTTCACAAGTTTAAATGAAATATACATTTAAATCATTAAAACTAAATCAAACTAAATCAAAATTCAAACCTTAGCCACATGACCCAAATTCATTCATTCCAAAACCCAAATTCAATTGATGTTCTCATGAATCAATCATACCTTCAATCATATTCACAAATAGAAATGAAATATACAATCATTATGCCAAACAAAAATCAACCAAAGTCAAACCCAACTTAACCCTTTCGACTTGAAATGTTCAAATGAACCAAAACCCATTTGAACCCAAGCCAAGGTTTAATTGCAAAATTAATTAGCTTTATTACTCCTTAATTACTTGAGCAATTAATCCCAAATTTTATGGGTTAATTTAATGGGATGATCTCTACCACCCATGATTTTCTTGGGATTTATTACTCACTTAAATAGGAAAATTGACTAATTAAACCTTAACTACCTTTTAAATTAATTAATGATTAATTAATCCCATGAACAATAATAAATTGGTTAATTAAGTTTGTTAATCAATGTTCAATAATAAGTGAGCTAATCAACATGGTTGGGACCCCTTTCCTTAAGTTCATTTCACTCTTTTTTAAAATAAAATTAATTATGATTTAATTAACTAATTAATCAAATCACTTAATCAAATTGAAATCATAATCACATCAGACCTTAATTAATTAAATCATGGGGTAGATCTCTAGGCGTTTAATAACCTAAAAAAGTTTAATGAAATTATGGTTAGTCCACATGTGTGGGAAAACCATAAGAGCAATATTTAAGTCCCTTAATCTAATTAACTATTAAACATTATCCAATTGCATTAGGCCTTTTTTCTTTCCTAGGATCATTGCAAGTTTATTTTCCATGCATATTGTGTTGGAATATAATTTTTAGATAATTACTTTAAGGTGACATAGGTAAGGTTAATTAATTCATCTAATTAAGGGTTAAACTTAATTAACCCATAAAATCAACTTAATTATATTTTCTTAAATTAAATTAAATCACTAATGTGGAAATAGGTTTAAAACAACAAATGATGATTTTTATTCTCCTCTTTAAATCAAATCAAATCCAAAAATTAATTAATAAAGAAGCTTTGGTTTACTTTAAATAATATTATTTTATTTGATTATCCTTAAGAACTAGTTTGGTTGAATGAATCACATGCTTATATTTGATTGCCCTCTTTCCAATCATGTTAAATTCTGTATATCATTTGAATTAATGCATTCATCTTTCAAAATCAAGTAAAATAAAATAGATTTCTATTATGTAAACTTGCATGTGTTGATTTAATTTAATATATGCATGGCTATTATCACTATTAAATCCAAATGTATTTTTCAAAAGCTTATACATGAATAATAATATGTGTTATGATGCTAGTTATAAATACATAAGAAATGCATGTGCATATAGCTTAAGTGTATTAATGTTAAGTTCTCTTTTCTTTATTCATGCATTGATTTATATAAGATTGAATCGTAATGGGTATATAGTCTGTACATCGCAACAACATGAGGCTTTAGCTAGCCCCAAAGAGGTCATTTGATTACCTCACTTTCATGGTTTAATAATAACATGTATCCATTTGATTTCATTCTTATGTATTTCAATAATAAAATTTGGATAGAGCTTTAATTCATATATATGAATGATTATATAAATGATTTAATCAAACAAAATATACAATCTCTGCATGATTTCTTTCCCTCATTTATGTATGCATTCATGTAAGTCCAAGAAAAGCAAGTATATAGTATGGACATCTCAGGAATACGGGGCTTTAGTTAGCCCCAAGGAGGTCATTTGATTAACTTTCCTGGTTTAACAATGACATGTACTTTCCTATATCTTTGTACATGTATATGTATATGTGATTAGTGAATGAAAATCCCATTTTACATTAAAATTGCATGCATTCATAATTGACTAAGTGATTGAATTAATTAGCCATATGATTTGGGGCTTACTTCCTATGTTCATGTATACAAATTTATATGTGTTTGAATGCAAATGGGTATGTAGTCTAGACATCCTGAGAATACGAGGCTTTAGCTAGCTCCAAGGAGGACATTTGATTAACTCACTTTCCTGATTTAACAATGGTACATGCCTATTTAATTTCATTCTTATGTCCTTTACAGTGGAGACAATTCAAGTTATCTAAGGTTTTTGATTTGCTCTATGCGTGATCTATTTTTAACTATGTTGTCGCTTGCGTCTTAGAAAACTATGTGTGTGACTTGGTTGATGAAATCGAAAATAAGAAATATTAAATCTGAATTTATTCTTTATTAAAAAAAACTAAAAACCCTTAACCCTAAACTAAAACATGAACCCTAAACCTACAAGCTAAACCCTAGACCCTAAACCCTAAACCCTAAAACCCTAAACCTTAAACCCTAAACCTTGAACAAAAAAAAACCTAACCACTTAAAATAAAGAAAATAAAATATGCCTAAACCTAAACTAAAATAAACTAATCTAAAATAAATAAAACCTAAACCAAAACCTAAAATATACTAATCCTAAACCCTAAACTAAATAAAATAAAATAAACTAAAAATAAACCTAAACCTAAATTAAAAAATAAAACCTGAAAATAAACCTAAAATTTAAAGTTAAAAAAATAAAATAAAAATCTAAACCTAAATTTAAAAATAAAAAATAAAACCAAAACCTAAAAAATAAAATAAAAGTAAAACCAAACTATAAAATAAGCATAACCCTAAACCTAAACCTAAAAAATAAACTAAAATAAATAAAATTAAAATAAATAAACTAAACTAAATAAAAAAAGTAAATAAATAAGTAAACCTAAACCTACTGGTTTACTTAATTTATTTTTTAAAAAAATTCCTAAACCCTAAAACAAATCCTAAACACTAAATCCTAAATTATAAACCCTAAACTATAAAAAACCCTAAACCCTAAACTAACCCTAAACCCTAAACCTAAACATCAACCTAAACTAACCTAACTTTAAACTAAACCATAAACTAGCTAAATCTAATCTCAACCCTAAACCCTAAACCCTAAACCCAAAACATTAAAAATCCTAAACCGTAAAGCCTAAAGCCTAAACCCTAAACTAACCTTAAACCCTAAACCCACAAAACCCTAAAGCCTAAAGTCTAAACACTAAACCCTAAATCCTAAACAATAACCCTGAATCCCAAATCATAAAACCTTAGACCCTAAAACCCTAAATCCTAAACCCTAACCCTAAACCCTAAAAGCATAAACCCTAAAACCCTAAACTCTAAACCTTAAACTCTAAGCCCCAAACCCTAAACCTAAACTTAAACCTAAACCCCAAACCTTAAACCTAAACCTAAAGTAAAGTAATTAAATAAATGAAAAAGTTAACTTAAACCCTAAAACCCAATAAATCTAAACCCTAAGAATGGGAAGAACCTTGACAGCAGGAACATCACCGTCAACCACGCTTAGTGCAGATCTAGCGGTGGAGGCAAAGGCAGAGGCGACAGTTATCGCAGTGGTGGTTGGGTATCTGTAGGTGCTGGTGGATGTGGAGGTGGTGGTCAGAGTAGTGGTGGTTATGAACGCGAGATGAGCGAAGGAGGTTACAATCGTGGTGGTGGCGAAGGGAGAGATCAGGAATATGATGGTGGATTCCACTACTCGAGAGGCCGGGTGGTTCTAATAAGAATTGGAGAAATTGAAGAATGGTCGATCCGATCTGCTGCTTATGGAATTGTGACTTCACAATAGAGACAGTTTAAGTTATCTAAGGTTTTTGATTTGCCCTATGAGTGCTCATTTTTTATCTATGTCGTCGCTAATGTCTTAAAAAACTTGGCGTGTTACTTGGTTGATGAAATCGAAAAAAGAAATGTTGAATCTGAATCTGTTCTCTATTAAAAAAGGCAAAAACCCTTAACCCAAAACTAAAACATGAACCCTAGACCTACAACTTAAACCCTAAACCCTAAACCCTAAACTAAAAAAAAAACTAAACTTAAAATAAACAAAATAAAATAAGCCTAATAAACTAAACTAAAATAAATAAAACCTAAAATAAACTAAATGTTAACCCTAAACTAAATAAAATAAAATAAACTAAAAATAAACAAAACCTAAATTAAAATAACAACTTAAAAATAAACCTAACACCTAAACCTAAAAAAGAAAAATAAAAACCAAAACCAAAACCTAAAAATAAAAATAAAACTTAAACCTTAAAAATAAAATAAAAGTAAAACAAAACTGAAAAATAAGCCTAAACCTAAACCTAAACCTCAAAAATAAACTAAAATAAATAAACCAAAAAAATAAACTAAATTAAATAAAAATAAAAAATAAACCTAAATTAAAATAAAAATAAAATAAACAAAAAATAAAATAAAAAAACTAAATAAATTGAAACCTATCGATTTTCTTAATTAAAAAAACCCCTAGACCCTAAACCCTAAGCACTAAGTCCTAAAGCCTAAACCCTAAACCCTAAACCATAAACCTACAACCCCAAACCCTAAACCCTAAACCCTAAACCCTAAACCCTAAACCATAAACCTACAACCCCAAACCCTAAACCCTAAACCCTAAACCCTAAACCCTAAACCCTAAACCCTAAAGCATAAACCCTAAAAAACCATAAACTTTAAACAAACCTCAAACCCTAAACACTAAACCCTATACCTTAATCCTAACCCCAAACCCTAAAACCCTAAACCTTAAACCCTAAACCCTAAACTTTAAACCCTAAACTACCCCTAAACCTAAGCTAATCCTAAACCCTAAACCCTAAACCCTCCAAACCCTAAACCCTAAAGCCTAAACACTAAACCCTAAATCCTAATGCCTAAACCCTAAACCTTAATCCCTGAAAACCTAAAAACTTAAACCTAAACTAAAGAAAACCTAATAATAAAATCAATCAAAAAACCTAAACCTTAAAAAAATAAAAAATAAAAATAAAAACCTAAACTAAACTAAAAAAATAAGATAAACATAAGAAAAAAGATAAATAAAATAAAAACTAAATGTAAAATAAAAAAAAATACTTAAGATAAAAAAAATAAAAATGAAATAAAAACCTAATCCTCAAAAGTAAACCTAAAAATAAATAAAAAATAAAACCTAATCCCTAAATAAAAAAACCTAAACCTAAAAGAAAAATAAAATAAACAAAATAAAATAAACCTAAACCTAAAGTAAAATAAACTATACTAAAATAAATTAAACCTAAACCTAAAGCAAATAAAATAAAATAAAATAAAAATAAACCTATATCTAAACTAAAAAATAAACCTCAAATAAAAACCTAAACCTTAAACTTAGAAAGCAACCTAAACCTAAACCTAAAAATAAAAATAAAACCTTAACCTAAAAAAATAAAATAAAAATAAAACATAACAAAAAAATAAACCTAAACCTAAACCTAAACCTAAAAAATAAACTAAAATAAAAAACCTAAATTAAAATAAAAAAGCTAAAATAAATAAACTAAATTAAATAAAAAAACCTAAATAAAAATAAAAATAAAATAAGCTAAAATAAATAAAAAAATAAACTTAATAAACTAAATAAACTTAAACCTATAAATTTACTTAATTTTTATGAAAAATAAAATTTTAAACCCTAAATCCTCAACCCTAAAACCCTAAACCCTAATCCCTAAACCCTAAGCCACAAACCCTTAAAAAACCCTAAACCCTAAACCCTAAATAATAAACTAACCTTCAACCCTAAGAACTAAACCCTAAACCCTATATTATAAACCCTAATCCCTAACCCTAACCCTCAACCCTAAACCCTAAACCCTAAACCCTAAACCCTAAACCCTAAGCCCTAAATTAACCTTAAACCCTAAAACTTAAACACTAAACCCTAAACCCTAAACTTCAACTAACCTAAACTGTTAACCTAAACCCTAAACCTTAAACCCTCAAAACCCTAAAACTTGAAGCCTAAACATAAAACCCTAAACCCTAAATGCCAAACCCTAACCCTAAACCATAAACCCTAAAACCCTAAACCTTAAAACCCTAAGACCTAAACCCTAAACCCTAAAAACCAAAAAAGCTAAACCTAAGCTAAATAAAAACTACTAATCAAATAAATAAAAAATCCTTAACCTAAATAAAATAAAATAAAAACAAAAACAAAAACCTAAACTAAAACCTAAACCTAAACCTAAAATAAAATAAAATAAAAAATAAAAATAAATAAAAATAAAATAAATAAAAACCTAAACTAAACTAAAATGTAAAATAAACATAAGAATAAAACAACTCAATAAAATAAAAACTAAACATTAAATAAAAATAAATTAAACCTAGAATAAAATAAAATAAAATAAAATAAAAATTAATAAAAACCTACACCTAAAAAATAGACCTAAAAATAAAACCTAAAAGTAAATATAAATAAAACCTAAACCTTAAACTAAAAAAAAAAGGTAAACCTAAAATAAAAATTAAATAAATAAAATAAAATAAACCTAAACCTAGACTAAAATAAACTAAACTAAAATAAATAAAACATAAACCTAAACCTAAAATAAACTAAACATAAGCCTAAACTAAAATAAAATAAACTAAAAATAAACCTAAACCTAAACTAAGAAATAAAACATAAAAATAAACCTAAAACCTAAAACCTAAACTTAAAAAATAAAATAAAAAACCTAAACCTAAACCTAAAAAATAAAAAAATAAAACTTAAACCTTAAAAAGAAAATAAAAATAAAACTCAACTAAAAATAAACCAAAACCTAAAAAATAAATAAAATAAATAAACATAAAATAAGTAAACTAAACTAAATAAAAATAAAAAATAAACCTAAATAAAAATAAAAATAAAATGTACTAAAATAAATAAAAAATAAACTAAATAAACTAAATAAAGCTAAACCTACCAGTTTACTTAATTTAAAAAAACCCTAAACCCTAAATCCTAAACCCTAAGGCCTAAATAATAAAAACTTATACCTTAAACCCTAAGCCCCAAACCATAAACCCTAAACCCTAAACCCTAAAATCCTAAACCCAAACCCTAAGCCCTAAATAATAAAACCCTAAACCCTAAACTCTAAACCCTATCCTTAAAAATTATAACCTTAAACCCTAAACCTCAAAACCTAAAGCCTAAGCCTAAACTATCCCTAAACTCTAAGGATGGGCAGAACCTCGACGACAGGAACATCACCGTCAACTAGGCTCAATCAAATCTGTTGGTGGAAGACAAGGTTGAGGCGGCAGTTATTGTAGTGGTTGTGGATGATTTTGAGGTGCTAGTGGATATGGAGGTGGTGGTCAGAGTAGTGGTGATTATGGAGGTGGGAGAAGTGACAGAGGTTACAGCCATGGTGGTGGCAGAGGGAGAGATTGAGGGTATTATGGCAGATCCTACTACTCGAGAGGCAGGGTTGGTTTTGATGGGAACTATAGAAATTGAAGAATGGTCAATCCGATCTACTACTTATGGAACTTTATCTTTACATTAGAGATAGTTCAACTTATCTAGGGTTTTTGATTTATTCTATAGGTGCTCATTTTTTATCTATGTCAATGCTTGTGTCTTAAAAAACTTGAGGTGCTACTTGGTTAATGAAATCAAAAAGAAGAAATATTAAATCTGAATTTATTCTCAATTAAAAATAAAAACCTTAAACCTTGAACTCTAAACCCTAAACTAAAACTTAAACCTTAAACCCTAAACTTAAACCTAAACCCTAAACCCCAAACCCTAAACCCTAAACCCTAAACACTAAACTAACCCTAAATAGTAAACCCTAAATAATAAAAAATTAAGAACCTAAACCTAAACTAAATAAAACCTAAAAATAAAATAAATAAAAAAACCTAAACCAAAATAAAATAAAATAAAAACCTAAATTAATATCTAAACCTAAATAAAATAAAATAAAAAATAAAAACTAGACTAAAATAAAATAAATAAAATCCTAAATTAAACTAAAGAATAACAAACCTAAATAAACTAAAAACTAAACCTAAAATAAAATTAAAATAAAATGAAACTAAATAAAAACCTACACTTAAAAAATAAACCTAATAATAGAACTTAAAAATAAATAAAAAATAAACCTAAACACTTAACTAAAAAAGAACCTAAACCTAAAATAAAAATAAATAAGTAAATAATAATAATAATAATAATAATAATAATAAACCTAAACTAAAATAAACTAAACTAAAATAAATAAAACCTAAACCTAAACCTAAAATAAATTAAACCTAAACCTAAACCTAAACAAAATAAAATATAATAAACTAAAAATAAACCTAAACCTAAAAATTAATACTGAAATCTAAACCTAATAAGTATGATAAAAATAAACACTACTAAAATTATACTTAAACCTAAAAAATAAACTAAAATAAAATACCTCAATTCTACCCTAGTCCAAGGATGTGGGTCAATAATGATGTTAGCTAACCAAGAAGAATGTTTTCTTCTCATGTGCATCCGTCATTTTCTAGCTTTTAATTTAGCAAAAATTTTACTTTTCTTTTTGAATTTGACCGCAATCATCAAGGGACTTAGTTTATGGAAATGACATCAAGCTTAAGTTTATAGACTACTACATCTAGAGATCATTTCAATTTATTTCCAGATAAAGTAGTCTTTAAACACAAAAGATAGGTTGATCAAGTCATCAATAGCTAACTCATTAAAGAGTTAGATCATTGATATCAACTTGTCAATTGTGGAATAAGATTTTTCTTCAAATTTTAAGAGTACATCCCGAACATGAAGACTATATAAATCTCCATACACATCTAAACAAAATTTATGCATATTACTAGAGTGCCTTTTGAAAAGAAAGTTAGGACCCAAACTACTTAAGCTTTTTATCCTACAATGGCTCTATGATTCTATAACTTTTCTTGTTTATGGTCATAGGCCACTTGCAATGGAATCAGAGAATACTCAATGAGATCTTTACCATACAAAGGATATGGACCCCTGGAAAAAAAGATCCACTATTATTTCTTTTAATCAACCAAGCGAGGTCACCCAACCATGGAAAAGGCTAAAATGATAAAGTAAGAGATATCTACTTATTTTTGTTCAGTTAAGGATAATTTTTGACTTCTAACCCTACCATTTTATTTTGATGTGGAGAAGTTTGAAGTTAAAATGTCCATTTACATTGGGTATTTTCACTTCATTTGTAATGGAATCTGAGTATACTCAATGGGACCTTTGACATTCAAAAAATATGGACTTTTGAAAAAGAAGTTCCACTATCTTTTTGTTTAACCTGCCAAGTGAGCTCACCCAATCATGGCAAAGGCTAAAGCATGAGATATTTGATTATTTTTGTTTAGCTAGGGACAATTTTTAACTTCTAACCCTACCATTTTATTTTGATGTGGAGAATTTTAAAGTCAAAAATGTCCACATGCTTAGAATTTAGACTTCATTCTTTTGCTCTTTGATATATTCCTTCCTTCCCTTTACATTTCTTTCTTTCTTTCTTTTGCTAATATTATGTTTTCATTTCTTTATGAAAGGTTACATTTGGTAATTTTTCTAGTTACAAGATTCACTAAGAAGATTGATGTATTTAACTCATTTCCATAACATTTCACTCTTTATGAAATGACTCCACTAAATGATCTGCTAGGAAATTTGATGTATTTGACTTTTTGTCCAAATACAACATTATATTGATTGACTTTTTGATATGATTCAAGTCTTTACTTGATTGATCATATAATATGACCCAACATTTCTATTTCTTTTTCATCTTTTCATGGAACAATAAATCTGGTAAATCCATTTAAAATTGGTAAAAATGACTTTCTAAAGATGTTACACTTATGAATTCAAAATTATTTAGTTGATTGAGTCATTTAAGATTGGCATAATGACTTCCTTGAAAACTTTACACTTTTGAAATCAAAATTTTCCAATGGAATCAAATATGTACTGAGGTCATTTAGGAGTAGCAGAATGATAATCCTAAAGACTCAACACTTTTGGATGAATATGAACATCCTTCAACAATCAATATGTTTCTTCTTTTTCTTTCCATTTGATTCCCTTATTTTTTTTATTTGGGCTAGATAGGACCATCTAAGAGCATTTAAAGATGTTTCATGAATTCCTAAGTTGCTTTTTTCATGTTTGAATTTTTATCTTCAATGAACAATGTGATTGAGACTAAGTTATTTTTCTAGGTTATGTTTTCAACATTGAATTTTCATGAAGCTGAAAATTACTTTCTTTATTTGATTCAATTTATATGGCTCATCTTATCAAAGCTTGATTAGAATTCAGCCTATATAAATTCACTTTCAAGTTATAATTAATGTTGATCGATGCACCAGGATCACAAGTGGTTTGGAGATTTTTTTTCTTTTGAGTTTTCTACATCGACTAAAATGTCAATAAGTTCTTAGTAGTCTATCTTCGTCATAGAAGATAACCCTAGAACCTTTTTCATAGTGGAATGCCACATCAAGAAGTTGCTTATAATTAAATAAGGAAAATTTCATGATTATGTAATGCCTTGCTTTACTTTCATATCTTTTTTCATTTTGTTTATTTTATTTCATATTTCATATTATTTTTAATAGAGCATTATGATGCTTGATTTTGCAAGCAACTTCTCTAAGATGGGCAAGACATCACATTTTGAAGATGAGCCATTTGTCATTTATTTTTAATGTCATTTGAGGTGGAATAACTCTACCATTTTGAATTTGATTTCAAGAATTTCCTTTTTGATATACAGGGAAGGTAGGTCTAACTCTATTCTAAATAGATCAATAGACCTCATTATCAATTCATTTAAAGGATAATCATTTAAAAGAGGTCCCTCTAGGGTATATGTTGTGCTATTATAAAGTCAAGTTTCATTTGCATTATTTTATAGCACATATAAGATTAAAGGTAATCTCAACTTGCAATGAAATCTTTGAACACCATACTTGACATTAAGATAATGCCAAATCAATCATAAGACATTGCAAAGGATTCTCCTTAAGTTTACTTTGTATTGAAAGCATATAATGGCTTAGTCTCTTAACAAAGAAAACTAAGGCTTTCTTCATTCATTTGGATTGACAATGCATTAAGTGATTTATTTATCAACTGACTTGAGATAAAAGTTTCATATTTTTACTCTGAGAGATAGAAATATCACCCTTAGGACCCAATCCTAAGATCATGATTTATTTAGAAGGATTAAACTCTTCATTTATGTTTTCTTCATGATTTAGCTTTTATAATTAATTAAAGCCATTCACGAAATATCATTTCATTTAATGAGAGGAAACTCTCATTAAGGAAGTTGATTTAAATTTATTAGTTTAAACTTCATTCATTTCAATTTTATCATGAGAATTAGAATTCTCTTTTGCTACCCTCTCTTTTCTCCGATTGATTAGGAGAAAGAGAGAATCCTTTGACTTTTAATTTTTGTTTATGTCATTTCATCTTTCTCTTTTGACTCTCTCCTAAGCTCTTAAGAATTTAATTTTTTGAAAAGGTCTAAAAGTGGGTTACCTCCAAGTCACTACTTAGATTTTGCCAATCAGCTTGAATAACTGATTTTCCAATATTCTAGTGGAATTATGGAAATGAATTTAGATTAAATCAAATTTACATTTATGCAAAATTTTCTTCTATAGGAATAGAAGATTCACATTTAGTTCCTTACCTAAAGTCAATAAGGAAATCTATTTTTGAGATGATTTTTGTCTTCATCCTTTTTTTTAAAATGCAATTCAAACTTCAATTATGGTGGTAAAGGGGCAATAGGCATAACTATGTCGCCATTTGATTTGGATTTTCTCAGGATTTGAAGGAACACCTTCATTTCAATCTACATCCTTAGGTGTTTTCCATCTTCAAATGTAGTAAAACAAAGGGTATCCATTCAAGGACCCTGTCCTGATTATCTTAGGTCTAGTGCAAAGCCAAAGTAAGATCAAGGATAAGTTTAACTTTGAGACTTTACTTTTTTGGAGATTTTCTTTTCAAATTCTGAAGTATTTTTCATACTTTTTAAATTTAACATTTCTTTTCCATATTGGAATGGTTTCAAATCTGTCGTAACAAAATTTAGGTCTTAATAAAAATGACTTGGTTTTCATTTATTTCTCTCATTTTATTTTAGGATTTGGTTCTAGGACCCAATAGTTTAACTATGATAAACAAAGAGTTCTAGAACCTCTATCTAAGATGATGGATTAGCTCAACCAAGAATGAAATGGAGAGGTATCCAACAGAAAGAAAGGTAGTCTTGACTGGTGAGTGGCACTAGTACACTACCAACATAAAGAAATAACCCTTTATTTCAAAAGATGGAGAGAGGAACCAATCCCCAGCGGAGTTGCCAAAAATATGTTGGTGTTTTTTATGGATTAGAGAAAAGAAATGACACCACATAGAGTTTAGGAATATTTTATTTAGATGACCAAATATGACATTGGTGAATCTGAAGTTAGGGAAGCTTTAAAGAAAATGAAATGTGGAAAGAAGTAGGACCGAATAATATTCCAATAGAAGTGTGGAAATGTTTAAGAGATCAAGGAATTTCTTGGCTTATAGATCTTTTTAATGTCATTTTAAAGACTAAAAAGATGTCAGATGAGTGGAGAAAGAGTTTTTTGGTTCCTATATTTAAGAATAAAGGTGATGCATAAGAGTGTACAAATTATGGAGGAATTAAGTTAATGTGCCATACATTAAAATTATTGGAGAGAGTAATTGAGCATAGGTTACAATGTGATATAGAAGTTTCTCACAATCAGTTTAGTTTCATGCCAGGTAGATCTACTATGGATGCTATACATTTGTTAAGGGGTTTGATGTAGAAGCATAGAGAAAGTAAGGAGGATCTACATATGATATTTATTGATTTAGAGAAGGCTTATGATAAAGTTTCAAGAGATGTTCTTTGGAGAGTTCTAGAATAGAAAGGAGTTAATGTTGGTTATATTCAAGTCATTAAGGATATATACTAGAGCTATTACTTGTGTCCAAACACAAGGAGGATTGACAAAATATTTTCCTATTTCAGTTGGATTACATCAAGGATCAGCATTAAGCCCTTATCTTTTTTACTTTAGTTATGGATTTTCTTACTAGGAATTTACAAGAAGATGTACCTTGGTGTATGCTTTTTTGTCGATGACATTCTTCTTGTTGATAAGACTAGAGGAGTCCAACGTAAACTATTATGGAGGTCAACTCTAGAGTCTAAAGGTTTTCATTTAAGTTGATCTAAAACTGAATTTATGGAATGTAATTTTAGTTGTAGAAGTTCTAGTGGTAGTGTTGTGACATTAGGTGAACAAGTCATTAATAAGAGTGAGCATTTTAGATATTTAGGCTCTATTGTTCAAAATGATGGTGAAATAGATGGAGATGTTATTAGTAGAATTCAAGTTGGATGGTTGAAGTGGAGGAATGCATCTGGCCTATTATGTGATAGAAAAGTTCCACTTAAACTTAAGGAAAATTTTATAAGATGGTGGTAAGACCTACAATGACTTATGGTGCAGAATGTTGGCCAATAAAAGAGAAGCATAAGACTAAGTTAAGTGTTACAGAGATGAGGATGCTTAGGTGGATGAGTGGCTTTACTCTTAGAGATAGAATGCAAAATGAGTATATTCGGAAAAAGTTGAGTAGCTCGGTGGTAGATAAGATTAGGGAGTCACTTTAGATGGTTTGGACGTAAAGTGTCGGCCCGATGACCGATTAGAGAGTAGATGCATTAGATTTGCCTTATGTTAAGAAAGGTAGAGGTAGACCTAAAAAGACTTGGTTAAGATGTATAAAAAATGATCTTAGTATACTTGATTTAAATGAGAATTTGACACATAATTGGACACAATGGAGATGAAGGATTGATGTAGCTGACCCCACCTAGTGGGATTAAGGCTTGTTGTTGTTGTTGTTGTTGACCAAATATGATATTAAAGAATAAACATATTATCTCGAAAGATAAACATGCTCTCCTGTAATGGATTCGATCATTTCAATAAAAGACTCCTAAGGCTAATGGGTCTTTCGTGTACCAGCATATTTTCCCATGAACTACTTGGAAAGGTAGAACAAGGTTTATTTTATCTTGAAATCATTGTTCCCTATAAAGGTAAGCCTATATAGTTAATTACATCTTAGAAAAGGTCCTATCTTAAGAATACTCACAATTAAAAAATGCATGGTTATTTATAAAGACTACTAAGGTAGCTTTCAAAGGATAGATTTTTGGAAGTTCAATTGGGTGTGGTCTAAGTTATAGAGAGTCATTTTCAAGAGTCAAATGGGAAAGAGTGGGAAAATTCTATTGATATTAGGATACCCAGTAGACATTTCAACTATCCTATGATTGGACTTCAAATTTTGGATTTAATTTTAGATTTTTAGTTCTCATTTTCTTAAAAATCTAGGGCTTAGATTCTAGCAGCACAAGACTATAGAAATGCCTAGGGTTGAAGACTTATTCCTAAAGGATGCTTCAGAACCTAGTCTACGGGTGCTTGTGACACATGTCAGATGCTCGACCTAGTTTTATCATTAGAAATCATTAGCTATTCTCCACACCAGAGGGAACTAGCCTATTCCTGACTCTTTTGGACTTACAACTTGCTCAGAGAAGGCTGTCAGCTAACACCACCTTAGTGTATTTTAAATTTATGAAGTCAGGTCACATGAAAGCAAGATGGCTGGGTTGTTCCTTTTTTAGGAAAGAAATCTAAGAAACTAGACTCACTCCCTAATCCCTAAGATCATGTAAGACATGAGGATGCATCTAACTAATGCATATTTTCCAAGTTTTATGAATTTTGACTCAAGATTCATTTAGGTCATAAGAATGTAATTTATGCTTAATGCATGCAATTAGAAAAAGGTTATGGGACAAATCATAATAGAAGAAGGTGTTCTTCCATCATAGGCTCTCAAAGGTCAAGCCCAGGTTCTATGGCAAAGATGGAAGCCCTTCCTTAATCAAGACTGAAACAAAATGATTTATGCATTATGTTAAAACATCCAACTAAGGGGTTGCTACATATTTTATCTTTCTTTAATGCCTACGCTTTTATATGAAGATTATGTGTTGTATTTATTTTTATGTTTCAATTGATTTAGTTGGGTAGAAAATTTAGTTTATTCTATGAGCCTACGTCTAGGCATACATGACAACACAAACATAACACATAAAGAAACCAAGAAAAAGCATGTTGTTTCTATTGCACCCCCAAAATAAATCAAGCCAAATTACATTATATAACAAAAAGGTTGATGTGGCAGGGTACCACTGTACAATCTGAAAGAAAGAAAAATGGGCAGTTGAGTTTTTCCCTTATACAACCCGACCTAGAACTACAAGTTTAGATCTATAGGTTTTCTTTCTAGGAAAGTCTCCTAGTTGGGTCAACTCCTACTAATCCTAGACCCCATATATCCTAACCAAATTCTAAGCTCAAGTTTACATTTAAAATTTAAAAGAAATCCTAAACCCTACAAAATCGAGGTTAGGAAATACATACAACGCATAAAGCAATTTATATTTGACAAATATACGAGCTTAGCATTAGTTGCTTACTAGGCCCACCTATCCTCTATACTATGTTATGGGATTTTTAGCACCTTCAAGCAAACAACAATTATATGATTTATTTATTGCAAAGATCCCATTAACACAACCCCCTATAGAAAATAGTGTTAAATCTAAAAAGAACACCCTAACATTCAGTCCAATGAACAAACAAGACTAGGAATCCAGTCTAAAGCAATATACCACATAGACATGCGAAGTACAAGATAGAAGATTAAAGAAAGTCAAAAAAATGATCTAACCTAGATCTAGAGTCTATGACTTGAATGATCTAGTGTGTGTAAAAGAGGAGTTTTTGTGGTAAGGCTTTGCTAGGCTTCTTTAAGTTCATGTTTCAAGCTATATGGGGTTCATTTGATTTGGTTCATGTTAATTTAAAGAGTTTAGATTAAAGTTTGATTTCATTCAATTTAATTTAAGTTTATTAAATTATGGATTTACAAGGTTAAAGTTTAAGTTCATTAATATGAATTAGTACCTTAAATTTGTTCATGTATTAGGCTTAACCTAAAGTACTCAGGTTAATTTTTTGATCTGATTTAATTGACCTAAGTTTTAGATTTATTCTTAAATTCATTAGAGATGAGTGCTTTCATTAAATTTCACTGATTCAAAGTTTAAGGTTTAAGTTAATTAATAATTTTGTTAACCTAAGGTTTTACTTCATTAACTTAAGAGTGAGTTTGATAACTTCAATTAGCTTAGGATATTTAGAGAAGTTTCTTATTAGTTTTTTGATGTTTGATTGAAATTGGTTTGAATTACCACTTTATTTATTAGATTAATTAATTTCCTTAACCTAATATTTGATTAACATTAACTTAAAGATTTAGAAAATTAACAACTTCTAATCCAGAGACCAATTGGGATTGGAATTTTTTGGCATGTGGGGTTACATACCAATTTCAAATGTTCAAAGTTTCATCTTGTTTAGATTTAGAATTAGGTAGTAATTAAAGTTTTATTTATTTCATTAAAACTTAAATTAGGCCTAATTTAATGAGATTCAGTTAAGGGTTTTATAATTTATAAATTCCTCAATAAAATATCTTTCCAATGAGGGTTTATTCATAATTGTTGGTTAACTGGTTGATTTAATATGATTTAATTAAATTCAAGTTATTTAATTGAAATATTTTATTCATTTAATTACTTAATTAGGTCAATTTAAGGATTTCTAGGTTTAATTGAGTTTAAGTGATGTTTTAATGTTCATTAAAGTTTTTTAGGGTGATTTAAGGTTGTTAGATTAGAATTCCTTAATTGTTTCATTAAGGATTGATTAATTTGATTGATTTAAAGGTTAAGCATATGAATTTTTATTTTCCTTTGAATTTAGCAAATTAAATCCCCAAAAATTCATCTAAGGTGTGTTTTATGCTTAATTTCAATTCTCCAAAGCTTCAAATTGATTGGATAATTAATTAAAAAGTAATTAGGGTTTAATGTATTTTAATTAACCCAAATTAAGGAGAAACATACACAATAAAAATTTGGGATTTTAATTCTTATGGATTCCTCTCATCAAGATGAATCCATAAATCTTTCATTTGTATTTTTCTGATTTAAATTTATTTTTCTATAAATTTTATAAGTTTCTATTAATTTATTAATGATTTTGAACCGTTAAATAATGATATTTAATAGTTTTAAGTGAAGGGGCCTACACCGGATCCGCATGCTGGGTGGCACGCGCTTGCGTGGCACATCCTACCATGTGGCATGCACGGGTTGGTCCATGCAGAGCCTAATGGTGTCATGTCAGCCTGTGTTATTACGTTGGATGATCCTGGATCATCTGATTGAAGATCGGATGGTCCAGATCGATCCTATGGTTCCTTAAAGGGCAAAATTCATCTAGTCTGCCTAGATTTAGACCGTCCAATCCAAATACATGGATTGAATGGAAGAGGGCTCATCTCTTTCATTTCCTGCAGGAGTCAAGAGCCGTTCATAGTGTTTCGTTAATTATGAATGATCAAGAGCATGAAATCAGGTGAATTTAATTACTACACGATCATTGAAGGATATCCTACGATTATTTATGGCTTGACCTTATTGAAGATCATGTTTTGTTTGAAAATGATCATAATCAAATTATTTAAGGAAAAACTCAAGCTCGTTAATGGCATACCTTAATTTGTTGGACAATTGGCTTTGAAATTGATCATAGAGCTTCAGAACCTCAAATCGAACTTGCTTGCAAAAGGAATTCGGTTTATTCCTTAAAGATTGTTCCCTAGACCAACCCTTGGCTTGAGAAATTTTGGCTTTTGTGGTTAGCAATGGCTAAGAACACTTGGGAGGGGGAAGGGCTTTCATTTGTCTTCGATTTAGATGTATGATGGTGAAGGGAACTTCAATTCTCCTTGGGGAAGAGTGTATCTGTGTTTTTGCTATGTGGTTGAGAGCTTTAAAGCTCTTTTTGGCTAATCCTTGGTCGGCTAGGGGGTATGAAGAGAGCTTGGAAGCTTGCTAGGATTCCCTTCTACCTTACAAGTGTCTAAGTTGAAGAGGTGGGGAGATAGGGTAGGGAAAATGGACTTTACCTTTCCTTGGTGAATATTTTTAATTCATTATGGGCTTTGTCATTTAGTTCCTTAAGTGGCTTAGTTAGAGAGGTTAATTAGCACTTAATTCCCTCATTAGCAAGGTTTAAGAGGATTAGTCTCCATCCCATATGCATTGGTTGAAAGTGCTTTGAATTTTCCTTGGGTTTCAGTTCAATGTAGCCTATTTAGGTTATTTCGACATAAGAAATTTAACTTACCTAATCTAGTCCTTAATGGACTCAAATTTCTATCATTATGATTGAACATGTTTATTTGATCATTTGAAATATTTTGGATGATTTAATTTGGTCAAATTTTAGTGGGTTGACATTTTGACCAAGTGGGTCCACTTAAGTCAATCCTAGGTTGACTAGAGTTGACTTTCAGTTTGACTTTTCCATTTTATTTCATTGATTTACTTGATTTAATTTATGCTGGATATTTGACTTGGTTTTGCATCAAACCAAGTAGATTGGAATTAGCTCAAAATGAATTTCCTAAGTTATTAAGCATAGTGACTTGGATATTGAATTAGGAAATCTCTATTTGAACTTGAGATCTTCTCATTACTAAAATGACCTCTTCTAAGAATGAGGTCAACATTATCTTTAAAAGAAAATTATCCATTACTAGGAATTTTGAAAATAATTTGATCCAAAAAATTACCTTCAATGGGAATATTAATGATGTTATTACTAATGAAATCAAGAATCAAATCATTTAAAAGAGAGAAATTTCATTCACCATTATAAATAAAATGACTAACTTTCAAAGAAGTAGAGTGAGTACTACGTAGAGAATCGTTGGAAAAATCCTCCATCCAATTATCTCGCCTAAAGAAATAAAATCCATTATTAATACCCGAAAAAATGAGACATTTTGCTTTCCATTTAATATCACAGAGCCATTTCCAAACAATAGAGTCACCATGTTTATAATTGCAAATTAAAAGATGCTTACCTTTGCAATATTTAAATTTCATGAATTTAGCCAAAAAATTTTCATTTTTCCAAAAATTCCACCAAAGTTTATATGCAAAAACATTGCCAAAATCCCTTAAAGATCTGCACCCAATACCACCTTCATAAATAGTGCGAGACATATGTGAGACACTATAGCACCCAAGAGGGCGGGTGAATTGGGTGATATTAAAATTTTCAAAACTTAAATTTTAATTTTTAAATAGAAAATTAGATTTTGATTTTATAATGATAAGATATAATTCTAAATGCAGCAAAAATAAAAATACAATAAAGTAAATAGAGACAAGAGGCACACGATTTTTATGTGGTTCAAACCCCAAAACCGGCCTACATCCACGCTAGCCACTAGGAATCCACTAAATAAAAAATGGTTTACAAAAGTATTCTCTATAAGGCGGTACAACCTACAACAATCAATATCTCCTACTGAGGGGTGAGTACAACCCCAAAATAAATTTTACAACACAAAAAAAAATACAAAATAATAAATTTTGATAAAGTAAATCTCTCAAAAATATGCCAAGCAATCAAATTCAAAAAGTGATCTCACAACTTATAAATGATCACTTTACAATTTAAAAAAATTTGGCAAGGCAAAATGCTCACTTAATAAAAATAAATATCTTAAAGTGATCTTACTAGGATGTTTATGTTATTATAATTTGTAGAATAATACAAAATGATTTCAAAATAAATTCAAAATATTCTTTTTCATAATAAAATAAATTTCAGCAAAGAGTAATTTATTTTAACCAAAAAGATTCTTTCAATTAATGCTAATGATCACAAAATAAAAAAATAAGTATATGATAGATCTAAGTTGGCTAGTAAGCTCTCAATTAAAAGAGAGATCTAGCAAATATGAAAATAATTTTAGCACAATAATTTATTTTAAAATGCTTAAAATATACTTCTAAAATAGATCTAAGAATAAATGATCTTTCAAAATAAGACCAAAGAAGAAATATTTCAAGAAACCAAAAGAAATTTGTAGGAAGCTAAAAATTTCAGCAAGTTGAAATAGATCCTACAAATTATCACAAGAGTTTTCACCAAAAAAAATGATTGAGAAACTTTGATGTGAAAACCAATGTTCAAAGACTAATCCACCAAAAGTATAAATTAGAAAGAAGAAATAGATGGTGAAAATAGAATGAACAACTAAGAAGTATTAAGATCAAGAAAACAAACTTAAGTAATTTAAAAAGGCTTGCTTCGTTGAAGATGTTGAAGCTTCCAAACCAAGGATTTGATCTTGCAATATTTGGAGAACACTTGGAAGGAACATTTAAGAGATTTTCTCTTAGATTTTCTGGAGAGATTTTGAATTTTGAATGAGGGATGCTTTCATGAAGAGAATGAGGGCTATTTATAGGCAAGAAGTTCATTTAAAAAATTATTTCAAAGAAATATATTATACAAACCTCATGCTATCATGTGATAATTTAATATTCAATAAAATATAATTATATATTAAACAAATATTAAATTTAGCAGCAAAAATTTGGCTATTCACATGGGAAAGTCAAAAGTAATCAAATGTAGCTCTTAATATATTCAAAGCATGTAGCATGCATCCATTATTAAAATCAAGTAATGTTTAAAAAATCATAATAAATTCAATTTTAATGCAAAGTGGGTCATGTAACCACTTCTTTTAAAGGAAAAAATCCAAGAAATCCGATGGAGATAAAATCAGATATGAATTCTTTGATTAAACAATAACTTTTTCTAAAATACAAAATTTTATATATTTTTGTTAATTTTGACATGTGACATTTAAAAATTATGATATAATTTATATATAATCATAAATATGTTAGTTATCATATAACCAGCAAATTAAATTAAAATACCTAATTATATTAAGTAAATAAAATAATTATACTTAATAGTTATGATCATTTATTACTTTGATAATTTTATTGCTATGTAGAAAAAACATATAATTGAATGTTAATTAAATAAAGATTTATATAAATTAACCTCATTAAAAAGGTATGTTAGGTTGTGAGCAAATTGATTCAAGCCAAAGAACTCATATGAATAGTCATATAACCTAAAATCATGAGCTTCACATTATTCCTTTCATTCTTTTATTCTTGCAATTTCTTCTAACAATTTGTGAGATGTATTGGATATGTAATTAGCAATTGATATATCTAAAACACATAAAAATAGTCATTAGAACATCCAAGCATTTGTTTGTTATCATTAAAATTAATCGAATTGAGCATGAGGCTAATTATGCCAACAATCTCCCCCTTTTTGATGATGACAAACTAATGTTGGGTATTGATTTTGATGAAGGTGCAAATTGACCTTTCATCATGGTTTTTGAAAAAAATTCTCTTAAAAAAAATTTATGTATAAGAGATGAATAATGTTGCTCCCCCTAAATGTATCCATGAAATATACTTAATACTAACCAACATTTTACTTAATACTAACCAACAATTTACTCTTCTCCCCCTTTTGACAACATCAAAAAGTGAGAACAAACTACATACAATTTTAAATATTAGGATCTAACATTCCAAGAATTAATCTTAAAGTACAAAAATGTTCTTCTGGTAAGGGTTTTGTAAAAATATCTACAATTTGTAAATCGATGCTAATAAAATTAATATTAACATCACCCTTCAAAACATGATCCCTAATAAAATGATGTCTAATTTCTATATGCTTGGTTCGTGAGTGCTGGATAGGATTTTTAGTCAAACTAATAGCACTAATTGTTATTGTCTCAACTAGAATGTGATCTTGCTTATGCAAAATCCTTCTAATTGTTGCTTTAACCAAAGGACCTGAGCAACACAACTACCGGCAGCTATATACTCAGCCTCAGTAGTGGATAAAGCTACAGAATTTGGTTTCCTAGATGACCAAGATACAAGTGATGATCCTAAAAAATGATATGTGCCAGATGCGCTTTTTCTATCTACTTTGCATCTTGCAAAATTGTCATCAGAATAAGCAATCAAATCACTTGATAAAGAATTTTTAGGATACCATAAACCTAACCTAGTAGTGCCTATCAAATACCGAAAGATATGCTTGACTGCTATTAAATGAGATTCTTTGGTTGGCCTGAAAATGAGCACACAAACAAATAGCAAACATAATATCAGGCCTACTAGTAGCAAGGTATAAAAGTGAACCTATCATACTCCTATAAAGTTTTTGATCAATAGATTTTCCTAATTCATCTAAATCCAATTTTGTAGATGGGCTCATAGGAGTTTTACTAGATTTAAATCTTTTCATGTCAAACCTCTCAATCAATTCGTTTGTGTACTTAGTTTGATAGATGAATGTGCCATTTTCTTGTTGCTTTACTTGAAGACCTAAGAAAAAATTAAGTTATCCCATCATACTCATTTCAAATTCTTTAGACATCAAAGATGAGAACTCATGGCATAAAGATTCATTTGTACTTCCAAATAATATATCATCTACATACACTTGTACCATAATCAAATCATCATCTATGCTCTTAAGAAATAAAGTGGTATCTACTCTACCTTTTCTAAATCCATGATCTATCAAAAAGTTACTTAACCTATCATACCAAGCACGAGGAGCCTGTTTTAAACCATATAAAGCTTTCTTTAATTTATACACATGATTTGGATAATCAAGGCTTTCAAATCCAGGTGGTTGCTTTACAAATATATCTTGGTCAATAAATCCATTTAAAAATGCACTTTTAACATCCATTTGAAAAAGTTTAAAATCTCTAAAACAAGCATAAGCAAGGAGTAACCTAATAGCTTCTAGTCTTGCTACGATTCTTAAGATTCTTCAAAATCTATACCTTCAACTTGTGTGTACCCTTGTGCAACTAACCTAGCTTTATTTCTAACAATACAACCTGAATCATCAAGCTTATTCCTAAAGATCCATTTTGTTCCAATGACATTTTGATCTTGGGGTCTTGGGACTAATTCCCAAACATCATTTCTTACAAATTGATTCAACTCCTCTTCCATAGCAATCATCCAAAAATTATCATTTAATGCTTCTTCTAAATTTTTAGGTTCAACCTCGATAAGAATCTGAATGATCTACAACTTCTCTACTATGTCTTCTAGTCATAACTCCTTTTGAAGGATCTCCTATAATTAGTTCCTTTGGATGATTTTATTATATTTCCATTCTTTAGGCAATGAATCATCCATATTATCTTCTAAAGATATTTTCTTAAAGTTATCAATCTCTTCATCAATCACTTCATTTCTAATAGGATCAGTTAAATTTTCATCAAAAATAACATATATTGATTCTTCTACAATAATTTTTCTTTTATTGAAAACTCTATAAGCTCTACTAGAAAGAGAGTATCCTAAGAAAATACCATCATCTGATTTGCAATCAGACTTACCTAAATGATCTTTTCCATTATTCAAAATAAAGCATTTACATCCAAATACATGAAAGTGTTCAATCTTAGCCTTCTTTCCAAAGAACAATTCATAAGGTGTCTTCTTCAAAATTGGTCTAAAATAGATCCTATTCATCACATAACATGCAATATTCTTGCTTACAAAATATTTTGGCAATTTATACTCATCAAGCATAGATCTACTTAATTCAATTAAAATTCTATTTTTTCTCTCTACTACACCATTTTGTTGGGGAGTTCTTGGTGCAGAAAAATTATGTCTAATCCCATGTTCATCATAATAATCCTCAAATAATTTATTTTCAAATTCGCCGCCATGATCAGTTTGAACCCTATTAATCAAGAGGCCTTGTTCTTTTTGAATATATTTAGAAAACTTTCTAAACTCACCAAAAACATCATCCTTGTAAGTTACAAACAAAACCCAAGTATATCTAGAGAAATCATCAACAATAACAAAACCATAATTTTTTACCACCTAAGTGGTGCTAATAGGACCAAATAAATCCATGTGCAATAATTCTAGAGGTCTAGAAGTAGAAACAATATTTTTACTTTTAAATGAGCTTCTAGAATGTTTACCATGAATACATGCATCACAAACATAGTTTGAATGAAAATTTAATTTAGGCAAACCAACTACTAAATCAAGTTTAGCAATTTTATTATGTGTGTGCATGTTAATATGACATAGTCTTCTATGCCATAACCTTATATCATCATGAGTGCTTTTAAAACAAAGTAAGTTTAAATTTACATCATGAAAGCTATCTAAATCAATGACATAAATATTTTTGTATCTTTTCCCTACTAGCAAAACATTTTCATTATTTTTTATAATGCAATATGATGCATGGAATATTACATTCAAACCTTTATCACATAATTGACTAATAGAAATTAAATTATGTTTTAATCCTTCTACTAGAAAAACTTTATCTAAAGTGATAGAATTCTTACAAATAGAACCAATGCCAATGATTTTTCCCTTGCATTATCTCCATATGTAACAAATCCTCCATCACTTGATTCTAAAGTTGTGAATTTATCTTTATCTCCCATCATATGTCTTGAACATCCCTGTCCAAGTACCACATGCCTTCTTTGATTTTGCTTTGAAGGCATTCCTACAAAATAAACTCACATGTTAACTTTTGGAACCCAAACATGTTTGGGTCCACATTCTAAATTTGAAGTAAGATATTTAGCATGCATGGTTTGTGTAGTGCTTGTACCTTTTGGTACCCATACATAAGATGATTGCTTAGTATTTTGTATTTTACGTGCATAGCAATCAAATGAAATATGCCCTTTTTTTTATTGCAATAGTTGCACCAAACATTAGTGTTTGCATATGATTTAGAATGATAATTATAAGGTATATGAGTGGGATGTGTATGATGCAAATAATTTTATTAAATGTTTTTCTTGATGAAGTATTATAATGAACTTGTGATTTTAAACAAAATTCTAATCTTGCTTTTAATAAGATATTCTCTCTTTCAAGTTTACCTACAACTAAGGAACAATTTAATAAAAAGTATTTTTACTTTTTAAATTATCACATTCATTTTTAAAATCACAAAATGCATATCTAAAATTTTATGTTCTTTTTTTTTTTAAGGTTTTGTATTTTCTTTTTAATTTTTTATATTCAATAACTAAATCATTAAAAGCATCATCTAATTCATCATAAGATATATCATTACATACCTCTTGAGAATCTAAGTCAAATTCTCCATTTGCCATAAGACATATGTTGACTTCTTCCGATGAGCTAGTACTTGATTCATTTGAATGGATTGGCCCATAAAGCTATCTTCTTCTTCATATGGTACTTTTCTCCTTCATATTTTTCTTCTTTTGTTTACATCAATTTCTTTTTCTTTGATTCAACAAGTTACGGACAATCACCTCTTATGTGTCCGAGCTTTTTTACAATGATAGCAAATGATCCCTTCACATGTAGGAAATTTATTAGTTTGAAATTTATAATTTTTAGATTTTTTATACCTTTGATTCTTCTTCCTTAGCAAGTTCCCAAGCCTTTTGGAAAGCATGACCACCTCCTCACAATCACCATCGAGCTTGAGGTGTTATACTCATCATCATCATCAACTTGTAGTGCAATGGCTTTTCCTTTCTCCTTCTCCTTTTTTTTGAGTTATCCATCTTATCCCTTTGAGCAATAACTGCTCATGTGCTATCAAAGAACCCAAAAGCTGATCAAGTGGATAAGTAGATAAATATTTAGCTTCACTAATAGTCAGTTATTTTAGCTTCCCATTCTTTTGGAAGACATCTAAGAATCTTATAAACTAAGTCTTGATTCCTATATGTTTTTCCAAGAGAATGTAATGTGTTAATTATTTTCATAAATCTAGTATACATATCAAAATAGATTCAGAAGGAGACATATGAAATAACTCATAATCATGAACAAGTCTATTTATGTGAGCATCTCTAACTTCACTAGTTCCTTCATAAGTTATAATAAGTTTATCCCATATTTTTTTGCTGTACTTAACATAGAAATTTTCATGTAATCATCACGTAATAAAGCACAATGTAGGGTATTACAAGCCATAGCATTTAATTCATCAAGTTCTCTTCTAACTACAAATCATTCCTCAAAAGGTTTTTCTACTTTAATGCCATTTAGTTCTACTGTGGGTGTATGATATTCATGTGTCAACATATACCACATGCATGCATCTTGACCTCTTAAAAATGTACTAATTCTATTTTTCTAATAGTCAAATGGTACACTATGTAAAAGTGGAGGTCTATGAGTGGATTGTCCCTCTGGTAGTGAACCCTTTGGGAAACCTTATGCCATAGTGAAAAGATCTACTCTTGGATGTTAACCAAATAAAAGAGCCTAGGCTCTGATACCAATGTGAGACACTATAGCACCCAAGAGTGAATTGGGTGATATTAAAATTTTCAAAATTTTAATTTTAATTTTTAAATAAGATATAATTCTAAATGCAGCAAAAATAAAAATACAATAAAGTAAATAGAGATAAGAGGCACACAATTTTTACGTGGTTCGGCCAAACCCCAAAACCAGCCTACGTCCACACCCAGCCACCCCTGGCTAAGAATCCACTAAATGAAAAATGGTTTACAAAAAGTACTCTCCTATAATGGGGTGAGTAGAACCCCTACAACAATATGTACTCTCCTACAAAGGGGCGAGTACAACCCCAAAATAAATTTTACAACAAAAAAAAAAATACAAAATAATAAATTTTGATAAAGTAAATCTCTCACAAATATACCAAGCAATCAAATTCAAAAGTGATCGACAACTTATAAATGATCACTTTACAACTTAAAAAAATTTGGCATGGCAAAATGCTCACTTAATAAAATAAATATCTTAAAGTGATCTTACTAGATGTTTATGTTATTATAATTTGTAGAATAATACAAAATGATTTCAAAATAAAATCACAATATTCTTTTCTTAATAAAATAAATTTCAGCAAGGAGTAATTTATTTTAACCAAAAAAGATTCTTTCAATTAATGCTAATGATCACAAAATAAAAAAAATAAGTATATGATAGATCTAAGTTGGCTAGTAAGCTTTCAATTAAAAGAGAGATCTAGCAATATGAAAATAATTTCGCACAATAATTTATTTTAAAATGCTTAAAATATACTTCTAAAATAGATCTAAGAATAAATGATCTTTCAAAATAAGACCAAAGAAGAAATATTTCAAGAAACCAAAAGAAATTTGTAGGAAGCTAAAAATTTCAGCAAGTTGAAATATATACTACAAATTATCACAAGAGTTTTCACCAAAAAAATGATTGAGAAACTTTGATGTGAAAACCAATGTTCAAAGACTAATCCACCAAAAGTATAAATTAGAAAGAAGAAATAGATTGTGAAAATAGCATGAACAACTAAGAAGTATTAAGATCAAGAAAATAAACTCAAGTAATTTAAAAAGGCTTGCTTCGTTGAAGATGTTGAAGCTTCCAAACCAAGTATTTGATCTTGCAATATTTGGAGAACACTTGGAAGGAACATTTAAGAGATTTTCTCTTAGATTTTCTGGAGAGATTTTGAATTTTTTGAATGAGGGATGCTTTCATGAAGAGAATGAGGGCTATTTATAGGCAAGAAGTTCATTTAAAAAATTATTTCAAAGAAATATATTATACAAACCTCATGCTAATAAAAATATAATTTATATTAAACAAATATTAAATTTAGCAGCAAAAATTTGGCTATTCACATGGGAAAGTCAAAAGTAATCAAATGTAGCTCTTAATATATTCAAAGCATGTAGCATGCATCCATTATTAAAATCAGGTAATGTTTAAAAAATCATAATAAATTCAATTTTAATGCAAAGTGGGTCATGTAACCACTTATTTTGAAGGAAAAAATCCAAGGAACTGGAGATAAAATCAGATATGAATTCTTTGATTAAACAATGACTTTGGCTAAAATACAAAATTTTATATATTTTTGTTAATTTTGACATGTGACATTTAAAATTATGATATAATTTATATATAATTATAAATATGTTAGTTATCATATAACCAACAAATTAAATTAAAATACCTAATTATATTAAGTAAATAAAATAATTATACTTAATTGTTATGATCATTTATTACTTTAATAATTTTATTGCTATGTAGAAAAAACATATAATTGAATGTTAATTAAATAAAGATTTATATAAATTAACCTCATTAAAATAGTATGTTAGGTTGTGAGCAAATTGATTCATGCCAAAGAACTCTTATGAATAGTCATATAACCTAAAATCATGAGCTTCACATTATCCCTTTCATTCTTTTATTCTTGCAATTTCTTCTAACAATTTGTGAGATGTATTGGATATGTAATTAGCAATTGATATATCTGAAACACATAAAATTATTCATTAGAACATCCAAGCATTTGTTAGTTATCATCAAAATTAATCGAATTGAGCATGAGGCTAATTAAGCCAACAACATATTAGACCAAGAAGTCCAATGAAGCCTTTTGGCCGAATTCTAGAGCCCGAAAAACACTTATTGAAAAGTCTTTCAATCTTGATAAGAACGTGGGAAGTAGGAACAATATTAAGCAACAAGTAAAAATGAAGAAAATAAAGAATACTTTTAATAACAATTAATCTACCACCGAAAGATAAAAATGAAATTCAATGGTAGAAATTTTATTTTGAATATTATGAATTACCTCATCAAAGAGATGGGATCTCTTATGGCCACAATATAAAGGGGAGCCTAAATATTTATTAGGAAGATTTTGATGAGAAAAACTAGTGATGTCCTTTATTTTATAAATTCTATATATAGAAATAAAAGTAGAAGTGATTAAACCACTTTTATGAGTACTAATCAAAAGGCCACTTTCATTTTCAAATTTATTTAAAAAATCCTTAAGTTTTTTAACATAATGTAACGAGCAATAACAAAATATAATGAATCATTAGCAAAGCTTAAGTGAGAGATAGCCAAACCACCAAGATTCTTGAAATACATACTAAAATTCTTCAAAAAAAAAGATTAAGCCAACGAGACAAATATTCAACCATAATAATAAAAATTGATGGAGAAAGAGGGTCACCTTGTCTTATACCTTCAGAGGAATTAAACAAACCAAAGTTTTCACCACTGATAACTAATGAAAACCAAACATTTCTAATTATATAGTTAACCAAAGAAAGAAAATTATTAGAAAAATCAAATAATGTAAGAATGATATTAAGAAAATCCCAAGAAATGTTATCATAAGCTTCAGTGATGTCAAGCTTAAAAAGTAAGTTTCCACCTATAGTTTTAACATTCAAATCATGAATCAATTCATGAGCAAGCAAGATGTTATCCAAAATAATTCTACCATTAACCAAGCTAGTTTGATTAGGAGAGATAATCTTAGGAAGAAACTTACTAAGCCTATTAATCAAAATTTTAGAAATCAATTTATTGAAAAAAGTACAAATTCTAATAGGTCTAAAGTCATTCCAAAGTTAGGATTATCTTTCTTAGGATTAAGAGTAATAGAAGTGCTAGTAAAATATTTAGGTATAGAATTCCCTTGAAAAGAATCCTTAACAGCATAACTAAGATCAATTTTAATAATAAACCAAGCTTTTTGAAAGAATAAAGTAGTGTAACCAACCAACCTTGTGACAGAATTAACATTAATACCATTAAAAATATTATTAATTTCCTGATCAGAAGGAGGAGCAACCAAGAACTCATTATCCTCAGTAGACATAATAGAAGGGATGATAGAGGGATTAGATAAATGCTCAAGTTGATAATTTTTATTTAAAAGATCTTTAAAATAATTAATAGTAGAAGAAAATATATCCTCTTTTTCGGTAAGCCAAGAACCATCAAAGTTCTTGATTTTATGAATATAACCAAGAACTCTCCTTTTCATTACCAAAACATGGAAAAATTTAATGTTTCTCTCACCCTCAGAAAGATGCTTAGATGTAGCTTTTTATTTCCAATAAGTCTCCTCCAAATCATGAAACTTAATGAGATTATCTTAAGCTTAAGCAAGATTAGAATAGAAAGAACAATCAGTAATAACAAGTTCTTCCAAATCTTTCACCTTTTGTTCCATATTCTTGATATTAACAAAAAGATTTTTAAAGTAGTTTAGGGTTTAGGGTTTAGGGTTTGGGGTTTTTAGGGTTTAGAGTTTAGGGTTAGTTCAAGATTTAGGGTTTAGGGTTTACGGTTTAGGGTTAGGTTTAGGATTTAGGGTTTAGGGTTTATGGTTTAGGGTTTAGGATTTATAATTTAGGGTTAGTTTAGGGTTTAGTGTTTAGGGTTTTAGGTTAAAGTTTAGGATTTCTTAGGGTTTGAGGTTTAGTGCTTAGGGTTGTAGGTTTAGGATTTTAGGATTTTTAGGGTTTAGGGTTTAGGGTTTAGGGTTTAAGGCAAGTTTTAGTGTCTAGACTTTTTTTTAAAAAAAAAATTAAGTAAACTAGGTAGGCTTAGGTTTAGTCAGTTTATTTTTTATTTATTCTACCTTTTTATTTTTGATTTATATTTTAGTTTATTTTTTATTTTTATTTAGTTTAGTTTATTTATTTAGGGTTTATTTATTTTAGTTTAGGTTTTTTATTTTATTTTATTTTATTTAGGGTTTATTTATTTTAAGTGTAGGTTTAAATTTATGTTTATTTTTAATTTAGTTTTATTTTTTTATGTTTTAAGTTTTTGTTTTATTCTTTATTTTTAGGTTTAGGTTTAGGTTTTTATTATATTTCCTTATTTTCAGTTTTTCATTTTTATTTTAGGTTTTATTATTTAGTTTAAGTTTAGGTTTATTTTTAGATTATTTCATTATATTTAGTTTAGGGTTTAGGTTTAGTTTATCTTGGGTTTAGGTTTAGGTTTTGTTTATTTTTGTCATATTTATTTTAGTTTAGTTTATTTTATTTTATTTATTTTAAGTTATATTTTAGTTTAGGGTTTAGGTTTTAGGTTTTATTTTTTATATGTCTTTAGGTTTATTATTTTGATTTAGGTTTTTATTTTATTTTATTCTAGTTTTAGTTTATTCTTATTTTACATTTAGGTTTTATATTTTCAAGTTTATTTTATTTTTTAACTTAGTTTATGTTATTCTTTATTTTATTTTAGTTTAATTTTCATTTTATTTTATTTTTAGATTTAGATTTAGGTTTTCATTTAGGTTTTTAATTTATTTTATTTATGTTTAGGTTTTATTAAATATTTTATTTTTAGATTTTATTTAGTTTATGTAAAAGTGGTTTAGTTTGGGTTTAGGTGGGTTTGGGTGTCAGGTCCATGTTTTAGGGTTTAGGGGAGGGTTTTGTGGTTTAGTGGGTTTAGTTTTTGGGTTTTGTGGTTTAGGGAGTTTGTGGAGGGTAGGGTCTTAGGGTAGTCAGTAATTTAGTGGCCTGGGTTTAGTGGAGCAGTAGGGTCAGGTTAGGGCCTGGGTTGGGGTTTTATTTTATTTTAATTTTAGTGGTTATATGTAGGTCAGGAGGGTTAGTTAGTTTAAGGTTTAGGGTTTATGTATAGGATTTAGGGCTTGAGGTTTAGGGTTTAGAGTTTAGGATTTTTTTTTAAATTAAGTAAACTGATATATTTAGGTTTATTTAATTTATTTAGTTTATTTATTTTAGTTTATTTGATTTTTTTTTAGTTTAATTTTTTTTATTTATTTCAATTTATTTATTTTTGTTTAAGTTTTTTATTTAGTTTATTTTTTAGGTTTAGGTTTAGGATTTTGTTTAGTTTTTAGTTTAGTTTTATTTTTTTTAGGTCTAGGTTCAGGTTTTTAGTTTTTATTTTTTTGGTTTAGGTTTTACATTTTTATCTTAGGTTTATTTTAGGTTTTATTTTTTAGTTTAGATTTACTTTTATTTTTAGTTTATTTTATTTTTTTTAGTTTATGTTTTGGTTTAGGTTTAGTTTATTTAAGTTTTAGGTTTAGGTTTAACTTTTTTTAGTTTAGTTTATTTTTGTTTAGGTTTAGGTTTTGTTTATTTTTTTAGGTTTAGGATTATTTTAGTTTACGATTTAGGTTTGATTTTATTTTATTTTTATTTTAGGTTTAGTTTTTATTTTATTTAGGTTTTTTATGTTTAGATTTATTTTATTTTTTTAGTTTAGTTTAAGTTTTTATTTCTTTTATTTTTATTTAATTTTAATTTTTTATTTTATATTATTAAATTTTTAGGTTAGGGTTTAGGTTTTAGTTTATTTTAGTTTAGGTTTAGATTTATTTTATTTTGTTAATTTTATTTTTATTTAAAGTTTTGTTTTTTAATAGTTTATGGCTTAGGTTTTATTTTTAGTTTATTTTTAGGTTTTATTTTTTTGGTTTATTTTTTATGTTTAAGTTTTTTTTTAGTTTTTTTATTTTACTTTAGGTTTATTTTATTTTTAATTCATGTTTAGTTTTTATTTTATTTAAGTTATTTATTATTAGTTTAGTTTAGGTTTTTATTTATTTTAATTTATTTTCATTTTAAGTTTTGGTTTAATTTTTTATTTTAGTTTATGCTTTTATTTTATTTTTTTTTTATTTAAGTTTTTTTATTTATTTTATTTTTATGTTCTATTTAGTTTAGGTTTAGGTTTTAATCTTTTTAGAATTTAGGGTTTAAGGTTAGTTAAGGATTTAAGGCCTGAGGTTTGGGGTTTAGGGTTTAAGGTTTAGGATTTAGGATTTAAGGTTTAGTGTTTAGGGTTTAAGTTTTTAGGCTTAGGGTTTAGTGTTTAGGGCTTAGGGTTTTTAGGCTTTAGTGTTTAGGGTTGAGGATTTAGGTCTTAAGTCTAGGGTTGAGGTTATAGTTTAGGGATTAGGGTTTTTTCTAACATAGAATAAATTTAGATTCAACATTTCTTCATTTCAATTTCATCAACCAAGTAACAAGTCAAGTTTTCCAAGACACAAACAATGACATAAACAAAAAAATGATCATGCATAGAGAAAAACCAAAGACGGTTCCATAAGCAGTAGATCGAATTGGTAGTTCTTCAGATTCTCCAGTTCCCATCAGAATGACCCTGACCTCTCGAGTAGTAGGATCCACCATCATATCCCTGATCTCTCTCTACCACCACAATGATTATAACCACTGTCACTCCTCCTACCTCTATAATCACCACTGCTCTGACCACCACCTCCATATCCACTAGCACCTCCAGATTCTTCACCACCACTCTGATAACTACTTCCTTTACCTTCGCCTCCACTGCCAGATCTAGATAGAGCTTGGTTTACGGTGATGTTCCTGCCGTCAAGGTTTTACCCCTATCCTATTATTTAGGTTTAGGTTTAGTTTTATTAGGTTTTATGGTTTATGTTTATTTTTTTAATTTATTTGGTTACTTTAGGTTTAGGTTTATGGTTTGGTTTTAGTTTAGGATCAGTTTAGGGTCAGGGAAGGAGGGTAGGGTTTAGGGTTTTATGGTTTATGCTAGGGTTTAGGGTTTATAGTTATTTAGGATTTGGTCAGTTTACGCCTAGGACCGGGTTAGGTCAGGTTGGTAGTGTTGTGTTTAGGGTTTATTTTAAGGTTTAACATTTAGGGTTTTCTTTTTAAAACAAAAACAAACATGTAGGTTTAGTTTCTTTTATTATTTATTTATTTTATTTTTTTCATTTCATGTTATATTTTATTTTATTTATTTTAATTTATTTATTTTAGTTTAGGTATTTTATTTTAGTATATGTTTAGTTTTAGGTTTAGGTTTATTTATTTTTTTAGGTTTAGTTTTAGGTTTATTTTTTATTTTATTTTAGGTTTAGTTTTTTTATCTTAGGGTTTAGGTTTTTTTTTTTGTTTATTAAGTTTTATTTTAGGCTTTTAGGTTTAGGTTTTCATTTTATTTTTTTAGGTTTATTTTATTTTTATTTTACGTTTAGTTTTTATTTTATTAAGTCTTTTTATTCTTAGGTTTATTTTATTTTTTTAGTTTAGCTTAAGTTTTACATTTGTTTGTTTTAGTTTATTTTGATTTTATTTTTAAGTGTTTTAGGTTTTAATTTAGTTTAAATTTTATTTATCTTTATTTTATTTATTTTATTTGTTAGATTTAGTTGATTTAAGATCTTTTAGGGTGGGTATGGTTTGTGGTTTAGGGTTTTTGGGTAGGGTTGGGGAGGTGGGTAGTGTAGGGTTTAGCATTTTATGGTTTGGTGTTTGGGAGGATTTAGGGTATGGTAGAGCCTGGGTTAATGTTTTATGGGGAGTGGTAAGACTTATGGTTTAAGGTGGGAGTGGTATGGTCAGGGTTTAGGTTTAGGTTGGTTTGATTTAGAGTTGAGTTTAGTTTAGGTCATTTTTTTTAATTTTAATTAAACAAACTGTTATTTTTATTTAGTATTTTTTTAGTTTTTTTTTACTTAGGTTTATTTTATATTTAATATTTTTTTAGGTTTATTTATTTTAGTTTAATTTGTAGGTTTAGTTTTTTTTATTTTATTTTTTTGGTTTAAGTTCAGGTTTTTATTATGTTTTTTAAGGTTTAGGTTTTAGATTTTTATTTTAGTTTTTATTTAGGTATTATTTTATAGTCTAGCTTCACATTCATTTTTTTAGTTTATTTTATTTTATTTAGTTTTGGTTAAGGTTTAGGTCTAGGTTTAGTTTATTTTAGGTTTAAGTTTTACTTATTTTAGTTTAGTTTATTTTAGTTTAGGTTTAGGTTTATTTTATTTTTATTTTAGGTGTAATTTTTTCCTTAAGTTTAGAGTTTAGGTTTTATTATTTATTTATTTTTAGGTTTATTTTTCTAGTTTATCTTTTTATTTAGTTTTCATATTATTATATTTTAGGTTAATTTTATCTTTAGTTCAGTTTATTTTATTTTATCTGGTTTTATTTTTTAGTTTAATTTTAAGTTTTATTTTATTTTATTTTAGCCTTTAGTTTTAAATTTTATTTTATTTTATTTATAGGCTTGAAGTTTTATTTTATTTTATTTTATTTATTTATTTACTTTAGGTTTCATTTATTTTAGCTTTAGGTTTCTTGGTTGGGTTTAGGGTTTGGTTTAGCATTTAGCAGGGGTTTAGGGTTAGTTTGGGGGCTCAGGATTTATGGTTTATGGTTTGGGTTTAGGGCCCAGGGGTTTAGTGGTAGTGGCCCAGGTTTTAGGTTTTAGGGTCAGGTTTTGCATTTAGTGAGGGTTTAAGGAATTTATTTATTTTCTTATCTTCTTAAATTTTAAATCAAGCAAACCCGCAAAGTTTTGGTTTATTAGATTTTAATTATTTTAGTTTATTTAATTTTATTTGTTTAGCTTTATTTTATTTTCTTTAGTTTAGTCTTTTATTTTAGTATTTTAGGTTTTGTCAGGGTTTATTTTAATTTAGTTTTATTTTATTTTATTTTTTAGATAAGGTTTTCTTTTTTTATTTTTTGGTTTAGGTTTAGGTTTTTAATTTATTTTTTTAGGTTTAGTCTTTATATTTTTATTTGAGGTTTATTTTTAGCTAATATTGTTTATTTTAGGTTTAGGTTCATTTTAAGTTTATTTTATTTTATTTAGTTATGTAAGAATAATTTATTTGGTTTTTATGTTTTATTTATTTTAGTTTAGTTTATTTTAGTTTAGGTTTAGGTTTATTTTATTTTTATTGTAGGTTTATATTGTTTTTAGCTTAGTCATGTTTTATTTTTTTTTTATTTATTTTAGGTTTATTTTTATGTTTAGATTTTTATTTAATGTTTGTTTTATTTTATTTTAGGTTTATTTTATTTTTATTTTAGGTTTAGTTTTTATTTAGTTAGGTTTTTAATTTTTTTATTTTATTTTAGTTTAGCTAATATTTTTTATTTTATTTTCTTCTTTAGGATTTGGTTTTGGTTTAGGTTTAACTTTATGTTTTTATTTTATTTTATTCATTTATTTTATTTTAGATTACGTTTTCTTTTAGGTTTCAATTAGTTTAGGTTTAGGTTTTTTAGCTTTTTATGCTTTAGGGTTTAGGGTTTAGGTTTTAAGTTTTTATTTTAAGTTTACTTTTAAGTTTTATTTTTTAGTTTGCATTTAGGATTATTTTTAGGTTTAGGTTTTATTTATTTTAGTTTAGTTTTTCTTAGTTTAGCTATAGGTTTATTTTATTTTTTTTATTTTATTTCTATTTTAGGTTAAGTTTTTATGTATTGTTTAGGGTTTGGGTTTTTTTTTTTTATTTTTAGGTTGATTATTTAGGTTTAGGTTTTAATTTAGTTTTTATTTTATTTTATTTCAGGTTTATTTTTTTTTATTTTACATTTAGTTTTTATTATATTTAGGTTTTTATTCTTAGCTTTATTTTATTTTTTTAGCTTAGTTTAGATTTTTTATTTTATTTTAGTTTAGTTTATTTTAGTTTTATTTATTTTATTTAGGTATAGGTTTATTTCATTAGTGTTAATTTTATTTTATTTTATTTTATTTAAGTTTAGGTTTTTAATTTATTTTATTTTTAGGTTTTATTTACTTAGGTTTAGGTTTTATTTAGGGTGTGGTTTAAGTAAGGCTGATTTTAGGGTTTAGGTCAGGTTAGGATTTATTTTAAAATTAAGTAAAACTGATAGGTTTAGGTTGATTTTGTTTATTTATTATCTATTTTAGTTTATTTTATTTTTTATTTTTATTTATGTTTATTTTTTATTTTTATTTAGTTTAGATAATTTATTTTAGGTTTATATATTTTAGATTAGTTTTTTTATTTTAGTTTATTTTTGAGGATTTAGATTAGGTTTATGTTTATTTTCTAGTTTAATTTAGTTTTTTTTAGGTTTATGTTTTCTTTTAGTTTAGGTTTTATTTTATTTTAGGTTTAGGTTTAGGTTTTATTTTAAGTTTATTTTAGATTTTAGTTTTAGTTTAGGTTTAGGTTTATTTTATTTATTTTATTTTATTTAGTTTAGGGTTTAGGTTTAGTTTATTTAAGTTTATGTTTTATTTATTTTAGTTTAGCTTATTTTATAGTGTGTAGGTTTATTTTATTTTGTTTATTTTGTTTGATTTTAGTTTAAAGTTTTAGGTTTTATTTATTTATTTTTTTGGTTTTATTTTATAGGTTTATTTATAGTTTTTTATTTTATTTTAATTTATTTAGTTTTATTTTAGTTTTTTTATTTTATTTGTATTTTATTTTAGGTTTATTTTATTTTTTAGTTTTAGTTTATGTTTTATTTATTATTTTAGTTTAGTTTTATTTTTTTATTTTTATTTTGTTTATTTTGGTTTAGGTTTTATTTATTTATTTTACATTTTATTTAATTTAGTTTAGTTTAGCTTTGGGGTTTAGTTAGGTGGAGTGGTCACAAAGGTTTAGTGGAGGGTTTAGGGTAGGGTTTAGGTTTGAGATTTAGTGGTTTTGGTTTAGTTAGGGTTTAGGTTTTAAGGATAAGGGTTTAGGGTTTAGGATTTTAGGGTTTAGGGTTTAGAGTTTAGGGTATTTCGGTTTTAGGGTTTATGATTTAGGGTTTAGGTTTTAGGTTTAATGTTCAATTTTTAGTTTAGGGTTTTTGGGTTTTTCTTAACAGAGAACCAATTCAGATTCAACATTTCATCTTTTCGATTTCATCAACCAAGTACACACCAAGTTTTCTAAGACAAGTGACGACATAAATAAAAAATGAGCACGCATAGAGCAAATCAAAAACCCTAGATAACTAGAACCGTCTCTACTGTGAAGACACAGTTTTATAAGCAGTAGATTGGATCAGTTGATCTTCTGTTTCTCTAGTTCCCATTAGAACCACAGCGACCTCTTGAGAGCCGGATCCACCATCATATCCCAGTCTTTCCCTCTACCACCATAATGATTGTAACCTAAATAGCTCTTCTTGCCTCCATAACCATCACTGCTCCGACCACCACCTCCATATCCACCATCACCTCCAGATCCCCACCACCACTGTGATAACTACCACCTCCGCCTTATTTATTTTTTATTTATTTTAAAGTTTTTTATATGTTTATTTTTTACGTTTAGGTTTTTATTTAATTTTTATTTTATTTTATTTTAGGTTTATTTTATTTTTATTTTTTGGTTAGTTTTTTATTTAATGTAGGTTTTTTATTGTTAGTTTTATTTTATTATTTAGTTTAGTGTAGGTTTTTATTTATTTTATTTTAGTTCATTTTTATTAATTTATTATATTTTATTTTTAGGTTTAGGTTTAGGTTTTATTTTATGTTTTTCTTTTACTTTATTTTTATATTTTATTTATGTTTAGGTTTATTTATTTTTAGGTTTAATTTAGTTTAGGTTTAGGTTTTTAGGTTTTTTTTGGGTTTAGGTTAGGGTTTAGGCATGCATGTAGGTTGGTTAGGATTAGAGTTTATTAGGGTTAGTGTTTAGTCAGCTTGTGCATCAGGGTCTGGGATTTGTGGAGTTGAGTCAGGTTTGCTTTTGGTTTAGTTTAGGTAAGGTTTAGGATTTGTGTTTAGTTTTGGTTTAGGGTTGGTTTTAAATTAAGCAAACGGTTGGTTTGGTTATTTGTTTATTTATTTTATTTTATATTTTATTTTATTTTATTTTATTTTATTTTATTTTAGTTGTTTTATTTATTTTTTATTTAGGTTTTATTTTGTTTATTTTTTAGGTTTAGGTTTATTTCATTTTGTTTAGTTTATTTTATTTATTTATATAGGTTTAGGTTTTATTTTTATTTTAGGTTTAGGTTCACGCTTTTATTTTATTTTAGGTTTATGTTTTAGTTTTATTTTAGGTTTATGTCTATATGATTATTTGTAGTTTATTTTATTTTATTATAGAGTAGATTTAGTTTATCTTAGGTTTAGGTTTAGGTTTTATTTATTGTAGTTTAGTTTATTTTAGTTTTATGTTTATGTTTATTTTTATTTTATTTTAGGTTGTTAGGTTTTATTTTTTTATTTATTTTAGGTTTACTTTGGTTGATTTTTATTTAGTTTTTATTTTATTTTACTTTGAATTTACATTTAGATTTTATTTTCTTTAGGTTATTTTACTTTTAGGTTTATTTTATTTTAGTTTAGTATAGGTTTTATATATTTTATTTTAATTTATTATTTTATTTTATAATATACTTATGTTTAGGTTTAGGTTTTAGTTTATGTTTTTATTTTTTTTATTTTTTATTTTATTTAAGTTTAGGTTTTGTTATTTATTTTATTTTTAGATTTTATTTAGTTTAGGTTTAGGGTTTAGCGTTTGGGGTTTAGGGTTTAAGGTTAAGGGTTATAGGGTTTAGGGTTTAGGGTTTAGGGTTTAAGGTTTTTAGGCTTTAGGGTTTAGGGTTCAAGTTTTAGTTTATGGTTTAGGGTTTTTGGTTTTTTTTAATAGAGAACAAATCCAGATTCAACATTTCTTCTTTTCGATTTCATCAACAAAATAACAAACCAGGGATGTGAGGTAATCAAATGAGCTCCTTGGGGCTAGCTAAAGCCTCGTGTTCTGGGATGTCCAGACTATATACCAAATACCATTCAATCTTATATAAATCAACACTTGAACAAAGGAAAGAGAACTCAACATTCATGCACTTAAGCTACAAGAATATGCATTTTTTATATATTTATAACTAGCATGATAACACATACTATTATTCATTTATAACCTTTTGAAAAATACATTTGGATTTAATAGTGATAATAGCCACACATATATTAAATTAAATCAACACATGCAAGCTTACATAAAGGAATTCCATTTTATTTTTCTTGATTTTGAAAAGATGGATGCATGAATTCAAATGACATACCAAATTTGACATGATTGGAAAAAAGGACAATCAAATATAAGCATGTGATTCATTCAACCAAACTAGTTCTTAAGGACTATTGATTCAAATAAGATTTTTTAAAGCAAACCAAAGCTTCTTTATTAATTAAGTTTTGGATTTGATTTGAGTTAAAAAGGAGAAGAGAAATCATCACTTGTTGATTTAAACCCATTCCCACATTAGTAATTTGATTTAATTTAAGGAAATGTAATTAAGTTGATTTTATGGGTTAATTAAGTTGAACTTTGAATTATATATATTAATTACCCTTACCTATGTCACCTTAAAGTAATTCACTAAATAATTATGAGCCAACATGATATGCATATAAAATAAACTTGCAATAATACTAGGAAATAAAAGGGGCCTAATGAAAATTGGCTGAATAATTAATTAGTTTAAGAGACTTAATTAATTACTTTTATGGTTTTCCCACACATGTGGACTAATCATAATTTCATTAAACTCCTTTAGGTTATTAAATAACTAAAGATCTACCCCATGATTTAATTAATTAAGGTCTGATGTGATTATGATTTTAATTTGATTAAGTGATTTAATTAACTAGTTAAATTTTAATTGATTTCATTTTAAAATAGAGTGAAATGAACTTAGGGAAAGGGGTCCCAACCCTATTCCTCAATTTTCTTACTCTTGAATAATGACTAATAAACTTAATTAACCAATTTGATACTGTTCAAAATATTAATTAATCATTAATTAGCTTAAAAGAGAAGTTAAGGTTTAATTAACTAATTTTCTTTATTAAGTGAGCAATATATCCTAAGAAAATCATGGGAGGCAGAGATCATCTCATTAAATTAACCCACAAAATTTGGGATTAATTGCTCAAGTAATTAAGGAGTAATTAAGCTAATAAATTTTATAATTAAGCTTAATTAAACCTTAATTACTATTCAAAAATAGGTAAAATCATTTTTAATTAATTCTCTTCTGAAATACCTTTTAAATGAGTAATTTTTTAAATTTTTTGTTTTCCCTATGATTTTTATAAGTTTTAGCCATTAAAATTGATTAATTAAGCCTACTAAAAGCATAATTCTGTTGGAGCCATGTGGGGTGCTTTTCACGTGGCACCGCAGGATTGGCTACTTAAAAGTTATTCGACTTAGTGCCTACGTGGTAGCGGCGGACATGCTTTCTTGTCCATCATCCGATCTAAGATTGGACGACTATAATTAATCCCATAGGTTAATAGGATTAATTTAGATTGATCTAGCATTCTAATCACAATAGTCCATTTTGATCATGTAGAATGGATGGTACATGATCCAACATCACATGAGTGAGGGAGAATGGAGTCCATCCACCAATTCTCACCTAGTCTGAGCTTACCCGAGCTTGAATCAACTCCAAAAGGATCCCACACATTCACGACATCGATCAGAGGGGATCCAATGGTCAAGATCGCACGAGATGCAAGTTTTCTTCAAAAAGCTACAACCCATTTTTTCTTAAGGATCAGTTTTGGAAGCATACCCCACCAGAGATCAAGACCGAAGGCTCGAATGATTGAGAAAGCTTCATCTAGTGGAGATGAAGCCCTGTTGAGCAGCAATTAGATCAATTCCTTGACATTCGCTCAAAAGGTCATGAATCGATGATTCAAAAGTCCCACTTCCATTGCTCGGGAAGCTTGAGAGATGATTCTTTCTTGCTCGATAAAGCTTATAGAAGGTGTGTGCAAAGTTAATTTGAGTTTGATGGAGAAATGGGAAAGTTAGGCTAGAAATGGGAGTGTCCTATCAGTGATGGATGTGAATGGCATTTTTTGATCAAAGGAATGATTTTGTGTGTGTTTAAAAAGGTTTAATGGTCATCTGAGCTATTGTTGATGGGTTTTGAGTGAAGGTTCTCAATATTTTACCTCCCATGGGTCATGGTTAATCCAACCACCCTTGGGTGATCAAGTCCTAGGTGCCTAAGTGGACCATTAGGAGAGTGCCAAGTCGCCAAGGAATGGAAGTGACCACTTACATGGGTGATTTATCTCATGTGATGCCCTTTACACAAGGAGAGAATGATCATTTAGCAATGTATTTGATTTGCAAAAATTTGAAATGAGCCAAAAGTGGGCTAGCCCAAATTTCAAGTTAATTGGAGTTGATTTTGTTAGGTTTGGCTCAATTTGACTCATTTAGGTCAAATTGGGTTAGGTTGGGTCAAGTAGACCAATTGGTCAAATTGGGTCAAACCAAGGGTTGGGTCAGGTTCATATGATCAATTGGGATGTTTTGGTTAAATTGGTTTGGTTTAGTTTGGCTTAGATTTGATTTTGGCTCATTTGAATTCATTTGGGTCAAATGGGTTAAGTTAATCAATTTGACCAAATTAGCTAAATTGGCTTGGGTTTAGTTGTATAACTAAAGATGATTGTAGGCTTTGATTTCAATTAATTTGGATTTAGTTTTATTTTAGACCAATTTGAACCTTTAGGTCAATTTGTGCTAAGTAGGTCAATTGGGTTTAATGGGTCCAATCATGGCTTTGGTCAAGTTCAACTATCAATTTCGAATGAACTTGAGCCATTACTTGCAATCAATTTGGTTTATATTTTGATTTGACCCAATTTGGTCTTCCAAGTCAATTTGGGTCATCTTGGGTCAAGAGGGCCAATTGGGTTTGGTTTGACTCAATTGAAGGTCAAGTCATATTCAAATATTGATTTTGATTTGGTATGAATCATTGGTTTCAAGGGATTTGGCTTAGTTTGCAATTAGGCTAGTTTGTGTTCATATGGTTTAAGGGGTTGACTTGGTCAAATGACCAAGTTGACTTGTTTTGATCCAATTTGTGACAATTGATCAACCTAGGGTGATCAACAATCATGATGGGAGGTTTTGATGGGCTTGATTCAATCCAATTTGGGTAGGATTAGAACTTGTTTCAAATAGGTCAAATTGGCCACTTTGCGTCAAGTGGACCAATTGGGTTTAGTTCGCTTGATTTTTGGTTGAGTTTAATTATTTGAGTTTATATATGGATTTGGGATTGATATATAAATTCAATTACAATTGGCTGGGGTTCAAATGGGTTTTGGTTCATTTGAACATTTCAAGTCAAAAGGGTTAAGTTAGGTTTCACAAGGGTTGGATTTGCTTTGGCTTTATGATTGTAGATTTCATTTATATTTGTGTATATGATTGAATGTATGATTGATTCATGAGAAAATCAATTGAATTTGGGTTTTTGAATGAAGGAATTTGGCTAAGTCCATGGAGTTGGGTCATGTGGCATAGGTTTGGATTTTGGTTTGGTTTGATTTAGTTTTGATGATTTATATGTATATTTTATTTATATTTTTAAAGATGATTAAGTATGATTTAATTTTAATCATTTGAATATAGATTTGATTTATATTTAAGAAGATGATTGAAGATATAAATTTATTATGAGAAAATTGATTGATTTTGGATTGATTTGGATTAAGATTTGTCTAAGTCCATGAGATAGGTCATATGACTTAGGAAGGGTTTCAAGTTTGGATTAGATCATGGGCTTCAATCATTTAGTTTTGGAGTTTGGGTTTGGATTTGGATTTGAATTTGATGTTTGAATTGAACCTATGGTTTGAGAAGGTGAACATGGATTGATTTGGGTTGTAGGGGTGGATTATCCTAATTAAGGCATAACCCTATGGTTAACCCTTCTAAGTCTTTAGGCTTAGGTTAAGTATTACCTAATTATTAGAAGTGTCTTATGACTAGAGAAGTCTTAATGTCTAGAAGACTCCTAAGTCTAAGATGGGAAGATTGAATCCACACTCCAAAAGTGAGGATAATAGGTTTTAGGCTCCATAGTGTTTCCCTTGGAGATAAGTGATTGGAAGATCTAAGCCAAGTTTCACATATTTCAATGATTTGTTTGAGAGATTATGGAAACATGGGAACAATATAGTTTCAACTTCTTTACATCAGTGTATGAAGTTTATGAGAGGTGGGATCGTTTACTATGTCAAAGGAGATATCAAGTTATTTATAGTTCATGAGGTAGACATATATGAGGATGCGGCTTACTACCTCTTCTCAAAATCAATAAGTCTATTCTTGTAAACTTAGCCAAAGTTTAAAAATAAAAAAAAGGAAAAGAAAAAAGAAAAAGAAAGAGAAAAGGAAAAAAAAGAAAAGAAAATAGAAAATGAAAAGAAAAATAAAATGGAGCGGAAATAGACTTTGAGGTGGAAGTGGAGAATGACATTAAATTCAAGCCATAGTTCATTAATCCATTTGAACATATGGGTAGGACAACCTAACCTCCACTAAGTAGAGGAATAGGCCAGTATAGAGGTAGTCCCAGGGGTGGAAAAGCTCTTTATTGGCCACCCAATAGAAGATATGTCCCAGCTACCAAGAGTAGACCTGCTATCCATATAGGCTTAGAATCTAGTTCATAGGATGAGTCTTATATGGTTAGCACACCAGCCAGCTCTTCTTAGCAGTAGATTCCCTTGGAGATATTAAGCCAAATAATGATGAAGATCGAGCTCCAAAGCAAAGAATAAGTGCATCCAAGTCTGTATGTAAAATAGTTAGGCATCAGTTGGGAACCTTAGCTATAACCTCACTTTGCTCTCAAAAAGTTGAGGGTTTGGTAGTTAAAGAAGCCCCTAAGTCAACAACAGGTGTGAAGACTCAAAGGATCTTTCTGGGAACATCATCCTCAAGTCAAGAAATTTATGTAGAACTTGAGGATGATTCATATAAGATTTAACAGAATTACCTTTCGATTGGTACTTATCTTATGTTCATAATTTAGGAAAGAAAATGTTAATCCCTTATATTTGGTCAAAGCATAAGTCAGGCTACTTTGAAACAATATGGAAGAACAAATGCAAAAGCTCTCAATCAAGACCGAGACTACGATTCAGTATAGTGGGTCTAGTCCATGATGATGATTACTACTTTATCATCACCGATCATTTAGAGTGTGATTGGTTGTTTTCAAATCGCATTAACTCATATGAGGAGTTGTGTTTAGAAACTTCAGATGATCCAAATGATTTGAAGTAAAAGATGCACAGCAAGAGTTTGAAGAAAAGATCAAGTCAACCATCGATGTGCTCAAAGAAATCAACTTAGGAATTGAAGAAGATCCATGCCCGACATATATTAGTTATTTGTTGAATGAAATTGAAACCAATGACTTAGTTAAGCTATTGACTGAGTTTAAGGATTGGTTTACATGGAGTTATGAAGAGATGCTGGATTGGCTCTTGAGGTAGCAGTCCATAAACTAGGAATAGACCCTACTACTAACCCTATCAAGCAAGACATATGCGACATTATAGAACAACAGTCATTTCAAGTCAAGAAATGATCGATGCTATTCAAAAGAAAAATACCCTACCTAGCCAGATTATCCCGTTAAGAAAAAAGAATGGCCAAATTCACATATGCATCAATTTTAGAAATTTACATAAGGCATGTCCAAAAGATGAATTTTTACTACCAATCCCGGAGCTGATGGTGGACATTGCCTCATCTAATGCATTCTTCTCTTTCATGGATGGTTTATCTGGATATAACCAAATAAAGATGGCCCTTGAAGAAGATAGAAACACTGCTTTTAGAACCCCGATCGAAATCTATTGCTATAAGGTCATGCCTTCAGCCTTAGAAATGCTGGTGCTAAATACCAGTAGGCTATGTCTCAAATATTTGGCGAACTCATTCATCATCAGGTCGAGTACTATGTCGATGAACTCATGGTCAAAAGTAGAGAAAAGGAATGGCATATCTTTGACTTGAGAGTAGTTGTCAAACATTTAAAACAATTTAACCTCAAAATGAAACCCTTGTAGTGTGCATTCAAAGTAGCTTCAGGGAAATTCCTTGGGTTTGATGTCTGACACCAGGGAATTTAAATCAATCTAGAGATGATCAAGGCAATATTAGAAATGCCACCCCCTAAAAGTTTAACTCAACTCATATCATTCTAAGGGCAGTTGGTGTATCTAAGATGCTTTATATCCAACCTATCAGGAAGTTATCAGCCATTCTCAACACTTATCAAAAAAGACACCAAGTACAATTGGAATGATAAGTGTGAGCATGCCTCCGAAGACATCAAGCATTACCTGATGTCGTCACCGGTTCTAGCACCTATCCTAAAAAAGTCGCCTCAAACTTTTACAAGCATTAGACTCCTTTGGTGCTTTGTTGGCCAATGACCAAGGGAAGGAAAATGCACATACTACCTCCATCTAATCCCTCAGAGCTAATTATCCACCTATTGAAGCCATGCTTTAATCTTTGCATCCCAAAAGCTACAACACTACATGCTTCCTCATAAAGTGAACTTAATCTCTAGGAGAAATCCACTACAATATCTAGTGACACGGCTGATGCTATCTCGATGGTTAGCATGATGGTCCATGATCCTCTCATAGTTTGACATTACCTTCATACCCTTCTGTGCAATGAAAGGACAAGCACTAGTAGATTTTTTAGCAGCAGACCCATTTTCTGTTGACTCTCTGCTTAGTGATTATCTCCTAGATGAACAAATCATGAACTTAGGAGATACTATCATTCACCACTAGGATATGTACTTTGATGGTGCGACTTCCTCTCAAAGAGGAGAAGAACCAATACTATTCCAAGAAAGGGAAATAATTTTCTTAACTTTGGACCATGATGTTATGAGATTCGCATATCATCTATCCAATTCTTGCACTAAGAATGAAGCTGAATATGTGGCTCTGATTGTCGGTGTGGAGTTAGTCGTTACTCTAAGCATCTAGAACATCAACATATTCAATGATTCTCAGCTAATTATCAACCAAATCCCTAGGTCCTTTAAGGATATAAATCCCAAGCTCTATCACTACAATAAGTACACCATTGAGTTATTGGCCCATATCCCAAAAGTTACCATTTATAAGATTCCTCGAGGAGAGAATGTCATAGTGTATTCTTTAGCCAAGCTTGCCAAGGAGTTGGCATGTATGGAGGATGAGTCCATATCAATAAAGGTCTAAAATAGACAAGTCTTATCCTTTACTGATATTGAACTCATCAAAAAGTACTCTCTTGAAGGGGAGGTTTCCATTGCCAAGAAGTATGATGAGTTAGATTAGAGGCAACCATTTATGGATTACTTAAAATTAAGATAAACTATCTCAAGAGAAGTTCCAAGCCTATCAGATAATGCAGAGAGCACTTTCCTATGCTCTTGTGGATGGTGTGTACCAATGAACTTTTGATCATGTATGGTTATTTAGAAAACACAAAGCCAATAAGATCATGATCGAGGTACACTCAGATTATGTGGAACCAACCACTGTCAAAGATGAAAGCCAATATCAAGATACTAGAATACCATTAGCCATTGATAATCAAAGATTGCATGGATAAGACTAAGTGATGCCACCAATGTCAAATACACTGGTCCTACACCAACCACCCAACATTCTACATCATACATTGGCCTCATCATTTGAGTGTTGCAAGTCACATAGTGGGTCTGATTGATCCTCCTTCTTTCAAGGGTCATCAGTTTATCTTAGCTATGACTGACTACTTTTCCAAATGGGTGAAGATGATTCAGCTCAGAGAGGTTACAGCTCAGCATGTGCTCCAATTTTTTAGGAACCATATCGTATATAGGTTCAGAGTGACTCGATGAATTATATATGATAATGATGCAGCATTCAAGAGCACTGATATCAACAACTTTTCCTAGAGACACAATATAGATTGGTGATATTCTACCATCAACTACTCGAGTTCAAAAGAATTAGCAAAAGCCTTCAACAAAACTCTTATCCAAATATTAAAGAAGACACTCGACAATAATAATAGATAGTGGCATGAGCAATTATTTGAAGCCTTGTCCTACCGCTCCATATATAGAACTCAATTCAATTCCTACTCCTTTCTCTTAGTTTATGTCCAAATTCATTCTACCATTAGAAGTCTAACTCCAATCACTAAGATAGTGGGGTGATCACAACAGAGCAGAACACCAAGTTATGATAAGAGCTTGAAGGTTTAGAAAAGAGATGCATGCTAGTATGCCAAAATCTTGAGTTGTACAAAGCTAAAATGACTCAAGCTCACAACAAGTTGGTCCGTCTTAGAGATTTTCAAGTAGGAGAGCTTATTTTTGTTTTAAAGAGACTGATTGTTGCCCGTCGTAATATGGGAGGCAAGTTTGAACCCACTTGGGAAGGCCCTTTCACCATAGAGAAAGCCTTCCAAGAAGGATCTTATCAACTTATTAATGATAAGAGAAAGGGCCAAATGCTTCTAATCAATGGGCTATACTTAAAGAAATATTATAAATCATTTTGAAAATAGTTATCATCAATGAAAATTCCATTTTGAATCAATCTCTTCCATGTTGAAAGTATTTTGTTTGTGAATTTTCCACGATGTGTTTAGGTAGGTGTATGAAACTGAAATATTTCCTATCCTTCATCGACATAAAAACAACACAAAATACACATAAAACATATAAAGCAAACACATATCTTTTATCTGCTACTGAGTTGATATAACACCCAAATGACACTCACTCAAGAAATACTCTAGGTCGGTCGACATGCTACCCTACTAGTGGGTCACCCTAGGGTCTTCTTGCTTTTGAGGATGTAAGTCTACTAGACTTTCCTTCCTTACTTGGCCACTACTTTGATAATATTATTAGTTTGGTAGGCCTTAGCATGGCCGTAAGCTACCTCATGTTGGCTTTAAGAGGATGTGAGTATGCTATCCTTTCTTCTTAGATTAGCCTTCATGCACTAACTGGGTTGAGTATATTTGAGATTTAGGATAAGTCCCCTAGCATTCCTTCCCTCTTCTTCTTCAAGTCTCAGGGTCCGCCCTTCCTCAGGCTCCCGCTTAGTAGTCACTCTAGGTTTAGATAGCATGTCCCATCAATAATAGACTATTATGATGATCAGTTCTACTTAGAAAGTTGTAAGCCTACATGCTTTCTTTCCAGATTGATCATTGCACATTGACGGGCACCTTAGGTTGGTTGGTTCTCACTATGCTGATGGATACACCTTAGGTTGGTTGGTTCTCACACCTTAGGATACACCACTCATGGTAGATGTAAGTCTGCTATGCTTTCTCCTTGAGTTGGCCACTGTACACCTATAGGCTTTTTCTTTTATAGGTCGAGGATAATGCCCTAGTAGCACTTCTATGGGCACTATATTTGGATCACGTCCTTTGCACCCCATTTATACACCACGATTTACTATCGATTCAATGGCTCCCCTTTCTTAATAACCACTATGGTTGGAGAATCTATCTTATGGATGTGCGATTCTTCCTTGGTCCAAGAATCCGAGATTGGTCAACATAGACTTCAATCTGGTCCTCGCACACCAAAAAGGTCCACATAAACTTATAAACAAAATATATTCACTTGTGGATTAGAGGACACCCTAGTAGTACCTTTTCCCAAGCGGTATTCTATCTTTAGGTGCACAAGAAAACTCCCTATAGCAATCACTTGACTACTCTTAAGTTGATATAAGTCCCCAGCAACATTCACTCAATAGTCACCCCTAAGTTTGGTTCAATTTATTATGCTACCAACAGGTCACCCCAGCGGTTGTTCCCTACTTTAGAAGATGTAAGCTTACTATGCCTTCTTCCTAGCACACTTTACCTCTACACCAGAAACTATCTCTTTGATTTGTAAATGAGATAGGACAAGTCCATATAGCCCTTCTCGGGTCCATCACACACATGGTCCATAAATTAAATCTATCAAATTTGACCAAGCTCACATCCCTAGTGAATATGCCTCAATTTGAAATCAAACTAAACCAAACAAACCATATCAAATCACATTTAAGATAAAATTAATCTTGACTACTTTTGAGTTGACATAAGTCCACAATGACATTCTCTTAGTCACCCTAGCTCAGGTTTGATTTGTTGTGCATCCAATAGGTCACCCCAGTGGTTGTTCCTTGCTTTGGAAGATGTAAGTCTTATGCCTTCTTCTAGCATGCACATCAAAAGGCAACCCCTTAGGCTAGCTCTACCATAGCCGCAGACTATCCCTTTGGATTTGTAAACTTAAGGTAGGTCAAGGCTGATATAACCCCTTCTTAGTGGGTCCATCACACACCGACAAAGTCCATACATTAACTCAGATTAAATTAAACCTAATTTGATTTTCCCTAGTGGAGTTAAATCACACCCTTCTTTCTAGTGGAGCCCTAAATCATATATAAACAAGTCAAGAAAATAAATCAAATTCAAAACCAACCTCATTAGTGAAACTAAATTAAACCAACTCCCCCAATAGAGTCTAAATCAAAGAAATACAACCAAACTATTATCTCTAGTGGATATATCTCAAAACAAATCTATGAAATCAAACTCAAATCCCAATCCCTAATGGATATCCCAAACCTGCTTCCCTAGAAGAAGGTTCATATAACTAATCCTTAGCAGACTCGAGCCCATATCTCTAGCAGATATGCCTCCACATCAATTAAAACAAACAAATTAAAGTTAATTTATCTTAATCCCCAATGGATTATAGATTCTTATCTCTAGGATCTTCTTTCCATAAATCATATAATCAAATCAAATTCAAACCTTATCCCAATTTCTCCTATGCCCTCGAGACCCCTCATGTCATGTCCAATGCATGTGTGATTCCTAATGAATCTCCCCATGTCCTTGACATGGAATTCTCATCAAATCTTATTTCTTCTCTTATGCACACTTTAATACTTCAACCAAAATGCCTAACAATGTATTTGTTCAAATTGCATCATCTTAACATTGTAATCAATATTTTATAATTTATGATGGTGCAAGCTCAAACTAACTATACAATATCATACAAAAAAAATTACATTCTGAATTAACTCACTATATTATATTATAATATATGATGTTATATTATAATTTGCTATGATATAAAATATTGTCTGACATTACACTTTATTAGAATCACTTAAAAGTAAAAAATAACAAAATTTTCTCAAAATATGAATAATGTTCATTTTAGATGTAAAATTATTAATTTTCTATTAAAATGGTACAAAATAGCATAATTTTTGTGTTCTTAGTGTGTGCCATGAATTTTGCCAAATTCTTCCATGTTAACCTTCAAATTAAAATTTTGTGAGTTTTGACCCAATATATTATAACAAAGTAAAACATACTAAAATGTATGATAACATTTAGTAACACATCACACATATATATATATATATATATATATATATATATATATATATATATATATATATATATATATATATATATATATATATTTATATATGTTTATACATTACATTATATTTTAATATGCTTTCATATAATATATTATCTTACATTACACCTTAAAATGAATCACTTTAAGCAAAAAATTATAAAATTTGGTTGAAAAATGAACATTTCTTTTGGATGCAAAATTCCATTTTTTTTTGATTAAATGACACACCATAGCACACCCCAATGATGTTCCCTAAAGCTTACCTTAAATTTGGCCAAATCCCATCATCTTAGCCAATAAATCAGTATTTTATGAATTATACCAGTACCAACTCTACTACATCATACTATAACAAACTAAAATATGCTAAACAATAAGTAGTAATACACAATAGTATGCTATAATGCATGATGCTACACTATGTTATGGCATCCTATATTATAATACAATATAACATATTATATTATATTATATTGCATCACATCAAAAGGGATTGCTTAAGATAAAAATCATAAAATTAGTCTAAATAATAAAAAACTATATGTTTTAATCAAATATTTTAAATTGAAATAATATATTATGATGCCATGCTCTACCTATTATGAATTTGGCCAAATTCCACCATTTTAAAGTCTAAATCATTTTTATAAATAATGCTATAGTAGGCTACCGCATGATTATAAAATACTAAAAGAATTTAAAATTCATAGAATAATATATTATGATATGATGTTATACTATGCTACAACATATAATATTTATTTTGAACATAAAATCTTACTTTTTAGACTACAAGTGGTGTAGCACACCTTTGGTACTACAACCTAACTCCCACTTCAAATTTAACAAATTTCAACATTTAATTTATTAAACCAATATTTTTATGATTTATATTAATATACTATAGGCATATAATACCATAATATACTAAAACATTTCAAAACATCTTATAACATCCAAAACACATCACTACATGCTCAAATATATGATGCACATTATACTTAATATATGGTATTATAATATGAACTAGGGTTAGAGTTTAGGGTATTCAAATCTCTAATAGTCAAGGAAATGTCTCTTGAAGACATTTTCTTTACAATAAATATGTTGGGATTAGGTCATTCTTTAAATCTACCCTAATGACATCTTTATTCAAGGTTTAGGGTTTAGGGTTAGTTTAGGTTAGTGGGGTTTAGGTTTAGTGTTTGGGGTTTGGGGTTTGGAGGGTTTAGGTTGTGGTTTTAGGCTTTTGTGGGTTTATAGTTTTAGGGTTTTATTTTAGATTTAGGTTTTAGGGTTTATGATTTAGGGTTTAGTGTTTAGAGTGGGTTTAGGGTTTAGGTTTAGTTTAGGTTTATTTTAGGTTTAGGGTTTACAATTTTTTTAATAAAGAACAAATTAAGATTCAACATTTCTTCTCTGATTTTATCAACCAAGTAACACCCCAAGTTTTCTAAGACACAAGAGATGACATAAAAAAAATGAGCACCTAGAGCAAATCAAAATGCTAGATAAGTTGAGAAGTTCTACTATAAAGACACAGTTCCATAAACAACACATCATGTTGGTCGTTCTTCAATTTTTCTAGTTCCCATTAAAACCACTCTCACCCCTCAAGTAATGGTATCTGCTATCATATCCCCTATCTATCCCTCTGCCACCACCATGGCTATAACCTCCATCGCTCCTCTCGCCTCCATAAACACCACTACTCCAACTACCACCTCCATATCCACTAGCACGTCTAGATCTCCCACCACCACTACGATAACCACCGCCTCCACCTTCACCTCTACCGCCAAATCTTGATTGAGTTTAGTTGACTGAGATGATTCTATCATCAGTTCCATTCGGTTTATAGTTTAGGTTTGGGTTTAGGTTAGGGGTTTATGGTTTAGGGTTTAGGTTTAGGGTTTAGGTTTAGGGTTTAGGGTTTGATTTTGGGGGTTTAGGTTTAGGTTTTGTTTAGGGTTAGGGTTTAGGTTTAGTTTAGGTTTAGGGTTTGTGGTTTAGGGTTTAGGGTTGGGTTTCATTTTAGGTTTAGGGTTACAGATTTAGGGTTGCAGTTTAGTGAGTTTAGGGTTTTTAGGTAGTTTAGGGTAGGATTTGGTTTAGTTTTTTTTTAATAAAGTAAAATGCTTAGTTTATTTATTTATTTTTTTATTTATTTGAGTTTATTTTATTTTATTTTTTTATTTAGGTTTATTTTTTAATTTAGTTTAGTTTATTTATTTAAGTTTTATTTATATTTGTTTAGGTTTATTATTTTAGTTTATTTTTTAAGTTTAGGTTTATTTTTTCTTTAGTTTTATTTTTATTTTATTTTTTAAGTTTAGGTTGCATTTATTATTTTTATGTTTAGGTTTATGTTTTTATTTTCAATTTTTAGGATTTTATTTTAGGTTTATTTTTAGGTTTTATATTTTAGGTTAGGTTGAGGTTTATTTTTAGTTTATTTTATTATATTTAGTTTAGGTTTAAGTTTAGTTTTTTTTAGTTTAGGTTTTAGATTTTAATTTTAGTTTAGTTTATTTTAGTTTAGGTTTAGTTAATTTTATTTATTTATTTATTTTTTATTTTAGGTTTAGTTTTTTTTTAAGTTTTATTTTTAGTTTTATTTTATTTTAGGTTTAGGTTTATTTAGTTTTATTTTATATTTAAGTTTATATTATTTTAGTTATTATTTTATTTAAGTTTTATTCAGAATTTTATTTTTATTTAGTTTATTTTAGTATTTTTTTAGTTTTATTTTATTTTTATTTTTTATTTATTTAGGTTAGATTTTTTTATTTATTTTATGTTTATTTATTTAGAGGTTTTAGATTTTTTATGGAAGGTTTAGGGTTTGGAGTTTAGAGGTTAGTGGTAGTTGGGGTTTTGGAGTTTAGAGGGAGGGAGGTTATAGGTTTAGGGTTTAAAGTGGTTTAGGTTTAGGGTGAAGAGGGTAGGGAGGGAGAGTGGTAGGGAGTTTAGAGTGGGGTTAGTAGAGGTTTAGTTAATGTTGGGTATGGTTTAGGTTTTTAGGGTTTAGGTTTTAGGTTTAGGGTTGAGGTTTAAAGTTATGATAGGTTTAGGATAGTAGTAGTTGATTTATGGGTTGGTGGGTTTATGTCAAAAGTTTAGTTTTAGGGTTTAGGGTTTTATTTTAAATAGAGAATAAATGATTCAATATTTCTTTTTTTTCATCATCAAGTAACAAAGTAAGTTTTCTAAAACACAAGTGATGACATAGATAAAAATGAGCATCATAGAGCAAATTTAAAACCCTAAATAACTGAACTACCTCCATTACAAAGACAGTTCCATAAGTAGCATGGGATCGATCTTCTTTAGTTTCTTTAGTTTACCACATGCCTCCTCGAGTAGCGGATCCACCATCATATCCGATCTCTCCCTCCATCGATTTATGATTGTAACCTTCGCTCTTCCCACTCGATAATCACTGCTCACCACCACCTCCATATCCACCGAACTGATCTCCCATCACTACAACAGCACCGCCTCTGCCTCCACTATATCGAGGCTTGATGAACATTCTTATCAGGTTACGCCATTCTTGGTTTCTTAGTTTAATAGTTTTGTGGATTATTTTTAATTTATTTAATTACTTTATAGGTTTAGGTTTAGGTTTTGGTTTAGGGTAGGGTTTTGGGTTTGTGGTGTGTTTTGGGTTTAGGTTTTGGTTTTTTAGGGTTTATGCTTTTAGGGTTTAGGGTTTAGGGTTTGTGGGTAGGTTTAAGGTTTAGGGTTTGAGTTAATTTAGGGTCTAGGGTTTAGTTTAGGGTTTAAAGTTTTTTTAGATTAATGAACCAATAGGTTTGGGTTTATTTAATTTATTTTTATTTATTTTAGTTTATTTATATTTTTTTATTTTTTATTTAGGTTTATTTTATTTTATTATTTTAATTTATTTATTTTAGTTTAGGTTTTATATTAGTTTATTTTTTTTTAGGTTTAGGTTTAGGTTTATTTTAGTTGAATTTTATTTTATTTTTTTTTTATTTTTAGGTTTTATTCATTATTTTTATGTTTAAGTTTAGGTTTTATTTTATTTTTAAGTTTAGTTTTAGGTTTTATTTTAGGTTTATTTTTAGGTTTTATTTTCAAGCTTAGGTTTATGTTTATTTTAGTTTAATTTATTTTATTTACTTTAGGTTTAAGTTTAGGTTTAATTTATTTTAAGTCTAGGTTTAGGTTTTATTTATTTTAGTTTAGTTTATTTTAGTTTAGGTTTAGATTTATTTTATTTTGTTTATTTTATATTTATTTTAAGTTTAGGTTTTTTTTTTTAGTTTAGGGTTTAAGTTTAATTTTTTATTTATTTTTAGGTTTATTTTTAGGTTTAGGTTGCTATTTAGTTTTTATTTTATTTTATTTTAGGTTTATGTTATTTTTATTTTACATTTAGTTTTAATTTTATTAAGGTTTTTTATTCTTAGTTTTATGTTATTTTTTATTTGGATTAGGTTTTTCTTTATTTTATTTAAATTTATTTTATTTTATTTATTTTATATTATTTTTAGGTTGTGGTTTTATTTTATGTTTTTATTTTGGTTTTCATTTTTTTTCTATTTTATTCTATTTCTACTAGGCAAGCCTAGTTTGGGCCTGGGCTGCCTTAGTGGCCCAGGATCCAGGCCAGGGTTTAGGGCCAGGTTAGTGCCCAGGGCTAGTCAGGCTCAGGTTTAAAGTTAGGGTCAACCTGGCCCAGCTCAGGCCTCAGCCTGTGGTTTAGGGCCTGTGGCTCAGGGTCAGTGTTTTAGCCTGGGGCCCAGGGTCCCAGGATCTGTGGCCCAGGTAGGGCCTGTGGTAGGATTAGGGATCAGGGCCCAGGTAGGGTCATAGTAGGTTGGCCTGTTTACAAAGTATGTGAGATAAGGTGTTGGTTTAGAAGGTTTAGGGTTTAGTTTAGGGTTTGGGGTCAGGATTAGGGTTATTTAGGATAGTTTAGGGTTTAGGTTTTAGGTTTTGGTTTAGGGTTGTGGTCTTAGGTTTAGTTTAGGGTTATGGTTTAGGTCCAAGTGGTTTTAGTTTAGATTTGGTTTTTTTTTTAATAAAGAATAAATTCAAATTCAATATTTCTTATTTCTCATCCAAGTAACACACTAAGTTTGACATGGCATACATATGAAATGAGCACGATAATAAAATCAAAACCTGATAACTAGAATCGCCTCTATTATAAAGACACAATTCCATAACCAATGATCCCCTTCTTTAGCTTAGTCTAATCAAAACCACCCCATTGAGATGATCTCACCCTCCACTCCACCACTATTTTAATCTTATCACTCCTCCCTCCATAACCACCATCCACATCTCCCATTCCACCCTGGATCCTCACCATCACCAATAACTATCACCTTTCTCCTCCCTCCACCTGGACTGGTGCCCACTTGATGGTGACGCTCTGCTATCAAGGTTCTCGCCCATTCTTATGGTTTGTTTAGGTTTGTGGGTTTATTAGGTTTTAGGTTTAGGTTTATTTTTAATTTATTTAGTTAGTTTGGTTTATAGGTTTGGGGTTTTGGTAAGGTGTGGTTTAGGGTTTGGGGTTTAGGTTTTAGGGTTTGCTTTAGGTTTAGGGTTTAGGATTTAGGATTTAGGAGGGGTAGGGTTTAGGTTTGTTGGTAGGTTTCGAGATAGTTTGTGGTTTGTGTTTGTGGTTTTAGTAAGTTAGTTTTTTTATTTTAGTATTTATTTATTTTAGTTTATTTTTATTTATTTTAGTTTATTTTATTTTATTTATTTATTTATTTTTAATTTTCTTTAGTTTAGTTTATTTTAGGTTTATTTATTTGTAGGTTTTATTTTTTATTTATATAGTTTTAGTTTATAGTTTAGTTTATTTTTTATTTTTTTTTAGGTTTAGGTTTATTTTTATTTTTAGGTTTAAATTTAGGTTTTATATATTTTTAAGTTTATTTTAGTTTAATTTTAAGTTTAGGTTTTAGGTTTTATTTCAAGTTTATTTTTAGGTTTTATTTTTAGTTTAAGTTTAAGTTTATTTTTAGTTTATTTTATTTGGTTAGATTGCTTTAGGTTTAGTTTATTTGAGGTCTGTGTTTAGGTTTTAATTATTTTAGTTTAGTTTATTTTAGTTTCATTTAGTTTATTTTATTTTATTTAGTTTTAGTTTAGGATCGAGATTTTATTTTTATTTATTTTTAGTTTATTTTTTTTATTTTATTTATTTTTAATTTATTTTATTTGAGTTAATTCAGGTTCTTTTTTATTTTATTTAGGTTTTATTTTAGTTTAGTTTAGTTTTATTTATTTTATTTTAATTTAGTTTTATTTTATTTTATTTTTTTTATTTAGGTTTAGGTAGATTTAGTTTAGGTTTTCATTTTATTTTATTTTATTATTTTAATTTAGGTTTTTTATTTTATTTTTTTAGGTTTTATTTAGTTTAGGTTTTGTGAGTTTAGGTTTAGAAGGTTTTGATGGTTTAAGATTTAGGGTTTAGGGGTTTGGGGTTTTAGGGTTTTTAAGATTTGTTTGTGGTAGGGTTTTAGAGTTTAAGGTAGGGTTTTAGAGTTGAGAGTTTGTTTAGTTTTACATCTAGGTTTGAGGTTTTAGTTTAGGGTTTAGGGTTTTGGTTTTTTAACTATAATAAATCTAAATTCAACATTTCTTCTTTTTGATTTCATCAACCAAGTAACACACCAAGTTTTCTAAGACACAGATCACCACCACCTCCATATCCACCGACCTCTATTCCCATCACCACTATGATAATCGCCGCTTCTTGCCTCCACCATCGATCTAAGACTATTTGATGTGATGTTCCATCAAGGTTATGCCCATTCATGGGTTTAGGTTTATTAGGTTTATGGTTTAGGTTTATTCTTTAATTTATTTAATTTACTTTAAGTTTAGGTTTAAGATTTGTTTAGGGCTTGGGCTTTATGGTTTAGGGTTTAGTAGCTTAACTTTTAGGGGTTTAGGGTTTATAGGTTTAGGGTTTAAGGTTGGGGTTTGGCTTTTAGGGTTTAGGGTTTAGATTTACAATTTAGGGTTTAGGGTTTAGAGGCTTTAGGAGGGTTTAGGGTTTAGGTTTAGGTTTAGGGTTTAGTGTAGTTTAGGGTTTAGGGTTGGTAGGAGTTGGGTAGATTTAGGGTTTGGATTAAGGATTTATAGATTTTGGGGTTTATGGTTTTAAAATTAAGCAAACAAGCAGTAGGTTTATTAATTTATTTATTAATTTATTTATTTTATTTTATTTTATTTATTTTTTTATTTTATTTAGTTTAGATTTTTATTTTATTTATTTAGTTTATGTTTTATATTTTGCTTTTAGGTTTAAGTTTATGTTTATTTTTTATGAGTTTTATTTTTATTTTATTTTAGTTAATTTTTTTAAAATTTTTAGATAAAGGTTTTTTATTTTATTTTTTAGGTTTAGGTTTTAGGTTTTATTTTGATTTATTTTGAGGTTATATTTTTAGTTTAGGTTTAGGTTTATTTTCTTTTATTTTCTTTAGGGTATAAGTTTAGGTTTAGTTTATTTTAGGATTAGGTTTAGGTTATTTTTAGTTTACTTTATTTTAGTTTATGTTTAGGTTTATTTATTTTTATTTAGGTTTAGGCTTTTTTAGTTTAAAAATTTAGGTTTTATTTTTATTTATTTTAGGTTTTATTTTTATGTTTATTTTTAGGTTTAGGTTTTTTATTTAGTTTTATATTTTATTTTTTATTTTAGTTTATTTTATTTTATTTAGGTTTTTTATTTTTCACTTTAGTTTAAGTTTTATATTTATTTTATTCAATTTAATTTCTATTATTTATTTATGTATTTTAGGTTTAGTTTAGGTTTATATTATTTATTTTATTATTTTATTTTGTTTAGGTTTTTTTTAATTTAATTTATTGTAGGTTTTATTTAGTTTAGGATTATTTTTTTTAGTTTTAGGGTTTAGGGTTTAGGATTAGGGTTTGGGGTTTAGGTTTGGAGTTTAGGGTTGGTTTGGGGTTTAGTGTTGGTTTAGGGTTTAGGATTTAGGGTTTAGGGTTTTAGGGTTTATGCTTATAGCTCTTACGGTTTAGGATTTAGAGTTAGGGTTTAGGGTTTAGGGTGGTTTTTTAGGGTTTAGGGTTTAGGGTTTAGGTTTAAGGTTTAAGGTTCAGGTTTTAGTTGAGGGTTTAGATTTGGGTTTTTTTAACAGAACAAATTGAGATTCAACATTTCTTCTTTTGATTTTATCAACCAAGTAACACACCAAGTTTTCTAAGAGCAATGATAAAGGTAAAAAATTGAGCACGATAGCTAATCAAAAACCCTAGATTACTAGAATTGTCTCTACTATAAAGCACAGTTCCATAAGCAGTAGATCAAATTGATCGTTCTATAGTTTCTCCAATTCCCATCACAACCAATGTGGCCTCTAGAGTAGCAGGATCCACCGTCATATCCCTGATCTCTCCCTCCACCACTACCATGATTGTAACCTTCTATGCTCCTCCTACCTTCATAACCACCACTACTCCATCCATAACCTCCATATCCACCAGATCTCATCCCCACACCGCCAGATAATCAGGCCTTCACCTGGGCAGATCTAGATACTTGATGGTGATGTTCCTGCCATCAATGTTTTGCCCATTCTTAGGGTTTAAGTTTAGGTTTAGGTTTATTAGGTTTTAGGGTTTAGGTTTATTTTAAATTTATCTTTTTACATTATGTTTAGCTTTAGCATTTGGGGTTTAGGGTTTAGGGTTATGGTTTTGGGTTTAGGGTTTAGGGTTTAGGGTGCATGGTTTAGGGCTTAGGGCTTAGGGTTTAGGGTTTTAGGATTTATGCTTTTAGGGTTTAGGGTTTAGGATTAGGAGTGGTTTAGGGTTTGGGTTTAGGGTTTAGGGTCAGGTTTAGGGTTTAGGTTTGGTTTAGGATTTAGGGTTTAGGGTTTTTTAATTAAGTAAAATGGTAGGTTTAGGTTTATTTAGTTTATTTTTTATTTATTTTAGTTTATTTTACCTTTTATTTTTATTTAGGTTAATTTTTATTTTTATTTAGTTTAGTTTATTTATTTTAGGTTTATTTACTTTTGTTTAAGTTTTTTATTTAATTTATTTTTTAGGTTTTGGTTTAGGTTTATTTTTTAGTTGAGTTTTATTTTATTTTTTAGGTTTAAGTTTTTATTTTAAAGTTTAGGTTTTATTTTATTTTATTTTTGGTTAGGTTTTAGGTTTATTTTTGAATTATTTTTAGGTTTCATTTTTTTAGTTTAGGTTTAGGTTTATTTTTAGTTTATTTTATTTTATTTAGTTTATTTTTAGGTTTAAGTTTAGTTTTATTTTAGGTTCAGATTTAAGTTTTATTTATTTTAGTTTAGGTTTACGTTTATTTTATTTTTATTTTAGGTTTAAGTTTTTTTTAGTTTAGGTTTATGTTTTATTTTTTTATTGATTTATTAGGTTTTATTTTTAGGTTTTTTTTAGGTTTAGGTTCTTATTTAGTTTTATTTTATTATATTTTATGTTTACTGTATTTTAATTTTTCATTTAGTTTTTATTTTATTAAGGTTTTTAATTCTTAGGTTTATGTTATTTTATTTAGTTTAGTTTAGGTTTTTCATTTTTTATTTTAGTTCATTTTTATTTTTTATTTTAATTTCTTTTTAAGTTTAGGTTTAGATTTTACTTTAAGGTTTATTTTATTTTATTTATTTTATTTAGTTTAGATTTATTTATTTTATTTTATGTTTTTATTTGTTTATGTTTAGGTTTTAGGGTTTAAGGTTTGGTTTAGGGTTTAGGTTTAGGTTTATGTTTTAGCATTAGGGTTTAAGGTTTAGGGTTTAGTGTTTTTAGGTTTGGTTTAGGGTTTAGTTGGCAGTTTAGGATTAGTTTATGGGTTTGGGGGGGTTTGGGATTTTAGGTTTGTGCTTTAGGTTTAGATTTTAGGGTTAGGTTTATGTGGATTAGTTTAAGGTTTAGGGTTTAGGGAGGGTTTTAGTTAGGGTTTAGGTTTAGGTTACTTTAGGGTTTACAGTTTAGGATTTTGGGTTATAGGTGTTGGCCCAAGTTTGGGTTTGGGTAGAGTTAGTTTAGGGTTTAGGGTTTATGGTAGATTTAGGATTTAGGTTTAGGTTTAGGTTTTTTTAAAAAAAATTAAGTAAACAAGTAGGTTTAATTTATTTAGTTTACATTTTATTTTATTTAGTTTAGTTTATTTATTTTAGTTTATGTTTTTAATTTTACTTTCTTTTTTAGGTTTAGGTTTATTTGTAGTGTAGTTTTGTTTATATTTTTTTATTTAGGTTTAGTTTATTTTTTATTTTTTTTAGGTTTAGGTTTATTTTATTTTTTTTTTAGGTTTAGATTTTAGGTTTTTTTTTTTAGGTTTACTTTGGGATTTATTTTAGTTTAGGTTTATGTTTACTTTTATTTTAGGTTTAGGTTTAGGTTTTATTTATTTTAGTTTAGTTTATTTTACCTTAGGTTTAGCTTTATTTTATCTTTATTATGGGTTTAAGTTTATATTTTAGTTAAGGTTTAGCTTTTATTTTTAATTATTATTTGGTTTTATTTTTTGATTTATTATTTAAGTTTAAATTTTTATTTAGTTTTATTTTATTTTATTTTAAGTTTATATTTTATTTTTATTTTAGGTTTAGTTTTTTATTTTATTTAACTTTTTAATATTTTAGTTTAGTTTAGATTTTTATTTATTTTATTTTTGTTTAGTTTTTATTTCTTATTTTATTTTCTTTATAGGTTTAGGTTTAAGTTTAGGTTTTAGTTTATGTTTTCATTTTTTTATATTTTTATTTTTTTAGTTTAGTTTTTTATTTATTTTTATTTTAGGTTTTATTTAGTTTAGGTCTTTTGGTTTTTAGGATTTAGGTTTTGGGGTTTAGGGTTTAGGGTTTAGGGTTTAGGGTTTAGGGTTTAGGGTTTAGGTTTAGGGTTTAGGGTTTTAGGGTTTAGGGTTTTTTAGGGTTTTTATGGTTTTAGGTTTTAGGGTTTGGGTTTACGTTTTAGGTTTAGGGTGGTTTTAGTTTAGGGTTTAGGATTATTGGTTTTTTTTTTTAATAAAGAACAAATTCGATTCAACATTTTTTCTTTTGATTTTATCAACCAAGTAACACACCAAGACACAGTGACATAGATTAAAATGAGCACCCATAGAAAATCGAAAACTTATATAAGTAGGACCTTCTACTATAAGACATTATATCATAAGTAGATTGAATTGGCCATTCTTTCTCTCTAGTTCCCATAACTACCCCTCTCTTGAGTAGTGGGTTCGCCATCATATCTCGATCTCTCTCTCTCCACCACCACCACGTAACCTTCATCCTCTCACATCCATAACCACCACCGCTCAACCACCCCTTCATATCCCAAGACCCCTTGCTCTCCCACCACCACAGTGATAATGCTTCCCTCCACACCTCCCCGCCAGGACTTAGCCTGTTGATGGTGATGTTCCCGCCATCAAGGCTTTCCAAATTCTTAAGGTTTAGGTTTAGGTTTATTAGGTTTTAGGCTTTAGGTTTTTTTTTAATTTATTTAGTTATTTTAGGTTTAGGTTTAGGGTTTTTGATTAAGGGTTTAGGGTTTAAAGTTTAGGTTTTAATGTTTTAGGGTTTATGTTTTTTTTTAGGTTTAGGTTTAGGGTTAGGGTTTAAGGTTTAATTTAGGTTTTAGGGTTTAAGGTTAAGGGTTTAGGATTGTAGGGTTAGGATTTAGGGTTTATGGTTTTTAGGGTTTATGGTTTTATTTATTTTAGTTTATATATTTTTATTTTATTTAGATCTATTTTTAATTTTATTTATAAATTTTATTTATTTATTTATTTTAGGTTTATTTATTTTAGTTTATTTTTTTTTAGGTCAGATTTAGGTTTAATTTTAGTTGAGTTTTATTTTATTTTATTTTTTCAGGTTAAGGTTTTATTTTTTATTTTTAGGTTTAGGTTTAAGTTTTTTTTTTTTTTTAGTTTTATTTTTTAGGTTTTGATTTTAGTTATTTTAGGTTTTATTTTTTAGTTTAGGTTTAGGTTTATTTTTAATTTATTTTATTTTATTTAGTTTAGGTTTACGTTAAGGGTTAATTTATTTTAAGATTATGTTTAGGTTTTATTAACTTTAGTTTAGTTTATTCTAGTTTAGGTTTAGGTTTATTTTATTTGGTTTATTTTTATTTTTTTAGGTTTAGGTTTAGGTTTTATTTTTATTTATTTTAGGTTTATTTTAAGGTATGTTTTAGGTTTAACTTTATGTTTAGATTTAATTTTATTTTTTTATTATTTTATTTTATTTTATTTTTTTTAGTTTTTATTTTTTTTAGGTTTTTTATTATTAAGTTTATTTCATTTTTAAGTTTATTTAGGTTTATATTTATTTTATTTTTGTTTATTTTTATTTATTTATTTTATTTTATTTTTAAGTTAAGGTTTTAGGTTAAGTTTTTATTTTATTTTATTTAGTTTAGTTTTTTATTTATTTTATTTTTAGGTCTTTTAGTTTTTTTTTGGGTTTAGCATTTAGGGTTTAGGGTTTAGAGTTTAGGGTTTAGGGTTTTAAGGTTTTGGGTTTTGGGTTAGGGTTTAGGGTTTAGGGTTTAGTGTTAAGGCTTTAGAGTTTAGGATTTTTAGGGTTTTTGGTTTCATGCCAGGTAGATCTACTATGGATGCTATACATTTGTTAAGAGGTTTGATGGAGAAGTATAGAGAAAGTAGGGAGGATACACATATGATATTTATTGAAGAAAGCATGAAAATTTCAAGAGATGTTCTTTGGAGAGTTCTAGAAAAGAGAGTTAATATTGGTTATATTCAAGTCATTAAGGATATGTATAATAGAACTTACTTGTGTCCAAATATAAGAAGGATTGACAAAATATTTTCCTATTTCATCAAGGATCACTTTAAGCCTTTATCTTTTTTTTTAGTTATGGATGTTCTTACTAAGTATTTACAAGATGTACCTTGGTGTATGCTATGATGCCATTCTTCTTGTTGATAAGACTAGAGATGGAGTCCAAGAGAAACTTGAATTATGGAGGTCAACATTAAAGTCTAAAGGTTTTCATTTAAGTAGATCTAAAATTGAATATATGGAGTGTAATTTTAGTTGTAGAAGTTCAGTGGTAGTTGTGACAGGTGAACAAGTCATTAATAAGCGAGTGCTTGAGATATTTAGGCTCTATTATTTAAAATGATGGTGAAATAGATGGAGATGTTATTAGTAGAATTCAAGTTGGGTGGTTGAAGTGGAGGAATGCATCTGGCCTATTGTGTGATTGAAAAGTTCCACTTAAACTTAAGGGAAAATTTTATAAGATTGTGGTAAGACCTACAATGACGTATGGTGCAGAATGTTGGCTAGTAAAAGAGAAGCATAAGACTAAGTTAAGTGTTACAGATGAGGATGCTCAGGTGGATGAGTGGCTTTATTCTTAAAGATAAAATGTGAAATGATTATGTTCAGGAAAAAATTGGTGTAGCTCTAATGGCATATAAGATTTGAGAGAGTCACCTTAGATGGTTAGGCCACATAAAGCATCGGCCGTCCGATGCCCTGGTTAAGAGAGTAGATGCATTAGATTTTCCTTATATTAAGAAAGGTAGAGGTAGACATAAAAAGACTTGGTTAAGGTGTATAAAAATGACCTTAGTATACCTGAATTAAATGAGAATTTGACACATAATTGGGCCGATGGAGATGAAGGATTCATGTAGCTGACCCCACTTTGTGGGATAAAGGCTTATTGTTGTTGTTATTGTTGTTGTTAACTTTAATTTTTTTCAATTAGTTATCATTTTATTTTTATTTAGTTTATTTTTAGGTTTTATTTTTTAGTTTAGGTTTAAGTTTATTTTTAGTTTATTTTATTTTGTTTAGTTTAGCATTTAGGTTTAGTTTATTTTAAGTTTAAGTTTAGGTTTTATTAATTTTAGTTTAGTTTATTTTAGTTTAGGTTTAGGTTTATTTTATTTTGTTTATTTTATTTTTATTTTAGGTTTAGTTTTCCTTTTTAGTTTAGGATTTGGGTTTAATTGTTTATTTATTTTTAGGTTTGGTTTTTAGGTTTAGGTTTTAATTTAGTATTTATTTTAGGTTTATTTTAATTTTATTTTATGTTTAGTTTTTATTTTATTTAGGTTTTTTATTTTTTTAAGTTAGGTTTTATTTAATTTATTTTAGTTTATTTTATTTATTTAATTTATTTATTTTATGTTTAGGTTTAGGTTATAGAGTAGGTTTTATTTTATTTTATTTTATTTTATTTAGGTTTAAGTTTTTCTTTATTTTATTTTTTAGGTTTTATTTACTTGATTTAGGTTTTAGGTTGTTAGGATTTAGGGTTGGGTTTAGGGTTTAGGGTTTTATGGTTTAGTTTTTAGGGATAGGGTTTAGGGTTTAGGTTTAGTGTTTAGTTTTAATGTTTAGGGGTTTTAGGATTTAAGGTTTATGGTTTAGCAGTTTAGATTTTAGATTAGTTTAGGTTTAGGGTTTAGGCCTTAGCTTTATTTTAGGTTTATGGTTTATTTAGGGTTAGTTTAGGTTTAGTTTAGGGTTTGGGTTTAGGGTTTGTGGTTTATATTTGGAGTTTGTGGTTTAGTTTCTGGGTTTAGAGTTTAAGGTTTAGGGTTTAGTTTAAGTTTTAGGGTTTAGGGTTTTGGATTTATTATTATTTAGGGTTTATGGTTTAGGGTTGTAAGTTTACGGTTTAATGTTTAGGCTTAGTTTTAGGGTTTAGGGTTTAAGTTTAGGGTTTAAGGTTTATGATTTTTCTTTAAAATTAGGTTAACCAGGTTTAGGTTTTTTTCTAATTTATTTAGTTTATTTTTTATTGATTTTAGTTTATTTTATTTTTTTTTTTATTTAAGTTTATTTTTTATTTTCATTCAGTTTATTTTATTCATTTTTTTAGTCTAATTTTTATTTTATTTATCTTTAGGTTTAGGTTTATGTTTATTTTTTAGTTTAGTTTAATTTTTATTTTATTTTTTTAGGTTTAGGTTTTATTTTTTTAGGTTTTTTAGGTTTTCATTTTATTTTTTTAGGATTTAGGTTTTAAGTTATTATTTTAGGTTTATTTTATGGTTTTATTTTTAGATTATGTTTAGGTTTATTTTTTATTTTATTTTATTTTTTATTTAGTTTAGGGTTTAGGTATAGTTTATTTTAGGTTTAGGTTTTATTTATTTTAGTTTAGGTTTAGGTTTATTTTATTTTGTTTATTTAAGTTTTATTATTTTAGTTTATTTAAGTTTTATTTTTATTTATTTGTATGTATTATTTTTTAGGATTATATTTTAGGTTTAGGTTTTATTTATTTTTTATTTTATTTTATTTTAGCTATATTTTTTATTTAGGTTTCAATTTGTTTTTGTTTAGATTTTATTTATTTATTTTATATTTAGGTTTTATTTAGTTTAGGTTTAGCTTTTTAGCTTATTAGGGTTTAGCTTTTAGGGTTTAGATTTTATGATTTTATTTTAAGTTTAATCCTAGGTTTTATTTTTTAGTTTAGGTTTAGGTTTATCGTTAGTTTATTTTATTTAGTGTATGGTATAGGTTTAGTTTATTTTAGGTTTAAGTTTAGTTTATTTTAGGTTTAGGTTTAAGTTTTATTTATTCTAGTTTAGTTTAACTTAGTTTAAGTTTAGGTTTATTTTATTTTGTTTATTTTATTTTTATTTTATGTTAATTTTTCTTTTTGTTTATGGTTTGGGGTCTATTTTTTATTTATTTTATGGTTTTATTTTTAGGTTTATTTTTTTAGGTTCAAGTTTTTATTTAGTTTATATATTTTTTTTTATTGTACGTTTAGTTTTTATTTTATTTAGGTTTTTTATTCATTAGATTATTTTATCTTTTAGTTTAGTTTAGGTTTTAATTTATTTTTTTAGTTTATTTTATTTTTTTTATTTTATTTTATTTATGTTTAAGTTTCACGTTTAGTTTTGTTTAAGTTTAGGTTTTGATTTATTTTATTTTAGGATTTATTTGCTTTAGGTTTAGTTGTTTGGTTTTAGAGTTTAGGGTTTAGTGTTTAGTGATTAAAGTTAAGGTTTAGGGTTTTAGCATTTAGCTTTAGGGTTTAGTGGGTTATTTTGGATTTATTATTTAGAGCTTAGTGTTTAGGCTTTAGGGTTTGGGATTTTCAGGGTTTAAAGTTTAGGGTTTAGGTTCACCTTAGGGTTTAGGGTTAGTTTAGGGTTTAGGGATTAGGGTTTAGGCTTTAGGGTTTAGGGTTTTTAGGGTTTAGGACATGTAGTTTAGGTTGGTTAAGTTGATTTTAAGTTTAGGTTTAGGGTTATGTCAGATTTAGTGTTTATTTAGGGTTTACTGATTGGGTTTAGGGTTTATGGATTAGCAGGGTTTGTTTAGTTAGTTATAGGTTTTGATTTAGGGTTATTTAAGGTTTAGGGTTTAGGGTTGTAGGTTTACGGTTCAGGGTTTATGCTTAGTTTTAAGGTTTTTTTTTTAAATTAGGTAAACCGATAGGTTTAAATTTTTTGGCATATTTTTATTATTTTTTTATTATTTTATTATTTATTTTTATTTAGGTTTTATACTTATTTTTATTTAGTTTATTTCATTTATTTTAGGTTTATTTATTTTAGTTTATGTATTTAATTTTAGTTTATTTTTTAGGTTTAGGTTTATATTTATTTCTTAGTTTAGTTTTATTTTTATTTTATTTCTTAGGTTAAGGTTTTATTTTTTATTTAAGGTTTAGGTTTAGGTTTTTAATTTATTTTTTTAGCTTTAGGTTTTTTTCAGGTTTTATATTTTAGTTTAGGTTTAGGATTATTTTTAGTTTATTTTAGGATTAGGTTTAGGTTTTATTTATCTTAATTTAGGTTTAGGATTAATTTATTTTGCTTATTTTAGGTTTAGGTTTCTTTTTCTAGTTTAAGGTTTAGGTTTTATTTTTTATTTATTTTTAAGTTTTATGCTTAGGTTTATATTTTAGGTTTAGGTTTTTATTTAGTTTTTATTTTATTTTTTATTAACTTTACTTTATTTTTATTTATCGTTTAGTTTTCATTTTATTTTTGTTCAATTTTAACTTTATTTTTAGGTTTTATTTTGTTTAAGTTTAAGTTTTTAGCATTATAGTATTTAGGGTTTAAGGTTTAGGTTTCATTTTTTAGTTTTATTTTTTAGTTTTATTTTAGGTTTATTTTTTGATTTTATTTTTTAGTTTAGGTTTAGGTTTATTTTTAGTATATTTTATTTTATTTAGTTTAGGGTTTAGGTTTAGTTTATTTTAGGTTCAGGTTTAGGTTTTATTTATTTTAGTTTAGGTTCAGGTTTATTTTATTTTATTTATTTTATTTTTAATTTTTGTTTAGTTTTTCTTTTTACTTTAGGGTTTGGGTTTTAATTTCTATTTATTTTTAGTTTTATTTTTGAGGTTTATTTTTTTATTTAGTTTTTATTTTATTTTATTTTAAGTTTATTTTTTTTATTTTACATTTAGTTTTTATTTTATTTTGGTTTTTTATTCTTAGGTTTATTTTATTTTTTAGTTTAGTTTAGGTTTTTATTTATTTTATTTTAGTTTTTTTTAAAGTTTAGGTTTAAGTTTTAGATTAGGTTTTTATTTTATTTTCTATTTTATTTTGGTTTAGGTTTCTATTTATTTTATTTTTAAGTTTTATTTACTTTAGGTTTAGGTTTCTAGATTTTAGGGTTTAGGGTTTAGGGTTCAGGGTTTAGGGTTTAGGGTTTTTGGATTTAGGGTTTTATGATTTATTGGTTAGGGTTTAGGTTTAAGGTTTATGTTTGTTTAGTGCTTTAGTTTTAGGCTTTAGGATTTAGGGTTTAAGGTTTATGTTTTAGGGTTAGTTTAGGGTTTAGGGTTTAAGTTTTAGGGCTTAGGGTTTGGGTTAGGGTTTAGGGTTTAGGGTTTAGGGTTTAGAAGTTTAGATTTGGTTGTGTGGTTTATGTTTTAGGATTGTAATTTTACGATTCAAGGTTTATGATTAGGTTTAGGGTTTAGGGTTTACGGTTTAGGGTTTAGGATTTATGGTTTTGGGTTTAGGGTTTAAGGTTTAGGGGGTTATTTATTTTAATTAGGTAAACTAATAGGTTTAGGTTTTTTATAGTTTAATTAATTTATTATTTATTTATTTTATTTTATTTCATTTTTATTTTTATTTAGGTTTATTTTTTATTTAGTTTATTTTAGGTTTATTTATTTTAGTTTAGGCTTTTTTTTTATTTTTTAGGTTTAAGTTTAGGATTCTATTTATTTTTTAGTTTAGTTTTATTTTTATTTTATTTTTTAGGTTTAGGTTTCATTTATTAATTTAGGTTCAAGTTTTTTTTAATTTTTTTAAATTTATTTATTTAGGGTATTAGTTTAGTTTAGTTTAAGTTTTATTTATTTTATTTTAGGTTTAGGTTTATTTTATTTTATTTATTTTAAATTTAGGTTTTTTTTTATTTTTAAGGTATATATTTTATTTTTTATTTATTTGTAGGTTTACATTTTAGGTTTATGTTTTTATTTAGTTTTTATTTTATTTTAGGTTTATTTTTTTTAATTTTTCGTTTAGTTTTTATTTTATTTGGGTTTTTTTTGTTTCTTTTATTTTTTATATTTAGTTTAGGTTTTTATTAATTTTATTTTAGGTTAGTTTTTCATTTTTTAAATTTTATTTTAGTTTTAATTTTATGTTTAGGTTTTGGTTTAGGTTTAGGTTTTAGTTTAGTTTTATTTTATATAATTTTATTTTATTTTATTTATGTTTAGGTTTTTTTTATTTTATTTATTTTAGGTTTTACTTAGTTTAGGTTTAAGTTTTATGGTTTGGGATTAAGGTTTAGGATTTATGGTTTAGTTCTGTAGTAGGGTTTAAGGTTTGGGTTGGTTTAAGGGTTTAGGGTTTAGGGTTTAGAGATTTTATTATATTTATTTTTTAATTTTTTAAATTAAG
>CM038214.1:229005515-229189828 GCA_021442155.1 Cymbidium sinense | reverse complement strand
AGAAGTATGATGAGTTAGATTAGAGGCAACCATTTATGGATTACTTAAAATTAAGATAAACTATCTCAAGAGAAGTTCCAAGCCTATCAGATAATGCAGAGAGCACTTTCCTATGCTCTTGTGGATGGTGTGTAGTACCAGTGAACTTTTGATCATATGTGGTTGCGCTAGTTAGACAAACACAAAGCCAATAAGATCATGATCGAGGTACACTCAGGATTATGTGGAACCAACCAGTCTGGTATAAAGATGAAAGCCAATATCAAGATACTAGAATACCATTAGCCATTGATAATCAAAGATTGCATGGATAAGACTAAGTGATTCCACCAATGTCAAATACACGATGTGGTCCTACACCAACCACCCAACGTTCTACATCATACATTGGCCTCATTTCCATTTGAGTGTTGCAGTACTAGCATAGTGGGTCTGATTAGTCCTCCTTCTTTCAAGGCTCATCAGTTTATCTTAGCTGCCACTGACTACTTTTCCAAATGGGTGAAGATGATTCAGCTTAGAGAGGTTCTGACTCGGATGTGCTCCAATTTTTTAGGAACCATATCATATATAGGTTCGAGTGACTGAATTATATGATAATGATGCGCATTCAAAACCGATATCAACAACTTTTCCTAGAGACACAATATAGATTGGTGATATTCTACCATCAACTACTCGAGTTCAAAAGAATTAGCAAAAGCCTTCAACAAAACTCTTATCCAAATATTAAAGAAGACACTCGACAATAATAATAGATAGTGGCATGAGCAATTATTTGAAGCCTTGTCCTACCGCTCCATATATAGAACTCTAATTCAGCCTACTCCTTTCTTCTTAGTTTATAGGTCCAAATTCATTCTACCATTAGAAGTCTAACTCCAATCACTAAAGATAGCTGTGGGTTGGAAGATCACAATAGAGCAGAACACTAAGTTATGATTAGAAGTGCTTGAAGGTTTAGAAAAGAGATGCCTTCTAGTATGCCAAAATCTCAAGTTGTACAAAGCTAAAATGACTCAAGCTCATAACAAGTTGGTCCGTCTTAGAGATTTTCAAGTAGGAGAGCTTATTTTAGTTTTAAAGAGATCAATTGTTGCCTGTAGTAATATGGGAGGCAAGTTTGAACCCACTTACGAAGGCCCTTTCACCATAGAGAAAGCCTTCCAAAGAGGATCTTATCAACTTATTAATCATAAGAGAAAGGGCCTAATGCTTCTAATCAATGGGCTATACTTAAAGAAATATTATAAATCATTTTTGAAAATAGTTATCGTCAATGAAAATTCCATTTTGAATCCAATCTATTCCATGTTGAAAGTATTTTTGTTTGTGAATTTTCCACGATGTGTTTAGGGTAGGTGTATGAAACTCGAGCGATTTCCTATCCTTCATCGACATAAAACAGACACAAAATACACATAAACATATAAAGCAAACACATATCTTTTATCTCGGGCTACTCTGAGTTGATATAACACCCCAGCGACACTCACTCAGTAGCTACTCTAGGTCGGCCTGACATGCTACCCTACTAGTGGGTCACCCTAGTGATCTTCTTGCTTTTGAGGATGTAAGTCTACTAGACTTTCCTTCCTTACTTGGCCACTGCACTTTGATAAGCACATTATTAATTTGGTAGGCCTTACTGCATGGCCGGTAAGCTACCTCATGTTGGCTTCGTTTAAGAGGATGTGAGTATGCTATCCTTTATTCTTAGATTAGCCTTCATCCACTAACTGGGTCGAGTATATTTGAGGTTTAGGATAAGTCCCCTAGCGATTCCTTCCCTCCTGAATTCTTCAAGTCTGGGTCCAGTCCTTCCTCAAGGCTCCCCGCTTAGTAGTCACTCTAGTTTAGATAGCATCTGTCCCATCAATAATAGACTATTATGATGATCAGTTCTACTTAGAAAGTTGTAAGCCTGCATGCTTTCTTTCCAAATCGATCATTGCACATTGACGGGCACCTTAGGTTGGTTGGTTCTCACTATGCTGATGGATACACCTTAGGTTGGTTGGTTCTCACACCTTAGTATACACCACTCTTGGTAGATGTAAGTCTGCTATGCTTTCTCCTTGAGTTGGCCACCGTACACTTATAGGCTTTCTTTTATAGGGCTGAGGATAATGCCCCTAGTAGCACTTCTCTTATGGGCACTATATTTGGATCACGTCCTTTGCGACCCCATTTATACACTACCTGATTTACTATCAGATTCAATGGTTCCCCTTTCTTAATAACCACCCCTATGGTTGGAGAATCTATCTTATGGATGTGCAGATTCTTCCTTGGTCCAGTAAATCTGAGATTGGTTAAGGCCGACATAGCTACTTCTCAATCTGGTCCCTCGCACACTAAAAAGGTCCACATAAACTTATAAAAAATATATTCACTTGTGGATTATGAGGACACTCCTAGTAGTACCTTTTCCTAAGCAGGTATTCTATCTTTAGGGTAGTGTCAGCAAAACTCCCTATAGCAATCACTTGACTACTCTTAAGTTGATATAAGTCCCCAGCAACATTCACTCAATAGTCACCCCTAAGTTTGGTTCAATTTATTGTACCCAGGTCACGCGGTTGTTCCCTACTTTAGAAGATGTAAGCTTACTATGCCTTCTTCCTAGCACTGCTGGCTCTACCCTATGACCAGTAAACTATCTCTTTGGATTTGTAAATCTGAGATAGGACAAGCCCTATATAGCCCTTCTCAGTGGGTCCATCACACATCGACATGGTCCATAAAATAAATCTATCAAATTTGACCAAGCTCACATCCCTAGTGAATATGCCATCAATTTGAAATCAAACTAAACCAAACAAACCATATCAAATCACATTTAAGATAAATTTAATCTTGACTACTTTTGAGTTGACATAAATCCACAATGACATTCTCTTAGTAGTCACCCTAGCTCAGGTTTAATTTTTAGTGCATCCAATAGGTCACCCCAGTGGTTGTTCCTTGCTTTGGAAGATCTAAGTCTGTTATTCCTTCTTCTTAGCACAGCCGTTGCACATCGAAAGGCAACCCCTTAGGTTGGCTAGCTCTACCCCATAGCCGACAGATTATCCCTTTGGATTTGTTAACTTAAGTTAGGTCAAGGCTAATATAACCCCTTCTTAGTGGGTCCATCACACAATGACAAAGTCCATACATTAACTCAGATTAAATTAAACCTAATATGATTTTCCCTAGTGGAGTTAAATCACACCCTTCTTTTTAGTGGAGCCCTAAATCATATATAAACAAGTCAAGAAAACAAATCAAATTCATAATCAACCTCATTAGTGAAACCAAATTAAACCAACTCCCACAATAGAGTCTAAATCAAAGAAATACAATCAATCTATTATCTCTAGTGGATACATCTTGAAACAAATCTATGAAATCAAACTCAAATCTCAATCCCTAGTGGATATCCCAAACCTGCTTCCCTAGAAGAAGGTTCATATAACTGATCCCTAGCGGACTCAAGCCCATATCTCTAGCAAATATGCCTCACATCAATTAAAACAAAACAAATTAAAGTTAATTTATCTTAATCCCCAATGGATTATAGATTCTTATCTCTAGGGGATCTTCTTTCCATAAATCATATAATCAAATAAAATTCAAACTTTATCCCTAACAGATTTCCTCCTTCTATGCCCTCGATATAGACCCCTTACTGTCATGCCCAATGTATGTGTGATTCTTTAATGAATCTCCCTGCATGTCCTTGACATGGAATTCTCATCAAATCATATTTCTTCTCTTATGCACAACTTTAATACTTCAACCAAAATCCTAACAATGTATTTGTTCAAATTGCATCATCTTAACACTGTAATCAACATTTTATAATTTATGATGGTGCAAGCTTAAACTAACTATACAATATCATACAAAACATATTACATTCTGAATTAACTCACTATATTATATTATAATATATGATGTTATATTATAATTTGCTATAATATAAAATATTGTCTAACATTACACTTTATTAGAATCACTTAAAAGTAACAAATAACAAACTTTTCTCAAAATATGACTAATGATCATTTTAGATGTAAAATTTTTAATTTAAAAAATGGTACAAAATAGCATAATTTTTGTGTTGCTTTAGTGTGCCATGAATTTTGCCAAATTCTTCCATGTTAACCTTCAAATTAAAATTTTTGTGAGATTTGACCCAATATATTATAACAAAAGTAAAACATACTAAAATGTATGATAACATTTAGTAACACATCACATATATATATATATATATATATATATATATATATATATATATATATATATATATATATATATATATATATATATATGAATTATATTGTTAAGCACATTATATTTTAATATGCTTACATATAATATATTATCTTACATTACACCTTAAAATGAATCACTTTAAGCAAAAAAATTATAAAATTTGGTTGAAAAATGAACATTTCTTTTGGATGCAAAATTCCATTTTTTTTATTAAATGACACACCATAGCACACCCCCAATGATGTTCCCTAAAGCTTACCTTAAATTTGGCAAAATCCTATCATCTTAGCCTATAAATCAAAATTTTTATGAATTATACCAGTACAAACTCTACTACATCATACTATAACAAACTAAAATATGCTAAATAATAAGTAGTAATACACAATAGTATGCTATAATGCATGATGCTACACTATATTATAGAATCCTATATTATAATACACTATAACATATTATATTATATTATGTTGTACATCACATCAAAAGGGATTACTTAAGATAAAAAATCATAAAATTAGTCTAAATAATAAAAACTATATTTTAGTCATATCACTTAAATATTTTAAATTGAAATAATATATTATGATGCCATGCTCTACCTATTATGAATTGGGCCAAATTCCACCATTTTGATGTTTAAATTTGCATTTTTATAAATAATGCTATAGTAGGCTCTACTGCATGATTATAAAATACTAAAAGAACTTAAAATTCATAGAATAATATATTATGAAATATGATGTTATACTATGCTACAACAGATAATATTTATTTTGAACATAAAATCTTACTTTTTAGACTACAAGTGGTGTAGCACACCTTTGGTACTACAACCTAATTCCCACTTCAAATTTAACAAATTTCAACATTTAATTTATTAAACCAATATTTTTATGATTTATATTAATATTTACTATAGGGCATAGTACCATAATATACTAAAACATTTCAAAACATCTTATAACATCCAAAAACACATCACTACATGCTCAAATATATGATGCCACATTATACTTAATATATGGTATTATAATATGAACTAGGGTTAGAGTTTAGGGTTTTCAAATCTCTAATAGTCAAGGAAATGTCTCTTGAAGACATTTTCTTTTAGTACAATAAATATGTTGGGATTAGTTTATTCTTTAAATCTACTCCTAATGACATCTCTATTCAAGGTTTAGGGTTTAGGGTTAGTTTTAGGGTTAGTTTAAGGTTTAGGGTTTAGTGTTTAGGGTTTGGGGTTTAGGGTTTAGGGTTTAGGGTTGTAGGTTTTAGGCTTTAGGGTTTATAGTTTTAGGGGTTAGGGTTTAGGGATTAGGGTTTTAGGGTTTATGATTTAGGGTTTAGGGTTTAGAGTTAGGGTTTAGGGTTTAGGGTTTAGAGTTTAGGATTTACGATTTAGGGTTTAGGGTTTACAATTTTTTTAATAAAGAACAAATCAAGATTCAACATTTCTTCTCTTCGATTTTATCAACCAAGTAACACCCCAAGTTTTCTAAGACACAAGAGATGACATAAAAAATTGAGCACCCTTAGAGCAAATCAAAAATGCTAGATAAGTTGAGAAGTTCTACTATAAAGACACAGTTCCATAAACAACACATCATGTTGGTCATTCTTCAATTTTTCTAGTTCCCATTAGAACCACTCCCGTCTCTCGAGTAACGGGATCCGCTATCATATCCCCTATCTATCCCTCCGCCACCACCACGGCTATAACCTCCATCACTCCTCCTCGCCTCCATAAACACCACTACTCCAACTACCACCTCCATATCCACTAGCACGTCTAGATCCCCACCACCACTATGATAACCACCGCCTCCACCTTCACCTCTACCGCCAAATCTTGATTGAGTTTAGTTGACTGAGATGATTCTATCATCAAGGTTCTGCCCATTCAAAGGGTTTATGTTTAGTTTAGGGTTTGGGGGTTTAGGTCTGGTTTATGGTTTAGGTAGGTTTTGGGTTTAGGTTTAGGGTTAAGGGTTTTTTTAGGGTTTAGGGTTTAGAGTTTCAGGATTAGGGTTTAGGGATTTAGGTTTAGGTTTTTTAGGTTTAGGGTTTGGGGTTAGGTTTAGCATTTTAGGGTTTAGGGTTATAGATTTAGGGTTGTAGGTTTTTGAGGTTTAGGGTTAGTTTTAGGGTTTAGGGTTTAGGGTTTAGGATTTATGGTTTAGGTTTTTTTTTTTAATAAAGTAAATCGGTATGCTTAGGTTTATTTAGTTTATTTTTTATTTATTTGAGTTTATTTTATTTTATTTTTTTATTTAGGTTTATTTTTTATTTAGTTTAGTTTATTTATTTAAGTTTTATTTATATTTGTTTAGGTTTATTATTTTAGTTTATTTTTTAAGTTTGGTTTATTTTTTGTTTTATTTTATTTTTTTATTTTAAGTTTAGGTTGCATTTATTATTTTTTATGTTTTAGGTTTATGTTTTTATTTTCAATTTTTAGGTTTTTATTTTAGGTTTATTTTTAGGTTTTATATTTTAGGTTAGGTTGAGGTTTATTTTTAGTTTATTTTATTATATTTAGTTTAGGTTTTTAGTTTTTTTTTTTTTTTTAGTTTAGATTTTATTAATTTTAGTTTATTTATTTTAGTTTAGGTTTATTTTATTTTATTTATTTATTTTTTTATTTTAGGTTTAGTTTTTTTTTAGGGTTTAAGTTTTATTTTTTAGTTTTATTTTTAGCTTTTTTTAGGTTTAGGTTTCTATTTAGTTTTTATTTTATCTTATTTAAGTTTTATATTATTTTTAGTTATTATTTTATTTAAGTTTTTATTCTTAGATTTATTTTATTTTTTTTATTTAGTTTTATTTTAGTATATTTTTAGTTTTTATTTTATTTATTTTTTATTTTATTTGGTTAGATTTTATTTATTTTATTTTATGTTTTATTTAGTTTATGTTTAGGTTTTAGATTTTATGGTTTTATGGTTTAAGGTTTAGGGTTTAGGGTCATAGTTTGGTTAGGTTTAGTTTGAGGGTTTATGGTTTAGGGTTTAGGGTTAAGGGTTTAGTGTTAACTTAGGGTTTAGGGTTTAATCTTTAGGGTTTAACATTTTAGGGTTTGGTTTAGGTTTTGGTGTTTAGGGTTTATTTTGGGTTTTGAGTTTGTTTAGGGTTTAGGGTTAGGGTTAAGGTTTCAAATTGAGGGTTTAGGGTTAGTTTATGTTTTAGGGTTTATGGTTTATGGTTTTTTAGGGTTTAGGGTTTTGGGTTTAAGGTTTAGGGTTGTAGGTTTAAAGTTATATGATTAAGGTTTAGGGATAGTTTTAGGGTTTAGGATTTATGGGTTTTAGGGCTTAGGGTTTATGTCTAAAGTTTAAGTTTTAGTTTAAGGTTTAGGGTTTTTTATTTTTTTTTTTAAATAGAGAATGAATTCAGATTCAATATTTCTACTTTTCGGTTTCATCAACCAAGTAACAAAGTAAGTTTTCTAAAACACAAGTGATGACATAGATAAAAAATGAGCACACATAGAGCAAATTTAAAACCCTAAATAACTAGACCTACCTCCATTACAAAGACACAGTTCCATAAGTAGCAGAGCGGATCAGCCCTTCTTTAGTTTCTTTAGTTCCCATCAATACCACCATGTCCTCTCGAGTAGCAGGATCCACCATCATATCGCTGATCTCTCCCTCCATCAGTACTATGATTGTAACCTTCGTCACTCTTCCCACCTCAATAATCACCACTGCTCCGACCACCACCTCCATATCCACCAGCAACTTCAGATCTCCCATCACCAATGCTACAACCGCCACCTCCGCCTTCGCCTCCACTACCAGATCTAGACTGAGCCTGCTTGATAGTAACATTCCTGCTATCGAGGTTCTGCCCATTCTTAGGCTTTAGTTTTAATAGTTTTTTTGGGTTTTGGATTATTTTTTAATTTATTTAATTACTTTAGGTTTAGGTTTAGGGTTTAAGGTTTTGGGTCAAGGTTTAGGGTGTAGGGTTTTGGGTTTAGGGTGTAGGGTTTTGGGTTTTAGGTTTTGGTTTTTAGGGTTTATGCTTTTAGGGTTTAGGGTTTAGGGTTTAAGGTTGTAGGTTTAAGGTTTAGGGTTTAGAGTTAATTTTAGGGTCTAGGGTTTAAGTTTTAGGGTTTAAAGTTTTTTTTAGATTAACTGAACCAATAGGTTTGGGTTTATTTAATTTATTTTATTTATTTTAGTTTATTATATTTTTTATTTTTATTTAGGTTTATTTTTTATTTTTATTTATTTTCAATTTATTTATTTAAGTTTAGGTCCTTTATATTAGTTTATTTTTCAGGTTTAGGTTTAGGTTTAGGTTTATTTTTTAGTTGAATTTTATTTTAATTTTATTTTTTATTTTTAGGTTTTATTCATTCATTTTATGTTTAAGTTTAGGTTTTTATTTTATTTTTTTAAGTTTAGGTTTTAGGATTTTATTTTAGGTTTATTTTTAGGTTTTATTTTCAAGCTTAGGTTTATGTTTATTTTTAGTTTAATTTATTTTATTTACTTTAGGTTTAAGTTTAGGTTTAATTTATTTTAAGTCTAGGTTTAGGTTTTATTTATTTTAGTTTAGTTTATTTAGTTTAGGTTTAGATTTATTTTATTTTGTTTTATTTTATATTTATTTTAAGTTTAGGTTTTTTTAGTTTAGGGTTTAAGTTTAATTTTTATTTATTTTTAGGTTTATTTTAGGTTTAGGTGCTATTTAGTTTTATTTTATTTTATTTTAGGTTTATGTTATTTTATTTTACATTTAGTTTTAATTTTATTAAGGTTTTATTCTTAGTTTTATGTTATTTTATTTGGATTAGGTTTTCTTTATTTTATTTAAATTTATTTTATTTTATTTATTTTATATATTTAGGTTGGTTTATTTTATGTTTTATTTTGGTTATTTTTTTTTTATTTTATCTAGGTTTAATTTTTGTATATATTTTATATTTAGGTTTATTTGTGTAAGTTTAGGTTTTAGGCTTTTAGGTTTATGTGGTTTAGATCCAGGTTTAGGGCCTAGGTTGGGGTTTAGGTTTAGTTTGTCAGGGTTTAGTTTTCTTTAAAGTTGGGGTAACCCAGTGGGCTTTAGGCTTTGGCTCAGGGTTTGTGGTGTGGTTTTGGCAAGTTTAGGGTTTCAGTGGTCTAGGATTTAGGGTTGGTGGTAGGTTTCAGGTTTAGGATCAGGGTAGGGTTTAGGGTTTATAGTAGGGTTTTACAATTAGTATAGTGTGGGTTTAGGTTTAGTGAGTTTAGGGTTTAAGTTGGGTTTAGGTTTGGGTTATAGGTTTAGGTCAGTGGATTAGGGTTTAAGATTTAGGGATAGGTTTAGGGTTTAGGTTTAGTGTTTTGTGGTTTTAGGTTTTTTAAGGTTTAGGTGTGGATTTTAGGTCTAGGTTTAGTTTTAGGATTTAAGGTTTTTTGTTTTTTTAATAAAGAATAAATTCAAATTCAATATTTCTTCTTTTCGATTTCATCATCCAAGTAACACACTAAGTTTTTGAAGACATAAGTGGCAACATGGATGAGAAATGAGCACGCATATAGCAAATCAAAAACTGTTGATAACTAGAATCGTCTCTATTATAAAGACACAATTCCATAACCAGTAGATCCGATTGGCCCTTCTTTAGTTTCTCTAGTTCCAATCAAAACCACCCCAGCCCCTTGAGTTGTGGGATCCACCATGATATCCCGGATCTCTACCTCCTCCACCACTACGATTTTAATCTTTATCACTCCTCCCGCCTCCATAACCACCACTGCTAAGATCACCTCCCATTTCCACCAGCACCTCCAGATCCTCACCATCACTACAATAACTATCACCTTTGCCTTCTCCTCCACCGCCAGGTCTGGACTGAGCCTACTTGATGGTGACGTTCTTGCTATCAAGGTTCTGCCCATTCTTATGGTTTAGGTTTAGGTTTATTAGGTTTTAGGGTTTAGGTTTATTTTTTAATTTATTTAGTTCCTTTAGTTTTAGGTTTAGGGTTTAGGGTTTGGGGTTTGGTAAGGGTTTAGGGTGTAGGGTTTAGGTTTAAGGTTTAGGTTTTAGGGTTTATGCTTTTAGGATTTAGGGTTTAGGATTTAGGATTTAGTTTAGTTTAGGTTTAGGGTTTTGGGTCAGGTTTAGATAGTTTTAGGGTTTAGGTTTAGTTTTGGTTTGGTTTTTTTAGGGTTTAGGGCTTTAGTTTATTTTTAGGCTTATTATTTATTTTTATTTATTTTAGTTTATTTATTTTATTTTTATTTAATTTTATTTTTTATTTTTAGTTTAGTTTATTTATTTTAGGTTTATTTATTTAGTGTAGTTTTTATTTTTTGTTTATTTTATAGGCTTAAGTTTAGGTTTATTTTTTAGTTTAGTTTTATTTTTATTTTATTTTTAGGTTTAGGTTTTATTTTTATTTTTAGGTTTAAATTTAGGTTTTTTTTATATATTTTTTAAGTTTATATTTTAGTTTAATTTTTTAAGTTTAGGTTTTAGGTTTTTATTTCAAGTTTATTTTTAGGTTTTATTTTTTAGTTTAAGTTTAAGTTTATTTTTAGTTTATTTTATTTTATTTAGGGGTTAGGATTTGCTTTAGGTTTAGTTTATTTGAGGTTCAGGTTTAGGTTTTAATTATTTTAGTTTAGTTTATTTTAGTTTACATTTAGGTTTATTTTATTTTTATTTTAGGTTTAGATTTTTTTTTAGTTTAGGATTGAGATTTTATTTTTTATTTATTTTTAAGTTTATTTTTTTGGTTTAGGTTTTATTTAGTTTTAATTTTTATTTTATTTGAGGTTTATTTTCTTAGGTTCAATTTTATTTTATTTAGGTTTTTATTTTTTAGTTTAGTTTAGGTTTTTATTTATTTTATTTTAATTTAGTTTTTATTTTTATTTTATTTTTTTTTTAGGTTTAGGTTTAGGTTTAGGATTTAGTTTAGGTTTTTATTTCATTTTATTTTATTATTTTAATTTGGTTTAAGTTTTTTTATTTATTTTTTTTAGGTTTTATTTAGTTTAGGTTTAGGATTTTAGGTTTTTAGGGCTTAGGGTTTAGTGCTTAAGGTTAGTTGATGGTTTAAGATTTAGGGTTTAGGGTTTGGGGTTTAGGACTTAGGGTTAAGGGTTTAAGATTTAGGTTTTAGGGTTTAGGGTTTTAGAGTTTAAGGTTTAGGGTTTTTAGAGTTTAGAGTTTAGGGTTTAGGTTTTACATCTAGGGTTGAGGTTTTAGTTTAGGGTTTAGGGTTTTGGTTTTTTTAATAAATTCAAATTCAACATTTCTTCTTTTGATTTCATCAACCAAGTAACACACCAAGTTTTCTAAGACACGAGGCGACATAGATAAAAAAATGAGCATGAATAGAGCAAATAAAAAAATAAATAAGAGCTGTCTATGTAAAGAACAGTTCCATAGCGGTCAGATCAATCATCTTCAATTTCTCTAGTACACATCAGAACCACCCCCTCCTCTTGAGTAGCGGGATCTACCATCATATCCCTAATCTCTCCCTCCGCCACCACTACGGCTGTAACCTTCGTTGCTCCTCTTGCCTCCATAACCACCACTTCTCCGACCACCACCTCTATATCCACCAGCACCTCCAGATTCCCTCACCACTACGATAATCGCCGCTTCCCCCTTTGCCTCCACCATCAGATCTAGGCTAAGACTATTTGACAGTGATGTTCCTGTCATCAAGGTTATGCCCATTCATAGGGTTTAGGTTTATTAGGTTTATGGTTTAGGTTTATTCTTTAATTTATTTAATTACTTTAAGTTTAGGTTTAAGATTTTGGTTTAGGGCTTGGGTTTAGGGGTTTAGGGTTTAGCTTTACTTTTAGGGTTTAGGGTTTTAGGGTTTATACTTGTAAGTTTAGGGTTTAAGGTTAGGGTTTGCTTTTAGGGTTTAGGGTTTAGGGTTTACAATTTATGGTTTAGTGTTTAGGCTTTAGGCTTTAGGGTTTAGGGTTTAGGGTTTAGGGTTTAGTGTTAGTTTAGGGTTTAGGGTTGTAGGTTTAGGGTTTAGGGTTAGGTTTAGGATTTAGGGTTTAAGGCTTAGGGTGTAGGATTTAGAGTTTAGGGTTTAGGGTTTATGGTTTTTTTTAAGTAAACAAGTAGGTTTAGGTTTATTTAGTTTATTTAGTTAATTTTTTTATTTATTTTAGTTTATTTTATTTTATTTTTATTTAGGTTTATTTTTTTTTTTATTTAGTTTAGTTAATTTATTTTATTTTTATTTATTTAGGTTTTATATTTTTTTTTTTTTAGGTTTAGGTTTATGTTTATTTTTTTTGTTGAGTTTTATTTTTATTTTATTTTTTAGGTTAAATTTTTTTTTAAAATTTTTAGATAAAGGTTTTGGTTTTTATTTTATTTTTTTAGGTTTAGGTTTTAGGTTTTTATTTTTGATTTATTTTGAGGTTATATTTTTTAGTTTAGGTTTAGGTTTATTTTTAGTTTCTTTTATTTTCTTTAGGGTATAAGTTTAGGTTTAGGTTTAGTTTATTTTATGATTAGGTTTAGGTTCTACTTTTTTAGTTTACTTTATTTTAGTTTATGTTTAGGTTTATTTATTTTTATTTTAGGTTTAGGCTTTTTTTTTAGTTTAAAATTTAGGTTTTATTTTTTATTTATTTTTAGGTTTTATTTTTATGTTTATTTTTTTAGGTTTAGGTTTTTATTTAGTTTTTATTTTATTTTATTTTTATTTTAGCTTTAGTTTACATTTTATTTAGGTTTTTTATTTTTCACTTTAGTTTAAGTTTTTATTTATTTTATTTCAATTTAATTTCTATTATTTATTTATGTATTTAGGTTTAGGTTTAGGTTTATATTATATTATATTTTATTATTTTATTTTGTTTAGGTTTTTTATTTAGTTTAATTTATTGTTAGGTTTTATTTAGTTTAGGATTATGTTTTTAGCTTTTTAGGGTTTAGTGTTTAGGGTTAGTTGAGGGTTTAGGATTTAGGGTTTGGGGTTTAGTGTTTGGAGTTTAGGGTGGGTTTAGGGTTTGGGGTTTAGTGTTTGAAGTTTAGGGTTTATGATTTAGGGTTTAGGGTTTTAGGGTTTATGCTTATAGCTCTTACGGTTTAGGATTTAGAGTTAGGGTTTAGGGTTTAGGGTAGTTTTTTAGGATTTAGGGTTTAGGGTTTAGGGTTTAGGTTTAAGGTTTATGGTTCAGGTTTTAGTTGAGGGTTTACGATTTAGTGTTTTTTTTAACACAGAAAAAATTGAGATTCAACATTTCTTCTTTTTGATTTTATCAACCAACTTTGTTTTTAAGAGACAAGCGGCGATAAAGATAAAAAATGAACACATAAAAATCAAAACCTAGATTACTAGAATTGTCTCTTATAAAAGCAGTTCCATAGCGTAGATCAAATTGATGTTCTATAGTTTCTCAATTCCCATCACAACCAATGTGGCCTCAGAGTAGCGGATCCACCATCATATCCCCGATCTCTCCCACCACCATGATTGCTCCTCCCCCTTCATAACCACCACTACTCCATCCACAACCTCCATATCCACGCATCAGATCCCCCAGCTATTTGTAATAATGTCAGCGTGCACCTCGTGGCGGATCTAGACTCAGACTACTTGATGGTGATGTTCCTGCCATCAATGTTTTGCCCATTCTTAGGGTTTAAGTTTAGGTTTAGGTTTATTAGGTTTTAGGGTTTAGGTTTATTTTAATTTATCTTTTACATTATGTTTAGGTTTAGCATTCGGGGTTTAGGGTTTAGGGTTAGGGTTTAGGGTTTAGGGTTTAGGGTTTAGGGTGCATGGTTTAGTGCTTAGGGCTTAGGGTTTAGGGTTTAGGGTTTAGGGTTTTAGGTTTATGCTTTTAGGGTTTAGGGTTTAGGATTAGGGTTCAGGGTTTAGGGTTTTAGGTTTAGGGTTTAGGGTTGTAGGTTTAGGGTTTAGGTTTAGGGTTTAGGATTTAGGGTTTAGGGTTTTTTTTAATTAAGTAAAATGGTAGGTTTAGGTTTATTTAGTTTATTTTTTATTTATTTTAGTTTATTTTACCTTTTATTTTTATTTAGGTTAATTTTAATTTTTATTTAGTTTAGTTTATTTATTTTAGGTTTATTTACTTTTGTTTAAGTTTTTTATTTAATTTATTTTTTAGGTTTAGGTTTAGGTTTATTTTTTAGTTGAGTTTTATTTTTATTTTTTTAGGTTTAAGTTGTATTTTTTATTTTAAAGTTTAGGTTTACGTTTTTATTTTATTTTATTTTTGGTTAAGGTTTTAGGTTTCTATTTTTGAATTATTTTTAGGTTTCATTTTTTAGTTTAGGTTTAGGTTTATTTTTAGTTTATTTTATTTTATTTAGTTTATTTTTAGGTTTAAGTTTAGTTTTATTTTAGGTTCAGATTTAAGTTTTATTTATTTTAGTTTAGGTTTAGGTTTATTTTATTTTTTATTTTAGGTTTAGTTTTTTTTAGTTTAGGTTTATGTTTTATTTTTTATTTTTATTAGGTTTTTTATTTTAGGTTTTTTTTAGGTTTAGGTTCTTATTTAGTTTTATTTTATTATATTTTATGTTTACTGTATTTTAATTTTTCATTTAGTTTTTATTTTATTAAGGTTTTTAATTCTTAGGTTTATGTTATTTTTTTAGTTTAGTTTAGGTTTTTCATTTTTTATTTTAGTTTATTTTTATTTTTTATTTTATTTTATTTTTAAGTTTAGGTTTAGATTTTACTTTAAGTTTTATTTTATTTTATTTATTTTATTTAGGTTTAGATTTTTTTATTTATTTTATGTTTAAATTTTATTTAGTTCAGGTTTATGTTTTAGGTTTTTAGGGTTTATGGTTTAGGGTTTAGGGTTTTAGGGTTTAAGGTTTATGGTTAAGCTTTAGGGTTTAGGATTTAGGTTTAGTGTTTAAACTTTAGGTTTAAGGTTTAGGGTTTAGGGTTAGCTTAAGGTTTAGGATTAGTTTATGGTTTGGGGTTTAGGATTTAGGTTTTAGGCTTTAGGTTTAGATTTTTTAGGGGTTAGGGTTTATGGTTTTGGATTAGTTTAAGGTTTAGGGTTTAGGGTTTAGGGTTTCATAGTTAGGGTTAGGTTTAGGTTTAGGTTTAGTTTAGGGTTAGGGTTTAGTTTAGGGTTTTAGGTTATAGGTGTTGGGTATTTAGTTTAGGTTTTAGGTTTAGAGTTAGTTTTAGGGTTTAGGGTTTATGGTTTAGGATTTAGGATTTAGGGTTTAGGGTTTAGGTTTTTTTTTAAAAAAAATTTAAGTAAACAAGTAGGTTTATTTTTATTTAGTTTAATTTACTTTTTTTTATTTTTATTTAGTTTAGTTTATTTATTTTAGTTTATGTTTTTAATTTTACTTTCTTTTTTAGGTTTAGGTTTATTTGTAGTGTAGTTTTGTTTATATTTTTTTATTTAGGTTTAGAATTTATTTTTTATTTTTTAGTTAGGTTTAGGTTTTTATTTTATTTTTTTAGGTTTAGATTTTAGGTTTTTTTTAGGTTTACTTTTGGGATTTATTTTTTAGTTTAGGTTTATGTTTACTTTATTTTAGGTTTAGGTTTAGGTTTTATTTATTTTAGTTTAATTTATCTTACCTTAGGTTTAACTTTATTTTATCTTTATTATAGGTTTAAGTTTATATTTTAGTTTAAGGTTTACCTTTTATTTTAATTATTATTTGGTTTTATTTTTGATTTATTATTTAGGTTTAAATTATTTATTTAGTTTTATTTTATTTTATTTTAGTTTATATTTTATTTTATTTTAGGTTTAGTTTTTATTTTATTTAACTTTTAATATTTTAGTTTAGTTTAGATTTTATTTATTTTATTTTGTTTAGTTTTATTTCTTATTTTATTTTCTTTGTAAGTTTAGGTTTAGGTTTAGGTTTTAGTTTATGTTTTCATTTTTTTTATTTTTTTTATTTTTTTGGTTTAGTTTTTTATTCATTTTAATTTTAGGTTTTATTTAGTTTAGGGTTTTTTTTGTTTTTAGGATTTAGGTTTTGGGGTTTAGGGTTTAGGGTTTAGGGTTTAGGGTTTAGGTTTTAGGGTTTAGGGTTTAGGGTTTAGGGTTTTAGGGTTTAGTTTAGGGTTTAGGGTTTAGGGTTTTAGGGTTTAGGTTTTGTTTTTAGGTTTTGGGTTTGTTTAGGTTTAGGTTTAGGGTTGGGTTTTAGTTTAGGGTTTTATTTTTTTTTTTTAAAAGAACAAATTGATTCAACATTTTTCTTTTGATTTTATCAACCAAGTAACACACCAAGTTTTCTAAGACACAAGTGACGACATAGATTAAAACTGAGCACCCATAGAGAAAATCAGAAAACTTATATATGTAGGACCTTCTCTACTATAAGACATTATATCATAAGTAGTAGATTGAATTGGCCATTCTTCAGTTTCTCTAGCTCCCATCAGAACTACCCCCGCCTCTTGAGTAGTGGGTTACATCCATCATCTCGATCTCTCTCTCTCATCACCACCAGGTAACCTTGTGCTCCTCTCACATCCATAACCACCTTGCTCACGACCACCTTCATATCCACCGGCACCTCTCCCACCACCGGTGTGATAGCGTCTCCTCACCTCCCTTGGACTTAGAGAGCTGGTTGATGGTGATGTTCTTGCCATCAAGGTTTTCCAAATTCTTAAGGTTTAGGTTTAGGTTTATTAGGTTTTAGGCTTTAGGTTTTTTTTAATTTATTTAGTTATTTTAGGTTTAGGTTTAGGGTTTTTGATTAAGGGTTTAGGGTTTAAAGTTTAGGTTTTAATGTTTTAGGGTTTATGTTTTTAGGGTTTAAGGTTTAAGGTTTAGGGTTAGGGTTTAAGGTTTACGATTTAGAGTTATTTAGGGTTTAAGGTTAAGGGTTTAGGATTGTAGGGTTAGGATTTAGGGTTTATGGTTTGTTAGGGTTTATGGTTTTTTATTTATTTTAGTTTATATCATTTTTTATTTTTATTTAGATCTATTTTTTAATTTTATTTATAAATATTTATTTATTTATTTATTTTAGGTTTATTTATTTTAGTTTATTTTTTAATTTTAGGTCTAGATTTAGGTTTAATTTTTAGTTGAGTTTTATTTTATTTTATTTTTTCAGGTTAAGGTTTTATTTTTTATTTTTAGGTTTAGGATTTTTTTTTTTTTTTAGGTTTATGTTTTAGGTTTTGATTTTAGTTATTTTAGGTTTTATTTTTTAGTTTAAGTTTAGGTTTTTTTTTAGTTTATTTTATTTTATTTAGTTTAGGTTTATATTAAGGGTTAGTTTATTTTAAGATTATGTTTAGGTTTTATTAACTTTAGTTTAGTTTATTCTAGTTTAGGTTTAGGTTTAGGTTTATTTGGTTTATTTTTATTTTTTTTAGGTTTAGGTTTAGGTTTTATTTTTTATTTATTTTTAGGATTTATTTTAAGGTCTATGTTTTAGGTTTAACTTTATGTTTAGATTTAATTTTATTTTTTTATTATTTTATTTTATTTTATTTTTTTTAGTTTTTATTTTTTTTAGGTTTTTTATTATTAAGTTTATTTCATTTTTAAGTTTATTTAGGTTTATATTTATTTTATTTTTGTTTATTTTTATTTATTTATTTTATTTTATTTTTAGGTTTAGGTTTTAGTTTAAGTTTTTATTTTATTTTGTTTAGTTCTAGGTTTTTTATTTATTTTATTTTTAGGTCTTTTAGTTTAGGTTGAGGTTTTTTGGGTTTAGCATTTAGGGTTTAGGGTTTAGAGTTTAGGGTTTAGGGTTTTAGGGTTTAGGGTTTTGGGTTAGGGTTTAGGGTTTAGGGTTTAGTGTTAAGGCTTTAGAGTTTAGGGTTTTAGGGTTTTTGGTTTCATGCCAGGTAGATCTACTATGGATGCTATACATTTGTTAAGAGGTTTGATAGAGAAGTATAGAGAAGGTAGGGAGGACCTACATATGATATTTATTGATTTAAAGAAAGCTTATGATAAAATTTCAAGAGATGTTCTTTGGAGAGTTCTAGAACAGAAAAGAGTTAATATTGGTTATATTCAAGTCATTAAGGATATGTATAATAGAGCATTTACTTGTCCAAAAGAAGGATTGACAAAATATTTTCCTATTGGTTGGATTTCATCAAGGATCGACTTTAAGCCTTATCTTTTTTGCTTTAGTTATGGATGTTCTTACTAAGTATTTACAAGATGTACCTTGGTGTATGCTATTTCCTGATGCCATTCTTCTTATTGATAAGACTAGAGAAGGAGTCAAGAGAAACTTGAATTATGGAGGTCAACATTAGAGTCTAAAGGTTTTCATTTAAGTAGATCTAAAATTGAATATATGGAGTGTAATTTTAGTTGTAGAAGTTCTAGTGGTAGTGTTGTGACATTGGGTGAACAAGTCATTAATAAGCGTGAGTGCTTCAGATATTTCGGCTCTATTATTTAAAATGATGGTGAAATAGATGGAGATGTTATTAGTAGAATTCAAGTTGGGTGGTTGAAGTGGAGGAATACATGCCTATTGTGTGATTGAAAAGTTCCACTTAAACTTAAGGGAAAATTTTATAAGATTGTGGTAAGACCTGATGGCGTATGAGTGCGAATGTTGGCTAGTAAAGAGAAGCATAAGACTAAGTTAAGTGTTCGAGATGAGGATGCTCGGGTGGATGAGTGGCTTTATTCTTAAAGATAAAATGTGAATATGATTATGTTAGGGAAAAAAATTGGTGTAGCTCTAATGGCATATAAGATTTGAGAGTCACCTTAGATGGTTAGGCCACATAAAGCATCGATGTCGATGACAGTTAGAGAGTAGATGCATTAGATTTTCCTTATATTAAGAAAGGTAGAGGTAGACATAAAAAGACTTGGTTAAGGTGTATAAAAATGACCTTAGTATACCTGAATTAAATGAGAATTTGACACATAATAGGGCTCGATGGAGATGAAGGATTCATGTAGCTGACCCCACTTTGTGGGATAAAGGCTTATTGTTGTTGTTATTGTTGTTGTTAACTTTAATTTTTTTCAATTAGTTATCATTTTATTTTTATTTAGTTTTTTTTTATTTTTTATTTTAGGTTTAGGTTTATTTTTAGATTATTTTATTTTGTTTAGTTTAGCATTTAGGTTTAGTTTATTTTAGGTTAGGTTTTGGTTTTATTAATTTTAGTTTAGTTTATTTTTAGTTTAGGTTTAGGTTTATTTTATTTTGTTTATTTTATTTTTTTTTTAGGTTTAGTTTTCTTTTTTAGTTTAGGTTGGGTTTAATTGTTTATTTATTTTTTAGGTTTGGTTTTTAGGTTTAGGTTTTAATTTAGTATTTATTTTAGGTTTATTTTAATTTTATTTTATGTTTAGTTTTTATTTTATTTAGGTTTTTTTATTTTTAGTATAAGTTAGGTTTTTATTTAATTTATTTTAGTTTATTTTTATTTTTTTAATTTATTTATTTTTATGTTTAGGTTTAGGTTATAGAGTAGGTTTTATTTTATTTTATTTTTTATTTTATTTAGGTTTAAGTTTTTTCTTTATTTTATTTTTAGGTTTTATTTACTTTCGATTTAGGTTTTTAGGTTGTTAGGATTTAGGGTTTAGGGTTTTAGGGTTTAGGGTTTTATGGTTTAGTTTTTAGGGATAGGGTTTGGGGTTTAGGGTTTAGGGTTTAGTGTTTAGGTTTTAATGTTTAGGGATTTAGGTTTATAGTTTAGAGTTTAACAGGGTTTAGGATTAGTTTAGGGTTTAGGGTTTAGGCCTTAGGCTTTATTTAGGGTTATTAGGGTTTATGGTTTATGGTTTAGGGTTAGTTTAGGGTTTAGGGTTCTAGGTTTTAGGGTTTTGGGTTTAGGGTTTAGGGTTTATGGTTGGGTTTAGAGTTTGTGGTTTAGGGTTTACGGTTTAGAGTTTAAGGTTTAGGGTTTAGGTTTACGGTTAATTTAGGGATTAGGGTTTAGGTTTTTGGATTTATTATTATTTAGGGTTTATGGTTTAGGGTTGTAAGTTTACGGTTTAATGTTTAAGCTTAGTTTTAGGGTTTAGGGTTTAAGTTTAGGGTTTAAGGTTTATGATTTTTCTTTAAAATTAGGTTAACCAGCAGGTTTAGGTTTTTTTTCTAATTTATTTAGTTTATTTTTTATTGATTTTAGTTTATTTTATTTTTTAATTTTTATTTAAGTTTATTTTTTATTTTCATTCAGTTTATTTTATTCATTTTTTAGTCTATAATTTTTATTTTTATTTATCTTTTAGGTTTAGGTTTAGGTTTATGTTTACTTTTTAGTTTAGTTTAATTTTTATTTTATTTTTTAGGTTTAGGTTTTATTTTTTATTTTTAGGTTTAAGTTTAGGTTTTCATTTTATTTTTTTAGGATTAGGTTTTAAGTTATTATTTTAGGTTTATTTTATGGTTTTATTGTTTAGATTATGTTTAGGTTTATTTTTAGTTTATTTTATTTTATTTAGTTTAGGGTTTAGGTATAGTTTATTTTAGGTTTAGGTTTTATTTATTTTAGTTTAGGTTTAGGTTTATTTTATTTTGTTTATTTAAGTTTAGGCTATTTTTAGTTTAATATTTAAGTTTTATTTTTTATTTATTTGTATGTATTATTTTTAGGATTATATTTTAGGTTTAGGTTTTTATTTAGTTTTTATTTTATTTTATTTTAGCTATATTTTTTATTTAGGTTTCAATTTGTTTTTGTTTAGATTTTATTTATTTATTTTATATTTAGGTTTTATTTAGTTTAGGTTTAGCTTTTTAGCTTATTAGGGTTTAGCTTTTAGGGTTTAGATTTTATGATTTTATTTTAAGTTTAATCCTAGGTTTTATTTTTTAGTTTAGGTTTAGGTTTATCGTTAGTTTATTTTATTTTATTTAGTGTATGGTATAGGTTTAGTTTATTTTAGGTTTAAGTTTAGTTTATTTTAGGTTTAGGTTTAAGTTTTATTTATTCTAGTTTAGTTTAACTTAGTTTAAGTTTAGGTTTATTTTATTTTGTTTATTTTATTTTTATTTTATGTTAATTTTTTCTTTTGTTTAGGGTTTGGGTTCTATTTTTTATTTATTTTATGGTTTTATTTTTAGGTTTATTTTTTAGGTTCAAGTTTTTATTTAGTTTATATATTTTTTTTTTTTTTTTATTGTCGTTTAGTTTTATTTTATTTAGGTTTTATTCATTAGATTATTTTATCTTTTAGTTTAGTTTAGGTTTTAATTTATTTTATTTAGTTTATTTTTATTTTTTATTTTATTTTATTTATAAGTTTATGTTTAAGTTTACGTTTAGTTTTGTTTAAGTTTAGGTTTTTTTATTTATTTTATTTTTAGGATTTATTTGCTTTAGGTTTAGTTTGTTTGGTTTTTAGAGTTTAGGGTTTAGTGTTTAGTGATTAAAGTTAAGGTTTTAGGGTTTTAGCATTTAGGGCTTTAGGGTTTAGTGCTTAGGGTTAGGGTTTTGGATTTATTATTTAGAGCTTAGTGTTTAGGCTTTAGGGTTTAGGATTTTAGGGTTTTGGGTTTAGGGTTTAGGTTTACCTTAGGGTTTAGGGTTAGTTTAGGGTTTAGGGTTTAGGGTTTAGGCTTTAGTGTTTAGGGTTTTTAGGGTTTAGGACATGTAGTTTAGGGTTAGTTTTGGGTTAACTGTTAAGGATTTTAAGGTTTAGGGTTTAGGGTTATGGTTAGGATTTAGTGTTTAGGGTTTAGGGTTTACAGATTTGGGTTTAGGGTTTATGGATTAAAGCTTAGGGTTTAAGGTTTAGGGTTAGTTATAGTTTAGGGTTTTTGATTTAGGGTTATTTAAGGTTTAGGGTTTAGGGTTGTAGGTTTACGGTTCAGGGTTTATGCTTAGTTTTAAGGTTTTTTTTTTAAATTAGGTAAAGATAGTTTAATTGCATATTTTATTATTTTTTTATTATTTTATTATTTATTTTTATTTAGGTTTTATACTTATTTTTATTTAGTTTATTTCATTTATTTTAGGTTTATTTATTTTAGTTTATTTATTTAATTTTATTTATTTTTTAGGTTTAGGTTTATGTTTATTTTTTAGTTTAGTTTTATTTTTATTTTATTTTTTAGGTTTAGGTTTTATTTTTTATTTTAGGTTTAGGTTTAGGTTTTTAATTTATTTTTTTAGCTTTAGGTTTTTTTAGGTTTTATATTTTTTTAGTTTAGGTTTAGGATTATTTTAGTTTATTTTAGGATTAGGTTTAGGTTTTATTTATCTTAATTTAGGTTTAGGATTAATTTATTTTGCTTATTTTAGGTTTAGGTTTCTTTTTCTAGTTTAAGGTTTAGGTTTTATTTTTTATTTATTTTAAGTTTTATGCTTAGGTTTATATTTTAGGTTTATTTATTTTTTATTTTTTATTTTTTTATTAACTTTACTTTATTTTTTATTTATCGTTTAGTTTTCATTTTATTTTTTGTTCAATTTTAACTTTATTTTTAGGTTTTATTTTGTTTAAGTTTAAGTTTTAGCATTATAGTATTTAGGGTTTAGGTTTAGGTTTCATTTTTAGTTTTATTTTTAGTTTTATTTTAGGTTTATTTTTTGATTTTATTTTTTTAGTTTAGGTTTAGGTTTATTTTAGTATATTTTATTTTATTTAGTTTAGGGTTTAGGTTTAGTTTATTTTAGGTTAGTTTAGGTTTTATTTATTTTAGTTTAGGTTAGGTTTATTTTATTTTATTTATTTTATTTTTAATTTTGTTTAGTTTTCTTTTACTTTAGGGTTTGGGTTTTAATTTCTATTTATTTTTTAGTTTTATTTTTGAGGTTTAATTTTTTTATTTAGTTTTATTTTATTTTATTTTAGTTTATTTTTTATTTTACATTTAGTTTTATTTTATTTTGGTTTTATTCTTAGGTTTATTTTATTTTTTAGTTTAGTTTAGGTTTTATTTATTTTATTTTAAGTTTAGTTTAAGTTTAGGGTTTATTTTTTTTTTTCTATTTTGGTTTAGGTTTATTTTTTTTAAGTTTAGTTCTAGGTTAGGTTTAGGGTTTAGGGTTCAGGGTTTAGGGTTTAGGGTTTTTGGATTTAGGGTTTTATGATTTATTGTCTAGGGTTAGGGTTTAGGGTTTAAGGTTTATGGTTTAGTGTTTAGGCTTTAGGGTTTAGGCTTTAGGCTTTAGGGTTTAAGGTTTATGTTTTAGGGTTAGTTTAGGGTTTAGGATTTAAATTTTAGGGCTTAGGGTTTGGGTTAGGGTTTAGGGTTTAGGGTTTAGGGGTTTAGGGTTTAAGGTTTAGGATTTAGGGTTATTCAGGGTTTATGTTTTAGGATTGTAATTTTACGATTCAAGGTTTATGATTAGGTTTAGGGTTTAGGGTTTACGGTTTAGGGTTTAGGATTTATGGTTTTGGGTTTAGGGTTTAAGGTTTAGGGGTTATTTAAATTAACTAATAGGTTTAGGTTTTATAGTTTAATTAATTTATTATTTATTTATTTTATTTTATTTCATTTTTATTTTTATTTAGGTTTATTTTTTATTTAGTTTATTTTAGGTTTATTTATTTTAGTTTAGGCTTTTTTTTTATTTTTAGGTTTAAGTTTAGGATTATTTATTTTTTAGTTTAGTTTTATTTTATTTTATTTTTTAGGTTTAGGTTTCATTTATTAATTTAGGTTCAAGTTTTTTTTAATTTTTTTAAATTTATTTATTTAGGGTATTAGTTTAGTTTAGTTTAAGTTTTATTTATTTTATTTTAGGTTTAGGTTTATTTTATTTTATTTATTTTAAATTTAGGTTTTTTTTTATTTTTAAGGTTTATTTTATTTTTTTTATTTATTTGTAGGTTTACATTTTAGGTTTATGTTTTATTTAGTTTTATTTTATTTTATTTTAGGTTTATTTTTTTATTTTTCGTTTAGTTTTATTTTATTTGGGTTTTTTGTTTCTTTTATTTTTTTATATTTAGTTTAGGTTTTATTAATTTTATTTTAGTTTAGTTTTCATTTTTAAATTTTATTTTAGTTTTAATTTTATGTTTAGGTTTTGGTTTAGGTTTAGGTTTTAGTTTAGTTTTTTATTTTATATAATTTTTATTTTATTTTATTTATGTTTAGGTTTTTTTATTTTATTTATTTTTAGGTTTTACTTAGTTTAGGTTTAAGTTTTTATGGTTTAGGGATTAAGGTTTAGGATTTATGGTTTAGGGTTTGGGGTGTAGGGTTTAAGGTTTGGGGTTGTAGGTTATAGGGTTTAGGGTTTAGGGTTTAGCATTTTTATTATATTTATTTTTTTTTAATTTTTAAATTAAGTAAAGTGGTAGGTTTAAGTTAATTTTGTTTATTTTTTATTTATTTTAGTTTATTTTATTTTTTATTTTGATTTATTTTTATTTTTATTTTTATTTATTTTAGTTTATTCATTTTAGGTTTATTTATTTTAGTTTAGGTTTTTTGCTTTTTAGGGTTTAGGGTTTATGGTTTAGGGTTAATTTAGGGTTTAAGGTTTAGGGTTTAGGGTTTAGGGTTTAGGATTTAGGGTTTAATGTTTAAAGGTTTTTTTGGGTTTAGTGTTTAGGTTTTAGGGCTTAAGTTTTAGTGTTTAAGGTTTAGGGTTTAGGGTTTAGGGTTTAGGGTTTTACGGTTTAGGGTTATAGGGTTTATGGTTTAGGATTTAAGGTTTAGGGTTTAGGGTCTAGGGTTTATGTTTAGCTTAGGGTTCAGGTTATTTTAGGGTTCAGGGTTTAGGGTTTAATATTTGGGGTAATTTAAGGTTTATGGTTTAGGGTTGTAGGGTTTAGGTTTTTGTTAAATTAGGTAAACCGGTTTAGGGTTTACTAATTCATTTTTTTGGAATGAATTAGAGGGATTAATACAAAAGATACCTCTTGAAGAAAAAAGTATTTATTGGAGGAGATTTAAATGGATGTGTTGGTAGAGTGTTAGAAGATTTTAAAAGTATTCATGGTGGTTATGGATTTGGAGTGACTAATGAAGAAGGTAGGACTATATTATATTTTTCCTTAGCTTATGATTTTGTAGTTGCTAATACTTTATGTAAGAAAAGAGATGAACATATTATTACTTATAAAAATGGATCTAGTAAAACACATATTGATTATTTTCTGATAAGAAAAATAAATCATTTAGATTCTAAAGATTTTAAGGTCATTCCAAGTGAAAGTTTAAGTACCCAACATCGATTGTTAGTTTTAGATGTTTAGATGAAAGATTATAAGAGGAAAAATAAATCAAATTATTGTCCTAGGATTAGATGGAGACACTTAAAGAACACAAATAAAAATATTTTTAAGAGCAAGCTACAAGAGCTTAGAATTTGGGATGTTCATAAGGATGCTAATGTTATGTGGGAAAAAGTAGCAAGTGAAATTAAGCAAGTTGCTAAAAATGTTCTTGGAGAATCAAAAGGAAAAGGTTCTTTTAATAAAAATAGTTGGTGGTGGAGTCAGATTGTGCAAGAAAAGATAAGAAATAAGAAGCATTGTTATAAAACTTAGTTTAGATGTAAAAAACTCAGAGAATTGGACAAGATATAAAGTGGCATACAGAGATTCTAAGAAAGCAATATATGATGCAAAAAATTTAGCTTTTAGTGATTATACAATAGATTAGATATCAAAGAAGGTGAAAGCTATATGTACAAGTTAGCCAACCAAAGAGATAGGAGAAGTAAAGACCTAGTTCAAGTGAAGTATATTAAGGATTAAAATAATAAAGTGCTTTTCGATAAAAGGATATTGAAAATAGGTGGATGAGATATTTTGGTAAATTTTCAATGAAGGATCTGAAAGTACGATTGATTTTAGCAACCTTAATACCCTAAACAAAAATAGACAATTTTATTGTTATCATCATATTAGTAAATCTGATGTTACAGATGCTTTAAAGAAAATGAAATGTGGAAAAATAGTAGGACCCGATGATATTTTTAGGATTTATTTAGTTTAGGTTTAGGTTTTTAGCTTTTTAGGGTTTAGAGTTTAGGGTTTAGGTTTTAGGTTTTTATTTTAGATTTACTTTTATGTTTTATTTTTTAGTTTAGGCTTAGGTTTCTATTTAGTTTATTTTATTTTATTTAGTTTAGGGTTTAGGGTTTAGGTTTAGGTTTTATTTATTTTAGTTTAGTTTATTTTAGTTTAGGTTTAGGTTTATTTTATTTTTATTTTAGGTTTAGTTTTCTTTTTTAGTTTAGGGTTTGGGTTTTAATTTTTTTTAGGTTCGAGTTTTATTTAGTTTTATTTTATTTTGGTTTATTTTATTTTAATTTTATTTAGGTTTTATTATTAGATTTATTTTATTTTTTTAATTTAGTTTAGATTTTTTTTATTTTAATTTAGTTTTTTTTATTTTATTTATTTATTTTAAGGTTTAGGTTTAAGTTTTTATTTTATTTTATTTTTCTATTTTATTTAGGTTTAAGTTTTTTTATTTATTTTATTTTTAAGTTGTTAAGATTTAGGGTTTAGAGTTTAGGGTTTAGGGTTTAGGGTTTAGGGTTTTAGGGTTTAGGGTTTTATGGTTTAGTGTTTAGGGTTAGGATTTAAGGTTTAGGATTTAGGGTTTAGTGTTTAGGCTTTAGGGTTTGGGTTTTTAGGGATTAGGGTTTAGCTTTAGCTTAGTTTTTAGGGTTACTTTAGGGTTTTGAGTTTAGTGTTTAGAGTTTTTAGGGTTTAGGGTTTATGGTTTAAGGTTAGTTTAGGATTTAGAGTTCAGGATTTTAGCATTTAGGGTTTAGGTTTTAGCATTTTGGGTTAGGGTTATGATTTAGGGTTTAGGGTTAGTTTAGGGTTTAGGGTTTAGGGTTTACGGTTTAGGATTTAGGATTATTTAAGGTTTATGGTTTAGGGTTGTAGGTTTAGGGTTCAGTTTATTTAGTTTAGTTTAGGGTTTAGTTTAGGGTTTAGGGTTTTTTAAAATGTAAAACTGGTAGTTTATATTTTACTTATTTTAGTTTTTTGATTTTGTATTTTTATTTAGGTTAATTTTATCTCTTTATTTAGTTTATTTTAGGTTTATTTATTTATGTTTAGCTTTTTTATTTTAGTTTATTTTTTAGGTTTAAGTTTAGGATTATGTTTATTTTTTAGTTTAGTTTTATTTTTATTTTATTTTTTAGGTTTAGGTTTTATCTTTTAATTTCAGGTTTAGGTTTAGGGTTTTATTTTATTTTTTTAGGTTTAGGTTTTAGGTTTTTCTTTTAGATTTATTTTTAGGTTTTATTGTTTAGTTTAGGTTTAGGTGTTTTTCTAGTTTATTTTATTTTATTTAGTTTAGGGTTTAGGTTTAGTTTATTTTAGGATTATATTTTATTTATTTTAGTTAAGTTTATTTTATTTTAGGTTTAGACTTATTTTATTTTATTTATTTTAGGTTTAGGTTTTTCTTTTTAAGTTTAAGGTTTAGGTTTTTATTAGGTTTTATTTTTAGGTTTATATTTTAGGTTTAAGTTTTTATTTTATTTTATTTTTATTTTTTGTTTAGTTTTTATTATATTTATGTTTTTTTATTTTTAGGTATATTTTATCTTATTTAGTTTAGTGTAGATTTTTATGTACTTTGTTTTAGTTTAGTTTTTATTTTTTATTGTATTTTATTTTTAGGTTTAGGTTTTAGTTTAGGTTTTTATTTTATTTTAATTTATTTAGGCTTGGGTTTTTATTTATTTTATTTTTAGGTTTTATTTTGTTTAGGTTTAGGTTTTTAGGTTTTTAGAGTTTAGGTGTTAGGGTCTAAGCCTTAGGGTTTAGGGTTTGGTGTTCATGGTTTAAGGTTTGGGGTTGTAGGTTTTAAGGTTTAGTGTTTAGGGTTTAGGATTAGGGTTTATTTTATTTTATTTTTTTTATTTTTTAAAATTAAGTCAAGTGGTAGGTTTAGGTTTATTTTGTTTATTTTTTATTTATTTTATTTTGTTTATTTTTATTATGATTTAGGTTATTTTAATTTTTATTTAATTTAGTTCATTTATTTTATGTTTATTTATTTTAGTTTAGGTTTTAAGCTTTTTAGGGTTTAGGGTTTAGGGCTTAAGGTTAATTTATCATTTAGGGTTTAGGGTTTAGGGTTTGGGATTTAGGGTTTAGGGTTTGTGATTTAGGGTTTAGGGTTTGGAATTTAGAGTTTAGGTTTTTTTTGGGTTTAGGGTTTGGGATTTAGGGTTTAAAGTTTAAAGTTTTTTTTAGGTTTAGGGTTTAGGGTTTATGTTTTAGGGTTGAGGTTTTAGGGTTTAGGGTTTAGGGTTTAGGGTTTATATTTAGCTTAGGGTTCAAGGTTAGTTTAGGTTTTAGGGTTTTTATGATTTCAGGTTTATCATTTAAGGTTAGTTTAGGGTTTAGTGTTTAGGGTTTTAGGGTTTAGGGTTTAGGGTTTAGGATTTAGGGTTATTTAAGGTTTATGGTTTATGGTTGTTGGTTTAGGATGGTAAATTTATGGTTCAGAGTTTAGGCTTAGTTTTAGGGTTTAGGGTTTTGGATTTCGGGTATAGGATTTAGGGTTTAGGGTTTAGGGTTTAAGGTTTAGGATTTTTTAAGAAAAATTAGGTAAACCAGTAGGTTTAGGTTATTTTTAGTTTAGTTAGTTCATTTTTTTATTTAATGTAGTTTATTTTAATTTTAAATTTTACTTAATTTTATTTTATATTTTAATTTAGTTTAGTTTATTATTTTAGGTATATTTATTTAAGTCTAGGATTTTTATTTTAGTTTATTTATTAGGTTTAGGTTTATTGTTTAGTTTAGTTTTATTTTAATTTCATTTTTTAGGTTTAAGATTTATTTTTTATTTTTAGGTTTTTGTTTAGGTTTTTCTTTTATTATTTTAGGTTTTAGTTTAGGGGTCTTATTTTAGGTTTATTTTTAGGTTTTATTTTTTATTTTAGGTTTTGGTTTTTTTAGTTTTTTTATTTTATTTATTATAGGATTTAGGTTTACTTTATTTTTGGTTTAGGTTTAGGTTTTATTTATTCTAGAATTGTTTATTTTAGTTTATGTTTAGGTTTATTTTATTTTATTTATTTTAGGTTTAGGATTTTTTTTAGTTTAAGGCCTAGGTTTTTTTTATTTTTAGGTTTTTTTAGGTTCATATTTTAGGTTTAGGTTTTTATTTAGTTTTTATTTAGTTTTATTTTTATTTCAGTTTTTATTTTATTTAATTTTTTTATTTTTAGGTTTATTTTTTTAGTCCAGTTTAGGTATTTATTTATTTATTTTAGTTTTGTTTTTATTTTTGTTTTATTTTATTTGTAAGTTTAGGTTTAGGTTTACATTTATGTTTTAGTTTTGGTTTTTGTTTTATTTTAATTTTTTCTTTTATTTAGGTTTAAGTTTTAATTTATTTTAATTTTAGGTTTTATTAAGTTTAGGTTTAGGTTTTAGGTTTTTAGGTTTTTAAGGTTTGGGGATTAGGGTTTAGGGTTTAGGATTTAGGATTCAGGGTATGGAGTCGTACGTTTTAGGATTTAGGGTTTAGGGATTAGGGTTTGTGATTTAGGATTTAGGGTTAGAGTTTTTTTTAAAAAAACATTAAGTCAAGAGGTAGGTTTAAGTTTATTTAGTTAATTTTTTATTTATTTTAATTTGGTTTATTTTTAATTTTTATTTAGGTTTATTTTTATTTTTATTTAGTTTAGTTTATTTATTTTAGGTTTATTTATTTTCGTTTAGGTTTTTAGCTTTTTAGGGTTTTGAGTTTAGGGTTTAGGGTTAATTTAGAGTTTAGGGTTTAGGGTTTAGGGTTCGAGGTTTAGAATGTAAAGTTTTTTTTTTAGTTTTGGGTTTTGGGTTTAGGTTTTAGGGTTTAGGGTTTAGGGTTTTTAGGGTTTAGGGTTTAGGGTTTTTTGTTTTTTTTAATAGAGAACAAATTATTATTCAACATTTCTTCTTTTCGATTTCATCAACCAAGTAACACACAAATTTTCTAAGACATAAGCATCAACATAAATAAAAAATGAGAACGCATAGAGCAAATAAAAAACCTTAGATAAGTAGAATTACCTCTACTGTAAATAGGATCGGTCATTCTTTAGTTTCTCCAGTTCTCATTCGAACCACCTCAGCCTCTTGACTAGTTGGATCCACCATCATATCCCCGATCACTCCCTCCGCCACCACCACAGCTATAACCTCCGTCCGCGTCCATAACCACCACTACTCTGACCGCCACCTCCATATCCACCAACACCTCCAGATCCACCTCCACCATTGTGATAACTGCCGCCTCTGCCTTTGCCTCCACTACCTAGTTGACGGTGATGTTCCTACCATTAAGGCTCTTACCATTCTTATACTTTAGGTTTAGGTTTAGGTTTATTAGGCTTAAGGGTTTATGTTTATTATTTAAATTTATTTAGTTGCATTAGGTTTATTTATTTTAGGTTTGAATTTTTATTTTAGTTTATTTTTTTTAGGTTTAGGTTTAAGGTTATTTAGGGTTTAGGGTTTTGGGTTTTTTAGGGTTTAGGGTTTAGGTTTTAGGGTTTACAGTTGTAGGTTTAGGGTTAGTTTTATTGTTTAGGGTTTAGGGTTTAGGGTTTAGGATTTATTGTTTTTGGTTTAGTGTTTAGGGTTTCGGGTTTAGGGTTTACGGGATTTTTTTTAATTAAGTAAACCACGAGGTTTAGCTTTATTTAATTTATTTTGTATTTATTTTAGTTATATTTATTTTTTATTTTTATTTAGATTTATTTTTTATTGTTATTTTGTTTAGTTTATTTATTTTTGTTCTATTTATTTTAGTTTTGGATTTTTTTATTTTAGTTTATTTTTTAGGTTTAGGTTTAGGTTTATGTTTATTTTTTTAGTTTTATTTTATTTTTATTTTATTTTTTAGGTTTAAGTTTTATTTATTATTTTTTTTTGTTTTAAAGTTTTTATTTTATTTTTTTAGGATTAGGTTTTAGGTATTTATTTTATGTTAATTTTTAATTTTTATTTTTAGTTTTGGTTTAGGTTTTATTTTATTTTATTTTATTTTGTTTAGGGTTTAGGTTTAGGTTTAGGTTTTGTTTATTTTAGTTTAATTTATTTTAGTTTAGGTTTATGTTTATTTTAATTCATTTGCTTTAGGTTTAGATTTTATTTTTTTTTATTTTGGGAATTTAGGTTTATTTTTTTTAGTTTTTTAGGTTTATTTCTTAGGTTTATGTTTTTATTTAGTTTTTATTTTATTTAGGGTTTTGTGCCACCATCCTTCAAGATTTTTGATGGCACTGGGAACCCACGATAACACATTGCACACTTTAGAGCTGGCTATTGCAACATCGTTGGCCTCTTCCACCTTTTCATTAGCAGTCTGTCAGGTGTTGCATTTGATTGGTGCTGAACTGTCCAACGGTTCGGTGAAGACTTTTACTGAGTTGGAGCACCTCTTCATCAAGAGGTTTGTTGGAGCTTAGTAGTGGGTGATTGTAGGTGACCTCATTGTAGAGAAATTGAAACTCAACTAGTCCTTTGTTGATTACATTCTCAAGTGGCGCAACCTAAGCATGAAATGCAAACCACACTATCCGAATAGCATGCCATTAAGATTCTTCTAAAGAATATCCATGCCCCGGTCACCTTCATTCTGAAGCACTTTACCATCAAAGCATTCGATAAATTAATCAACAATGTGGCTAGCCTACAAGAGGAAGCCAAATAGTTGCCCTTTCCCGACCAATCATTTAGGCCCAAGTTGCAGAAGGTGTTTAAGAAGAAGTCAGGAATAGTTGTGTCAGTGGATAGAGGGAAGCAACCAGCTAGACTTCACTATGAGAGACTACGAGCTTAGCGGCCTCTTTTCCACCTCCTCTTCCCCTTACCATCCTTCCCATCCTTGGTGACCTGATGACCATTTCCACCACAGCTACCCAATAGCGGTATTCATATCTATTACCAGGTAGCTACTTTCCACCTACTCTTGCCGATATATTGAATAAGCCTTATTCATGCATAAGGGATGTAATTAGAAAATTTTTTAAGGATCTCCTAAAGAAACTTGACTTTCATTTACTAGAGCCTAAGAGGCCGGAAGAAGTGAGCAAGAGTGATGATCCTGGCTATTTCCCTTACCACTGCATGTTAGGCCATGTCTTAGAAGATTGTATCACTTTTAAAGACTAGCTTGATCGTAACTACAAGTTGAGAGCCATAGTTATCCCTAAGGAAAACTTATTTGAATAACCATCTAGTTATTAGAGTAATCCTTAGGGATACTTGCAATCCTCTTAAGACAAAAGAAGGTTAGGATGTCTCCTTATCTAACCTCTGAAGATCATTTCTAAGATCAAGAAGCTTCCCTTGCGGTGCCTAAAGTAGCTCAAACCTCCAACACCAAGGAAGGTTTGCTAGTTGCAAGGACAACTTCGGGGAGGGTGACAACGGTAGCAAAAGCTCACCATACTTACCCGGGATAGTCCAGAAGTGTAGCCACCATCTGAGTCAAATACTCCCTCCACCGTTGCAACTACCACCTCTTCTACTAGCTCCTCTTCTACCGGCAGGAGCACTGTATCTATAGATAAGGGCACTAAATCCCTTACTCCACTTATTTTACTTGATTTATGTCATGTACCTCTACCCAAAAAGAAATTAATGAAGAAAGCTAATTCTACTTATATATTTTCCACTTCTGATGCTCTTGATTTTATTCTTATTGAAAGCTCTCCAAGTCTAAATAAAAAATAGCAGCTCTAGTAGTTCTAATCATTTTTTTCTAACTTATAGTCAAACTATCCTTCTCTAAATTGGTCCACCTCTTGAGATTGACTTGCAGCCAACTAACTCTAAGGATGCCATAGGAGAAGTTGTAGGTATGCCCGGTAAGAAGGTAAAACTTTCCCCAAGCTCATCATTCTAAGAAATCACTGAAGTCAACCTGCATAGTGGCAAAGTTCTACCTCCTAGGGTAGCACCTCAGGATAAGGGTAATCAAGTCATTGGTTCCAGTGAGCAGATAACCCCTCCATAGAATGCTCCACCCATAGATATGATCATGGAGGACCAAGTCAAAGTTGATTATACTGTCCAAGCTTACCTTAGAAAGTTTTTAGATAAGTTAACCAATTACATTGCCCTTGTCTTATCCAAAGAGATAAGGAAATCTCTAATCAAGGCCTTACTTGATCTAGATATATGCTTAGCTCAGTTGACTAGTACTAAAGAGGAGGCATGCCACTCGAAGGACATCTTAAGAGTTGCATTCAATGATGAAGACTTACTCTTAGGGTTGACTAAGCATAATCGCTTCATTACATTATAGTGGATGTTGGTAGATACAGGCTATCTGGAGTTTTGGTTGACCCAGGTGTATCAATCAATATTATGAGTTTAAGAACCCTTAAGGTATGATGTACTATCTCAAAAGATAGAGGCATCACACTATAATGGACCTAATCATGTAATAAGGACTCCTAAGGCATGATGTGTCTTCGAATGTATGAGAGATTTTACTACTACATTACATGGATGAATAAAGTAGGGTTTATGTTAAACCAGATTCTTAAGTTTCATATGGAGGCAAACCTCCATAGTTAATTACATCTTAGGAAAATAAATTTCCTAAGAATACTCTCGATTAAAGCAGACAATTATCATCTCCAAAGATTTCAAAGTTAGACTATCAAAAGATTGGTTGTATTTGGAAAATTAATTTGGAAAGCTCAAGGAAAAGACTTATGTTTGGAATTCAAATGAAATAAGTAGGAAATGCTCATGATACTAGGAAGCCTAGTGAGCATTTAAATCAATCCTATGGTTGGGCTTTATAATTTTGAAGTTGAGGAGATTTATATATTTTGAGTTGAAATTTAATTAGATTACTAGGACTTATAATCAACCAACACAAGATTGTGGGAATGCTTAAGAGGTGAGAATTTATGCTCATAGCTAGAAGGAAATAACTACCTTAGATCCTAAATCTAGGGAGCTTTAGCATGACCTAAATCTTAGTGATGGGTGGACATAAGGGTTTACCTCTCAAGAGAGAACAAATTGTATGGCTTCTAGACTTATAACCACCTAGAGTGGCCCCAATCTAACTCCTCCTATGATTTTAAAACCATGTAGTTTGATCTTATGAATTATAAGATAGCTAGGGCACTTATTTAATTAGAAAAAGACTAAAGTCCTAAACACACTCCCTAAGATAGTAGAGCATGAGTGGTATGAGCATATGACTTAATTTATAGATGCAAAATCTTTTCAAATTTTATTTCATTTTAAACACATCATTTTGATAGAGGCTTTAGGATTTCTTATGCCTAAATGCATGATGAAATAGGTTATGGGACAAATCATCTAGAAGAAGGTGTTCTTCGCCACAAGGGATGCCCACAAAGGTCAAGCATTCCTTTATCGTGCTAGGATGGAGATCCTTCATGTTCAAGAGAGAAATAATATGTACATGATTTGAAACATACAACCATACAGCTAAGAGGTTGCTATATCTTTTAATTATCTTATTTATGTCTTAGGCTATATGATGAGGTTATGAGTTGTTTAAAATTTAGTTATGAGTGATTAGTTAGGTAGAAAAGTTATTTTTATCCTAAGAGCCTAATCAGTATCCAAGCTACACATTAAAGCATCAATCACTTAAGAAACTATGAAAATCATGCCATCCTAATGCACAATGTAAACATAACATCAAACAATTATATAAACTATCATAAAAGAATAAAAGGATGTGCGGTCGGATGTACCCCAAAAAGGAAAAGATGGTAGCTCTACCCTTATACAACTGGAATATGAAAGAATAATTATAATTGTATTAAATGCTATGAGGGTCTTCTTTCTTCATATCTCCATTTTTAATTTGGTTCCTTCTTTGATTTGGATGGTGTTTGCTTCAAGGTCATCACAGGGCACCCCAGGATAAAGCCTTCTAGCCACTACTCATCCTAATCCCCCATAGTACTAATCCTAATTCCTATTGTAAAAATTATACTTATGTGGGAAAAGAAAATCTTACTACACCTGAAAATATAGGTTAACTAAATATACAAATAATCCCAAGTTGTTGTATTTATAATTTGGACTTACCACCCTACACATGGGTAACTAAGCCCACATGTCCTAACTTTCATTATGCTTAAGGATTTAAGCAACCTGCGAAAAGAGCATTCACATTGATTTTTAAGCATTCCTTAAGCATAATCACCTACAGATAATATGATTAGGCTAATATTCTCTAATCATCCAATCTATGAAGCATACCCCTAACAACCAATCTAAAATAATACATCATGAAAGAAAACATACACATCAAACACTATCCTAGCTTAGAGCTAGAAGTGGTGACTTAATTCTAATGTGTGTATTAAGGCTTGTGTGGTAAGTCTTATTAGGCATTAGTGTTGTATTTTCTATGTATAGAAGAATTCAATTTAACATGAAAGGTTGATTTCACATGAAATGGTTTAATTGATTTGAGAATTTTAATTTGTGTTTTCTTTTGTTTCACTTGATTACACTTAACAACCAAGTGGTATAAAGAGAGGAAAAGAGGATTGCCCTCTTTCATCCCTACCTTAAGTCACTTTCTAAAGTATATTATTTTGATTTAGTTCCTTTAGTGTGAATGGCTTATTAAATGATTTAATTAATCTTAAGTTTAGGTTCACTTTAAATAATCCTATTCAAAATGAAAGGCATCTTAAGTTTTGTTTAATTGAATTACTACCACATGACATATATTAAATCAATCCTTTCCATCACATGTAACATGCTTATGATTTAAGCCTAAGTGTATCTATACATGCAACATATTTTAGCACACTTAAATGATGAATGTATGTGTATGTTTAGAATTTATATTTTATTTGAATGAATTATTTAAACATATTAATTTAAAACATTATCCAAATTCTTATACAAAATGAAATAAGAATGAAATTAATAGGCATGTGTCATTGTTAAACCTGGGAAGTGAGGTAATCAAATGACCTCCTTGAAGCTAGCTAAAGCCTAGTATTCTAAGGATGTCTAGACTATATACCCATTTGCATTCAAACATATGTAAATTCTTATACATGAACATAAAAAGTAAGCTCCAAATCATATGGCTAATTAATTCAACCACTTAGTCAATTATGAATGCATGAAATTTTAATGTAAAATGGGATTTTCATTCACTAATCACATATACATATGCATGTACAAAGATATAGGAAAGTACATGTCATTGTTAAACTAGGGAAGTGAGGTAATCAAATGACCTCCTTGGGGCTAACTAAAGCCTCATATTCCCGGGATGTCCAAACTATATATTTGATTTTCTTGGACACACATGTATGTATACATAAATGAGAGAACAAAAATCATGCAAAGATTGTATATTTTTTATTGAATCCTTTATATATATGAATTAGAACACTATCTTAATTCTAATGTTGAAATACATAAGAATGAAATCAAATGGGTATGTGTCATTGTTAAACTAGGGAAGTGAGGTAATCAAATGACCTCCTTGGGGCTAGCTAAAGTCTTGTGTTCCCAGGATGGCCAGACGATATACCCATTACCATTCCATCTTATATAAATCAACACATGAATAGAGAACTCAACATTCATACACAGCTATAACACATGCATTTCTTATGTATTTATAATTTGCATCATAACACATATTATTATTCAATTATAAGCTTTTGAAAGATACATTTAGTTTAATAGTAATAATACACATATATTAAATTAAATCAACACATGCAAGCTTACATAAAGAAAATCCATTTTATTTTACTTGATTTTGAAAATATGGATGCATGAATTCAAATGACATAGAAAATTTAACATGATTGGAAAGAGGACAATCAAATATAAGCATGTCATTCATTCAACCAAACTAGTTCTTAAAGATAATCAAATCAAATAAAATTATTTAAAGAAAACCAAAGCTTCTTTATTAATTAAGTTTTGCATTTGATTTGATTTAAAGAGGAGAAGAGAAATCATCACTTGTTATTTTAAACCCATTTCCACATTAGTGATTTGATTTAATTTAATGAAATGTAATTAAGTTGATTTTATGGGTTAATTAAGTTGAACCCTTAATTAGAAGAATTAATTACCCTTACCTATGCCACCTTAAAGTAATTAACTAAATAATTATAAGCCAACATGATATGCATGGAAAATAAAAGGGGCCTAATGGCTTATGATTAATAGTTAGTTAGATTAAGGAACTTAATTATTTACTCTTATGGTTTTCCCACACATGTGGACTAACCATAATTTCATCAAACTTTTTTAGGTTATTAAACACCTAAAGATCTAACCCATGATTTAATTAAGGTCATATGTGATTATGATTTCAATTTGATTAAGTGATTTAATTAATTAGTTAAATCTTAATTAATTTCATTTTAAAAAAAGGGTGAAATGAACTTAGGGAATGGGGTCCCAACTCTATTCCTAAGTTCACTTATTGTTGAACAATGATTAATAAACTTAATTAACCAATTTATAGCTATTCATGGGATTAACTAACCATTAATTGACTTAAAAGAGTAGTTCGGTTTAATTAGTAAATTCTCCTAATTAAGTGAGCAATAAATCCCATGAAAATCATGAGATGCAGAGCCATCCCATTAAATAAACCCACAAAATTTTGAATTAATTGCTCAAGTAATTAAGGAAAAATTAAACTAATAAATTTTAAATAAACTTTAATTACTATTCAAAATTAGTTAAGATCATTTTTAATTAATTCTCCTCTGAAATATCTTTTAAATGAGTATTTATTATCATTTTTTATTTCTTTATGATTTTTTAGGATTTTTAGAAGTTTCAGCCATTAAAAATGAATAATTAAGCCTAATTTCCTAATCTATTAGTGCCACAAGGCATGCTGATGCGACACACTTTCCACATGGCACCGCAGCATTGGCTACTTAAAACTTATCTAACTCAGCACCTATGTGGCAGCGACGGATGTGCTTTCTTATCTGCCATCCGATCTAAGATTAGATGGCTATGATTATTCCCACAAATTAGTAGGATTAAATCAGATCAATTTAGCGGATCTAATCATGACCATCCATTTTGATCATGCAAAATGGATGGTGCATGATCTAATGTCATGTGAGTGAGGGAGAATGAAGTCCGTCTGCCATTGCTCACTTGATCTGAGCTTACCCAAGCTTGGATCAACTCCATAAGGATCCAACACCTTCACAACATCGATTGGAGGGCATCCAACAGTTATGATCACATGAGATACAAGTTTTCTTCAAAAAGCTCCAACCCATTTTGGCCTAAGGATCAGTTTTGGATGCATACCTCACTAGAGCTCAAGATTGGTAGCTCAAATAATTGAGGAAGCTTCATCTAGTGGAAGTGAAGTTTTATTGAGCAGCAATTGAATAAATTCCTTGACGTTCGCTCGAAAAGCCATGAACTAATGATTTGGAGCTCAGGTTTGATTAAATTACCACCTCAGGTGCATAGGAAGCTTGAGAGATGATTTTTTCTTGCTCGATGAGGCCTAGAGAAGGTGCGTGCAAAGTTAATTTGAGTTTGATGGAGAAATGGGGAAGTTAGGTCAGAAATGGGAGTGTCCTATTTCAGGACAAATAGGAATGATTTTTTTTTATCGAAGAATGAGCTTGGGAGCTTAGGGAACGGCTCTAGCAGCTCATCTTGGGTAGCTAAGGCTATGAAGAATGATTTTTGTGTTTATTTGACTAGAAATGAGGGGGTTTATACCCCCCTTCAACTTGATTAGATGGTGAGATCGAATTTGGCTTTTAATAGTAATTTAATAAACTCAGGGAGTAGTGGGTGGCAGGGAGGAGGTGAGTTGGCTCAGCTTGGTTGGTTGAAAGTGTGGACGTGGCTGCAAAAAAGGAATCATGTGTGTCCTATGGGTTTCAAATGCTCTAATGGGGAGGGTGAGGTGATTACACCTCCCATGGGTCATGACCAACCCAACCACCTCTTGGGTCAGGTTGGACAGTGTCCTAGGTGCCTAGGTGGACCATTGGGAGAGTACCAAGTGGCAAAGGAATAAAAATGACCACTAACATGGGTGATTTATCTAATGTGATACCCTTGACTTAAGGGTAGAATGATCATTTGGCATTGGATTTGATTTGGGTAGATTTGAAATGAGCCAAAAGTGGGTTAGCCCAAATATCAAGTCAATTAGAGTTGATTTCGTTAGTTTTGGCTTAATTTAACTAATTTAGGTCAAATTGGGTTAGGTTGGGTCAAGTTGACCAATTGGTCAAATTAGGTCAAACCAAGGGTTAGGTCAAGTTCATATGATCATTTGGGATGTTTTGGTTCAATTGGGTTAGTTTAGTTTGGCTTAGATTTGATTTTGGCTCATTTGAATTATTTGGTCAAATGGGTTAAGTTGACAATTTGACCAAATTGGCCAAATTAGGTTGGGTGTTGGTTTGGGTTTAGTTGACCAATTGAAGATTAATGTAGGCTTTAATTTCAATTAATTTGGATTTGGTTTTATTTAGTCCAACTTGAACATTTAGGTCAATTTGCTAAGTAGGTCAATTGGTTTAATTGGGTCCAATCATAGCTGGTCAAGTTCAACAATCAATTTGGAATGAACTTGATCTATTGGTTTACAATCAATTTGGTTTATATTTTGATTTGACCCAATTTGGTCTTTTTTGTCAACTTAGATCAAGAGGCCAATTTGGTTTGGTTTCACTTAATTGAAGGTCAAGTCATATTCAAATATTGATTTTGATTTGGTATGAATCATTGGTTTCAAGGGATTTAGCTTAAGATACAATTTGGCTAGTTTGGGTTCATATGGGTTAAGGGGTTGACTTGGTAAAATAACCAAATTAACTTAGTTTGACCTAATTTATGATGATTGATCAACCTAGGGTGATCAACGGTCATGTTGGGAGGTTTTGATGGGCTTGGTTCAATCAAATTTGGGTAGGATTATAACTTGGCTCAAATAGGTCAATTGGCTACTTTGGGTCAAGAGGACCAATTGGGTTTAGTTGGCTTGATTTTTGGCTGAGTTTGATTTAATTGAGTTTATATATGGGTTTGGGATTGAAATATAAATTCAATTACAATTGGCAGGTTGAATGTTTTGGTTCATTTGAATATTTCAAGTCAAAAAGGTTAAGTTGGGTTTGATTTGGGTTGATTTTGGTTTGGCTTGATGATTGTAGATTTCATTTATATTTATAAATATGACTAAAGATATGATTGATTCATGAGAAAATCTATTGAATTTGGGTTTTAGAATGAAGAAATTTGGCTAAGTCCATGGAGTTGAGTCATGTGGCTTAAGTTTGGAGTTTGATTTGGTTTGATTTAGTTTTGATGATTTAAATGTATATTTTATTTAAATTTGTGAAGATGCTTAAAAATATGACTGATTTGCCAGAAAATCAATTAAGTTTGTCTTGATTTGGATTAAAAGTTGGCTAATCCTATGGGATAGGTAATATGGCTTAGGAAGTGTTTTGATTTAATTTGATTTAATTTCATTTAGTTTTGATCAATTGAATTTAGATTTGATTTATATTTAGGAAGATGATTGAAGATATCAATTAATTATGAGAAAATCAATTAATTTTGGATTGAATTAGATAAAGAGTTAGTTAAGTCCATAGGATAGGTCATATGTCTTAGGATGGGTTTCAAGTCTGGATTTGATCATGAGCTTCAATCATTTGGTTTTGGAATTTGGGTTTGGATTTGGATTTGAATTTGATGTTTGAATTGAACCTGAGGTTTGGCTTGAGAAGGTGAACATGAATTGGATTTGGGTTGTAGGGTAGGTGGATTATCCTAATCCAGGCATAACTAATCACATGTTTTCCCTTCTAAGTATTTCTTAGCTTATGTGTTTACCTAATTATTAGAAGGGTCTTATGACTAGAAGTCTTAGTATCTAGAGCACTCCTAAGTATAAGATGGGAAGATTGAATCCACACTCCAAAGTGAGGTCAGCTTAGGCTCTATAGTGTTGCCTTGGAGATAGATGATTGGAAGATCGAAGCCATTTCATATAGACTGGATACATATTTCAACACTTTTCTTGGGAGACCATGGATACATAAGAATAATATAGTTCCATTCTCCCTACATCAGTGTATGAAGTTTGTGTGAGGTAGGATCATCTACTGTCTCAAAGGAGATCTCAAGTCATTTATATTTCATGAGGTCGGCATATATAAGGATGCAGCTTACTACCTCTCTCAAAGTAACCAAGTCTATTCCTGTGAACTTAGCTAAAGTTTAAAAATAAAAGAAAAAGAAAAAGAAAGAGAAATAAAAAAAGAAAAGTAAAGAGAAAATGAAAAAGAAAATAAAAGGGAGCAGAAATAGACTTGGAGGAGGAAGTGGAGCCTAACATTAGATTCCACCCATAGTTCTTTACTCCATTCAATATGGGTGACTATTCGACCTCCATGACTCGGAGGAAGAAGAGGCTAGTTAAAGCGTCCCAGAGTGGAAAACCACCAAATTGGTCATCTAATAGAAGATATATCCCAACTACCAGGAGTACAACTACTACCCACATAGGCTTAGAATCTTGTTCATAGGATGAGTATTATATTGTTAGCACACCAGCCAGCTCTTCTCAGTAGTATATTACCTTGGAGGTGGAACTTGAGCCAAATAGCGATGAAGACCAGCTCAAGCAACATAAGTTTATTCAAGTCTATATGTGAAACAATTAGACATGGGAATGTAGCTCTAACACTTTCCTCTCAAAAGATAAGAGTTTGGTAGTTAAGAAAGCCCTAAGTCATCCACGTGAAGAGTCAGAGGTTCTTTCTAGGAGCATCATCCTCAAGTCAACAAGTTGATGTAGAACTTGAGGATGACACATAAATATTTAATAAAATTACCTTTTGATTGGTTCTTGCCTTATGTTCATAATTTAACAAAGAAAGGGTTAATCCCACATACTTGATCAAAGCATAGGTTAGACTACTTTGAAAGAATGTAAAAGAACAAATGCAAAAGCTCTCAATCTAGACCGAGACTAGGATTTGGTATAGTGGGTCAATGATAATGATGATTATTACTTAGTCATCACCAATCATTTGGAATCGATAGGTTCTTTTCAAATCACATTAACTCATATGAGGTTGTGCTTAGAAACTTGGATGATCTAGATGATATTGAAAGATCAAATGCGAGTTTGAAAAGAGATCAAGTCAACCATTGAGCAGGAAATCAACTTAGGAATTGAAGAAGATCCACATACATCAATTATTTGTTGAATGAAATTGAATCTAATGACTTAGTTAGGCTATTCACTTTAAGGACTATTTTGCATGAAGTTATGAAGAGATGCTTGATTGGCTCTACTAGCAGTCCATAAACTAGCAAAAGCTCTATTAACCCTATAAGCAAGCTCCTAGATGGGAGATTAGACATAGAACAAGGTCATTTATGATGTCAAGAAATTGATCGATCTAGCTTCGAGAAAAAATACCCTACGGTTAGCCAACATCATCAATTAAGAAAAGAATGGCCAAATTCATATATGCATCAATTTTGATTTAAATAAGGCATGTCCAAGATGAATTTCCACTACCAATCATGATAGTGGTCATTGCCTCATCTCATGCAATCTTCTCTTTTATGGATATAACTAAATAAAGATAGCCCTTGAAGATGAAAGAAATATTACTTTTAGAACCCTGATCAGAATCTATTGCTATAAGGTCATGCCTTTTAGTCTTAAAAATATCAGTGCTACATACCAGTGGGTTATCACTCAAATCTTTGATGAACTCATTCATCATCCAGTTGAGTGCACTATCGATGATCTCATGGTCAAAATTTGAGAAAAGGAAGACCATCCCTTTGAGTTGAGAGTAGTTTTCAGATTGTTAATAAAATTTAACCTCAAAATGAACCCCTTAAAGTGTGCATTTGGAGTAGCTTCATGAAATTTCTTTGGGTTTATTGTCTAACACAGGGAATCAAAATTGATCCATAGATGATCAAAGTAATATTAGAAATGCCACTCTCTAAAAGTTTAACTCAACTCAGATCATTCCAAGGGTAGTTGGCATATCTAAGACACTTTATATCCAACCTATCAGGAAGATGTCATCCATTCTCAGCACTTGTCAAAAAGGATGCCAAGATCAAGTGGGACGATTAGTGTGAGCATGCCTTCTACCTAGCACAACTGTTGCACACTAAAAGGAAATCCTTTAGGTTGGCTAGCTCTACCCCACAGCCAGTAGACGATCTTTTTGGATCTATAAATTTGAGATAGGACAAGTCTGATATAGCTCCATCTCACTGAGTCCATTGCACAATGACATGAACCATAAATTAAATCTATCAAACTTGACCTAGCTTACATCCCTAGAAAATATGCCCTCAATTTGAAATCAATCTAAACTAAACAAACCATATTAAATCACATGAAATTAAGATAAAATTAATCCTGACTACTTTTGAGTTGACATAAGTCCCCAACATCAATAATTCAATAGTAACCACATATTTGATTTATTGGCATTCAATCTCCCTTGCTTGTCACTTTGGAAGATGTAAGTCTACTACACCTTCTTCTTAGCATAGTGTTTGCACACTAAAAGGCAACCCCTTATGTTCTTGCTCTACATGTAGACTATCTTTGGATTTGTAAACATGAGGTAAGTTAAAGTTGATATAGCCCTTCTCATGATTTCATACACCAATAGTCCATACATTAACTCATTAAATTAACCCAAACTAATTTTCCTAGTGGAATGAAATCATATATAAGTCAAGAGATAAATCAAATTCAAAACCAACCTCCTAGTAGCCATATTAAACTAACATTTAGAGTCTAAATCAAGAAATCAGCAAACTCTTACTTGATATTAAATAAATCTATGAAATTAAACTCAAATCCCAATCCTTAGTAGATAGCTCATGCTTTCTTCCCTAATGGATGATTCATATACTAAATCCCCAATGACTCGAGCCCATATCTGTAGTAGATATGTCTCCACATCAATTAAAAAAGATTAATAAAGTCAATTTGATCTTAATCCCTAATGGATTATAGATTCTTATCCCTAGAAGATCTTCTTTCCATTAATCATATAATAAAATCAAATTCAAACCTTATCCCCAACAGATTTTATTCTTCAATGCCGTCAACATAGACCCCTCACATGTCATGTTTAATGCATTTATTATCCTATAGGGAATCTCCCTCCATGTCCTTGACATGGAATTCTCATCAAATCTTATTTCTTCTCTTATGCACACCTTTAATACTTCAACCAAAGCTTAACAATGTATTTGTTCAAATTACATCATCTTAACATTGTAATCAACATTTTATGATTTATAATGGTGCAAGCTCAAACTAACTATACAATATATGTTAAACATATTATAGTGTGAATTAACACTATATTATATAATAATATGATGTTATATTATAATTTTCTATATAATATATTTGTCTAACATTACACCTCATTAGAATCACTTAAAAGGAAAAAAATAACAAAATTTTCTCAAAATATGATTATTGTTCATTTTGGATGTAAAATTGTTATTTTTATTAGAAACGGTACAAAATAGGATAATTTTGGTGTTGCTTCTTTGTGTGTGCTGTGGATTGGGCTAAATTCTTCCATCCCAACCTTCAAATTATCATTTTTGTGAGTTTTGACCCAATGTATTATAACAAAAGTAAAACATACTAAAATGTACAATAACATTTAGTAACACACCACCACATTCATATATAAGTGAAGTTATATTGTTATGTAGATCTTTCATATAATATATTATCTTACATTACACCTTAAAATGAATCACTTTAAGCAAAAAAAATTATAAAATTTGGTTGAAAAATGAACATTTATTTTGAATGCAAAATTCCATTCTTTTGATTAAATGACCACATCTTCAAATGATGTTCCCTAAAGCATACCTTAAATTTGGCAGAATCCTATCATCTCAGAATATAAATCAAATTTTTTATGAATTATACCAGTACAAACTCTATTATATCATACTATAACAAACTAAAATATGCTAAACAATGTAATACATAATAGTATGCTATAATGTGATGCTAACTATGCTATGGAATCTTATATTATAATACACTATAACATATTATATTTTATTATATTGGATATCACATCACAAGGGATTGCTTAAGATAACAAAATCATTAAATTAGTCTAAATAATAAAAACTATATATTTCTATCATATTGCTTACATATTTTAAATTGAAGTAATATATTATGATTCCATGCTCTACTTATTAAGAATTTGGCAAAATTCTACCATTTTTAAGTCTAAATGAACATTTTAATAAATAATTCTAGTGTAGGCTCATTGCATGATTGTCAAATACTAAAGATTTTAAAATGCATTGAATAATATATTATGATAAATGATGTTATACTATGCTACAACATATAATATTTATTTTGAACATAAAATCTTACTTTTTATACTACAAGTGGCATAGCACACCTTTGGTACTACAACCTAATTCCCACTTTATATTTAATAAAATTCATTATCTGATTTATTAAATTAATATTTTTATGATTTATATTAATATAGACTATAGGCATAATACCATAATAGACTAAAATTTTTGAAAAGATCATATAACATCCAAAAACACATAACTACATGCTTAAATATATATTGCTATGCTATATTATAATATATGGTATTATAATATAATCTAGGGTTAGGGTTTAGGGTATTCAAATCTCTAATAGTCAAGGGAAAGTCTCTTGAAGACATTTTCTTTAGCTACCATAACTATGTTAGGATTAGGTCATTCTTTAGATCTACTCCTAATGACATCTTTATTCAAGATTTAGGGTTTAGGGTTAGGGTGAATTTAGGGTTTAGGGTTTAGGGTTAGTTTAGGGCTTAGGGTTCATGGTTAGTTTAGGGTTTAGAGTTTAGGGTTTAGGGTTTGGGGTTCAAGGTTTAGGGTTTAGGGTTGTAGGTTTTAGTGTTTAGGGATTATGGTTTTGGTGTTTTGAGTTTATAGTTTAGGTTAGGAGTTTAGGGTTTGGGTTTAGTAGGTTTAGTTTTGGAGTTTATGGTTTAGGATTTAATGTTTAGGGTTTAGGGTTTAGTTTTTAGGTTTTGGGTTTAAGTTTTAGTTTAGGGTTTAGGATTTAGGGTTTATGGTTTTTCTAATACAAAGAACAAATTCATATTCAACCTTTCTTATTTTTGATTTAATTTACCAAGTAGTATGCCATGTTTTTTGAGACATAGGTGACGACATAGATAAAAAATGAGCACCCATTGAGGAAATGAAAAAACCTAGATAAGTTGGACCATCTTTATTGTAAAGGCATTATTTTGTAAGCAACATATTGGTTCAGTCATTCATCAATTTTTCTAGTTCCCATCAGAACCACCCCTACCTCTTGAGTAGTGTGATCTGCCATTATATCCCTGACCTCTCCCACAACCACCACCACGGTTGTAACCTTCGTCACTCTGCCCGCCTCCATAACCACCACCTCCATATCCACCAACACCTCTAGACCCCTACCACCATTGTGGTAACTGCAGCTTCTGTCGTTGGCTCCAATGATAAATTTAGACTGAGCCTAGTTGACTGTGATAATCCTCCTGTCAAGGTTCTGCCCATTCTTAAGGTTTAGGGTTAGTTTAGGGTTTAGGTTTTAGGGTTAGTTTATTGTTTAGGGTTTAGGGTTTAGGGTTTGGGGTTTAGGGTTTAGGTTTGCAAGTTTTAGGGTTTAAGGTTTGGGGTTTAGGGTTTAGAGTTTTAAGGCTTAGGGTTTAGGGTTTTGGGTTTAGGGTTTAGGGTTTAGGGTTTGGGTTTAGGGTTTAGTGTTTTAGGTTTAGGGTTTAGGGTTTAGGGTTTAGGGTTGTAGGTTTAGGGTTTAATGTTTAGGGTTTAGGATTTAGGGTTTAGGGTTTTTTTTAAAATTATGTAAACCAGTAGGTTTAAGTGTATTTGGTTTATTTTTTTATTTATTTGAATTTATTCTATTTTTTTATTTTTATTTAGGTTTATTTTTTTATTCTATTTTAGTTTTATTTATTTTAGTTTAGGTTTTTTTATTTTAGTTTATTTTTAAGGTTTAGGTTTATTATTTAGGTCATTTTTATTTTGATTTTGATTTTTTATTTTAGGTTTTATTTTTTAGGTCTAGATTTTAGGTTTTTATTTTAGGTTTATTTTTAGGTTTTAGTTTTGTAGTTTAGGTTTAGGTTTATTTTTAGTTTATTTTATTTTAATTAGTTTATGTTTATTTTTAGGTTTAGTTTATCTGAGGTTTAGGTTTAGGTTATATTTCTTTTCGCTTAGTTTCTTTTAATTTATGTTTAGGTTTATTTTATTTTACTTTATTTTTATTATAGGTTTAGGGGTCTTTTTGTTTAGGGTTTAGGTTTTATTTTCTATTTACTTTTAGGTTTTATTTTAAAGGTTATTTTTAGCTTTAAGTTTTTATTTAGTTTTTATTTTTGTTTATTTAGGTTTATTTTATTTTTATTTTATGTTCATTTTTTATTTTATTTAAGTGTTTTAATCTTAAGTTCATTTAATTTTTTTAGTTTAGTTTAGGTTTTTATATATTTTATCTTAGTTTATTCTTAATTTTCTTATTTTTAGGTTTAAGTTTAGGTTTTAGTTTAAATTTTGATTTTTTTATATTTATTTCTTTTATTATTTAGTTCTATTTAGTTTAAGTTTATGTTTTTAGGTTTTTAGGGTTTAGGGTCTAGGGTTTAGGGTTTAAGGCTTGAAGGTTTAGGGTTAGAGTTTAGTGTCTAGGGTTTAGAGTTTAGTGTTTAAGCTTTAGGGTGGAGGGTTTTGAGGTTCAGGGGTTTAGGTGCTGGGTTTAGTATTTTATATATTTAGGGTTTAAGGTTTAGGTTGTTAGGGTTTATAGTTTAAGTTTAGGTTTAGGTTAGGTTTTAGGGTTTAGTTTTATAGGTTTTAATAGTTAAGGTTAGGGTTTAGGTTTAGAGCTTAGTTGAGTTTAGTGTTAAGTTTTAGAGGTTTAGAGTTTAGGTTTAGGTTTAGGTTAGTTAATGGTTTACCTTTAGGGTTTAGGGTTTAGAGTTTAGGGTTGTAGGTTTAGGGTTGTAGGTTAGGGGTTTACGGTTTAGGGTTAGTCTTAGGGTTTTGGGCTTAGGGTTTAAGGTTTAGGATTTAGGGTTTAGGGTTTAGGGTTTAAGGTTTAGGTTTTTTATTTAGTTTATTTTATATTTATTTTAATTTATTTTTCTTTTATTTTTATTTAGGTTTATTTTTATTTTTATTTAGTTTAGTTTATTTATTTTATGTTTATTTATTTTAGTTTAGGTTTTTATTTTCCATAATTTTTTAGGTTTTGGTTTACTTTTTAGTTTAGTTTTATTTTTTTATATTCCTTAGGTTTAGGTTTTATTTTTTTATTTTTTTTAGTTTTGGTTTAGGTTTTTATTTTAATTTTTTAGGTTTAGGTTTTAGGTTTTTATTTTAGGTTTATTTTCAGGTTCTATTTTATTGTTTAGGTTTAGGTTTATTTTTAGTTTATTTTATTTTATTTAGTTTAGGTTTATGTTTAGGTTTACGTTTAGGTTTTATTTATTTTAGTTTAGTTTATTTTAGTAGGTTTCGGTTTATTTTATTTTCTTTATTTTATTTTTAGTTTAGGTTTAGTTTTTTTTTAGTTTAGGGTTTCAAATTTATTTTTAATTTATTTTTAGTTTTTATTTCTAGGCTTAGGTTTTTATTTAGTTTTAATTTTATTTTATTTTAGGTTTATTTTTGAATTTTACATTTAATTTTTATTTTATATATGTTTTTTTCTAAGATTTATTTTATTTTATTTAGTTTAGTTTAGTTTAGGTTTTTATTTATTTTCTTTTAGTTTATTTTTATTTTTATTTTATTTTATTTTCATGTTTAGGCTTAGTTTTAGTTTTAGTTTTTATTTTATTTTATTTATATTAAATTTTTAAGATTAGGTTTTTTTATAAATATTATTTTTAGGTTTTATTTAATTTAAGTTTTTCTTTTTTAGGTTTGGGTTTAGGGTTTGGGGTTTAGCATGTAGAGTTGGTTTTAGGGTTTAGGGTTAAGGGTTTATGGTTTATGGTTATAGGTTTAGAGTTTAGGGTTATTTTTAGGGTTTAGGGTATAAAGTTAGGGTTTTTTTTAAAATTAGGTATCCTCATAGGTTTAGGTTTATTTAGTTTATTTTTTATTTAGTTTAGTTAATTTTATTTTCATTTAGGTTTATTTTTTTACTTTTATTTAGTTAGTTCCTTTATTTTAGTTAAAATTATTTTAGTTATAGTTTTTATTTTAGTTTTTTTTTAAGTTTAGGTTTATTTTTTTAGTTTAGTTTTATTTTTATTTTATTTTTTTGGTTTAATTTTATTTTTTAATTTTAGGTTTAGGTTATTTTTGAGGTTTAAATTTCTACTTAGTTTTTATTTTATTTTATTTTAGGTTAACCTTATTTTGAATTTATGTTTAGTTGTTATTTTATTTAGGTTTTTTATTTTTTTTAGTATAGTTTAGGTTTTTATTTATTTAATTTTAGTTTAGTTTTTATTTTTTTATTTACTTTTTTAGGTTTAGGTTTAAGTTTTAGTTTAGGTTTTTATTTTATTTTTATTTTTATTTATTTTTTGGTTTATGTTTTTATATTTATTTTAAATTTAGGTTTTATTTAGTTTAGGTTTAGGTTTTTAGCTTTTCAGGGTTTAATGCTTTGGGTTTAGGGTTTAGGGTTATTTGGGTTTAGGGTTTGGGGTTTAGGTTTTAGTTTTAGGGTTCATGTTTTAGTTTAAGATTTAGGGTTTTTGGTTTTTTTTTTTAACAGAGAACAAATTCAGATTCAACATTTCTTCTTTTTTATTTCATCAACCAAGTAACACACCAAGTTTTCAAAGACATAAGCGACGACATAGATAAAAAATGAGCACGCATAGAGCAAATAAAAAACCTTGATAACTAGAATCATCTCTACTGTAAAGTCAGAATTCCCTAAGCAGCAGATTAGATCGTCCGTTCTTCCATTTATTTAGTTCAAACCATAACCACCCTAGCTTCTCGAGTAGCGGGATCCACCATCATATCCCAGATCTCTCCCTCCACCACCACCATAGTTGTAACCTCCATCGCTCCTCCCGCCTCCATAACCACCAGTACTCCGAACACTACCTCCATATCCACTAGCACATCCAGATTCTCCACCACCATTGCAAATAACCACCACCTCTGGCTTCGCCTCCAAATCCAAATCTAGATAAAGCCTGGTTGATGGTGATGTTCCTACCGTCAAGGTTTTGCCCATTCTTAGAGTTTAGGTTTATTAGGTTTTAGGGTTTAGGTTTTATTTTAATTTATTTAATTACTTTATGTTCAGGTTTAGGGTTTGGGGCTTAAGGTTTAGGGTTTAGGGTTAGGGTTTAGGGTTTAGGTTTTAGGGTTTAGGGTTTAGGGTTTATGATTTAGCGTTTAGGGTTTTATGGTTTATGCTTTTAGGTTTTCGGGTGTAGGGTTAGGGTTTTTTAGGATTTAGGGTTTAGGGTTGTAGGTTTATGGTTTGAGGTTTAATGTTTAGGATTTAGGATTTAGGGTTTATGATTTTTTTTAAATTAAGTAAAATAGTAGGTTCATGCTTATTTAGTTTATTTAGTTTATATTTTATTATTTTAGTTTACTATATTTTTTATTTCTATTTAGTTTTGTTTATTTATTTTATTTTATATTTTTTATTTTAGTTTATTTTTTGGCTTAAGTTTATTTTTTAGTTTAGTTTTATTTTTATTTTATCTTTTAGGTTTAAGTTTTATTTTTTATTTTTAGGTTTAGGTTTAGGTTTAGGTTTTTATTTTATTTTTTTAGGTTTAGTTATTAAGCTTTTATTTTAGGTTTTATTTTTTAGTTTAGGCATAGGCTTATTTTTAGTTTATTTTATTTTATTTAATTTAAGATTAAGTTTAGTTTATTTTAGGTTTTAGTTTAGGTTTTATTTGTTATAGTTTATTTTAATTTAGTTTAGCTTTTATATTTTATTTTTATTTTAGGTCTAGGTTTATTTTTGGTTTAGGGTTTAAGTTTTATTTTTTATTTATTTTTAAGTTTTATTTTTAGGTTTATTTTTTAGGTTTAGGTTTTTATTTAGTTTTTATTTTATTTTATTTTATTTTAAGTTTATTTTATTTATATTTTAAATTTAGTTTTTCTTTTATTTAGGGTTTTTATTCTTAGGTTTATTTTATTTTTGATAGTTTTATTTGTTTAATTTATTTTATTTTTAGGTTTAGTTTTAGGTTTTAGTTTAGGTTTTTATTTTATTTTATTTTTGTATTATATTTAATATTTGAATTTTATATATATTTTATTTTTAGGCTTTCTTTAGCTTAGGTTTAGGTTTTTAGGTTTTTATGGTTTAGGGTTTACTATTTAGGCTTTAGGCTTTAGGGTTTAGGGTTAGCTTAGGGTTTAGTGGTTTTTTTCTTTTAAATTAAGTAATCCAATAGGTTTAGGTTTATTTTTATTTATTTAGTTTATTTTATTTTTTATTTTTATTTATGATTATTTTTTTATTTAGTTTTGTTTATTTTATTTAGGTTTATTTATTTTTGTTTATGTTTTCTATTTTAGTTTATTTTATTAGGTTTAGATTTATTTTTTAGTTGAGTATTATTTTTATTTTATTTTTTAGGCTTAGGTTTTATTTTTTTCTTTTTTTCGTTTAGGTTTAGGTTTTTATTTTATTTTGTTAAGTTTAGGTTTTAGGTTTTTTTTAGGTTTATTTATAGGTTTTATTTTTTTTTATAGGTTTAGGTTTTTTTTTAAGTTTAATTTATTTTATTTAGTTTAGGTTTAGGTTTTATTTATTTTAGTTTAGTTTATTTTAGTTTAGGTTTAAGTTTATTTTATTTTGTTTATTTTATTTTTATTTTATGTTTAGTTTTTATTTTAGTTTAAGGTTTTGGTTTTATTTATTATTTTAAATTAACTTTTATTTTCAGGTTTATTTTATAGATTTAATTTTTTATTTAGTTTTTATTTTATTTTATTTTAGGTTTATTTTAGTTTTATTTTATTTCTATATTATGTTTAGTGTTTATTTGATTTAGTTTTTTATTTTTATGGTTATTTTATTTTTTAGTTTAGTTTAGGTTATTATTTAATTTATTTTAGTTTCTTTTATTAGTTTATTTTATTTTATTTTAAGTTTAGGTTTAGGTTTTAGTTTATGTTAATTTTTTTTAGTTTTATTTAGGTTTAGGTTTTAGTTTATTTTTTTATCTTATTTAGGTTTAGTTTTATTTATTTATTTTTTTTAGGTTTTATTTAGTTTAGGTTTAGGTTCTTAGGTTTTTAGGGTTTCGAGTTTGGTTTAGGATTTTAGAATTTTGGCTTTTAGCATTTAGGGTGTAGGGTTAGGGTTTATGGTCTAGGGATTAGTGTTAAGGCTTTAGGGTTTAGGGTTTATTATTTAGGGTTTAGTGTTAGGCTTTAGGGTTTAGGGTTTTTAGGGTTATGGGACTAGGGTTTAGGGTTCATTTAGGGTTTAAGGTTTAAGGTTCAGGACTTAGGCTCATTTTAGATTTATGGTTAGTTTAGGGTTTAGGGTTTAGGGTTTTAGGGTTTAGGATTTAGGGTTTAGGGTTTAGGGTTTAGGTTTAGGTTTAGGGTTTAGGGTTTAAGGTTTAGGTTGGGTTAGTTTAAGTTTAGGGTTTAAGGTTTAAGGTTTAGGGTTTAGGGTTTAGGATTTAAGGTTTTTTAGGGTTTAGTGTTGTAGTTTTAGGTTTTAGTGTTTAGGGTTTTAGGGTTTAGGGTTTAGGGATTATGGTTTAGCTTTTTTTATAGGGATTAGGGTTTAGGGTTTAGGGTTTTGGGTTTAGGTGTTGGGGTTTAGGATTTATTATTTAAGGTTTTAGGGTTTAGGGTTTTGAGTTTTTAGATTTTAGGGTTTAGGGTTCAGCTTTTAGTTTAGGGTTTAGGGTTTTTGGTTTTTGGCTTTTTTTTTACAGTGAACAAATTTAGATTCAACATTTCTTCTTTTTGATTTCATCATCTAAGTAACACACCAAGTTCTCTAAGACACAAGCGATGAGATAAATAAAAAATGGGCATGCATAGAGCAAATTCAAAACCCTAGATAGGTAGAACCATTTCTACTATAAAGACATAGTTCCATATGCAGTGGATCGGATCGACTGTTCTTTAGTTTCTCTTGTTCCCATCAGAACCACCCCGAGCTCTCGAGTTGTGGGATCCACCATCATATCCCCGATCGGTCCCTTTACCACCTCCACGTTTGTAACCTCCATCGCTCCTCCTACTACCATAGTCACCACACCTCCGACCAGCACCTCCATATCCACCAACACCTCCAAATGTTCTAATGTATGTTTGGATGTGTTTCAAATATATTAATTGCTAATTACATATCAAATACATCTCATAATATGTTTAAGGAAATTGTAAGAATAGAAGAATGAAAGATAGATCAAAATGGATAATGTGAAGCTCAAGATATAATATTTTAGGTTATATGAATTTATAACTATCTTAGAAATTCATAAGAGTTCATTGGCATGAATGAATTTGCTCACAACTTAACATATTATTTTTTATTTATTTTAAATAATGATAGTGAGGTTAATTTATATAAATCATTATCTAATTAACATTCAATTATATGTTTTATACATAATATTTGAATAAATGATAATAAATTATGACTATTAAGCATAATTAGTTTATATACTTAATATAATTAAATATTTGAATTTAATTTTAAGGTTAAATGATAACTAACATATGTATCATTATATATAAATTATATCATAATATTTAAATGTCATATTTCAAAATTAACAAAAATATGTGGAATTTTGTATTTTAGCCAAATTCATTTTATAATCAAGGAATTTATATCTGAATTCATTTCCAATGGATTCCTTGGATTTTTTCCCTTTAATTTGATAGGTTACATGAACCATGTTTAATTAAAATTGAATTTATTATGACTTTTTGAACATTAGCTAATTTTAATAATGAATGCATGCTACGTGCTTTGAATATATTAAGAGCCATATTTGATTGTTTTTGACTTGCCCATGTGAATAGCCAAATTTTGGTTGTTTAAATTTAATATTTCTTTAATATAAATTATATTTTTATTGAATATTAGATTATTATATGATAAAATGATGTTAAAATAATATATTTTTTGAAATAATTCAAATGACCTTCTTGCTTATAAATAGCCCTCATTCTCTTCATGAAAGCATTCCTCATTCAAATTCAAAATCCCTCTAGCAAATCTAAGAAAAAAGTTTCTAGATTTTCCATCCAAGTGTTCTCCAAATATTGCAAGATCTAATCCTTGATTTGAAAGCTTCAACATCTTCAACTAAGCAAGCTTTCTCAAATTACTTGAGTTTGTTTTCTTGATCTTAATCTCTTTTTAGTTGTTCATATTATTTTCACCATCTATTCATTCTTTCCAATTTATACTTTTTGGTGGATTAGTCTTTGGACATCAAAGTCTAAGTTTTTCGCAACAAAGTTTCATCAATCATTTTTTTTGTGAAAAACTCTTGTGATAGTATGTAGAATTTATTTCAACTTGTTGAAATTTTTATCTTCCTACAAATTTTTTTTGGTTTCTTGAAATATTTCTTCATTAGTCTTATTTTAAAGATCATTTGTTCTTAGATCTATTTTACAAGTATAGTTTTAAGCATTTCAAATTAATTTATTGTGTTGAAATTATTTTTATATTTGTTAGATCTCACTTTTTAATTAAAAGCTTACTAGTTTACTTAAATCTGTCAAATACTTTTATTTAATTATTTTATGATTAGTTGTACTAATTAAAAGATTCATTTTGGTTAAAATAAAATAAATTAATGCTAGAATTTTAGAGTATATGCTAGATATATTATAAATCAATTTTCTTTATCAAAATAAAAATTTATAAAAAATTAAATTATTTTATTTATCAGTTATCATTTTATTTCAACTAATATCCTTTATTTTAAAAATTATTTCTTGCTGAAATTTAGTAAAGCTTGTTGTTTCCATTGTTTAATAATTAAGAAAAAGGAAGTTTAGTATAAAGTTAATCTCTCTTACACTATTATATGCATACTAATTATAGTTTCTCTTAAACTTAAAATTATTCCTTGCTGAAATTTAATTTATTGTGCAATAGACTATTGTGAATTTATTTTAAAATCATTTTTATATTAATCTACAAATTTTAATAACATAAACATCTTAGCAAGATCACTTTATGATATTAATTTAATATTTTTTATCAAAATTAAGTGGGCATCCTATCTTGCAAAATTAGTAAGTTGTAAAGTGATCATTTATAAGTTAGGAGATCACTTTTTGAATTGGATAGCTTGGTATATTTGTGAGAGATATATTTTATCAAACTTTAATATTTTGTATTTTTCTTTTTGTGATATAAAATTTATAATGGGGTTGTACTCGCCCCTTTGTAAGAGAGTACCTATTATTATAGGGGTTGTACTATCCCCATTATAGGAGAGTACTATTTGTAAGCTATTTTGCATTTAGTGGATTCCTAGCTAGGGGTGGCTAGGCGTGGATGTTGGGCGATTTTAGGGTTTAGCTAAACCACATAAAAATTGTCTGCCTATTGTGTCTCTTTACTTTACTGTACTTTTATTTTTGCTGCATTAAGAATTGTATCTTGTCATTACAAAATCAAAAATTAATTTTCCACTAAAACTTAAATTTTAAGGTTTAACTATTAAAATTTTTAATATCATCAAATTAACCACCCCCCCCCCCCCTTTGGGTGCTATAGTGACTCATAATTGGTATTAGAGCCTAGTCTCTTTTATTAGCTTAACATCCAAGAGTAGATCTTTTCTCTATGGCACAAGGTTTCCCAAAGGGTTCACTACTAGAGGGACAATCCACTCATATACCTCCACTTTTAGATTAGGGTGTAGCTTTTATTTTTTATTTACTTTTAGGTTTTATTTTTAGGTTTAGGTTTATATTTAGTTTTTAATTAGTTTTTTTTGTTTATTTTATTATTATTTAACATTTAGTTTTCATTTTATTTAGGGTTTTTATTCTTAGGATTATTTTTTTAAGTTTAGTTTATGTTAATAATTATTTTATTTTAGTGTGTTTTATTTTATTTTTAGGTTTAGGTTTAGGTTCTAGTTTAAGATTTAATTTTATTATACTTTTTGTTTTATTTAGGTTTTAGTTTTTTATTTTATTATATTTTTTATTTTATTTAATTTAGGTTTGGGTTGTTAGGTTTTTAAGTTTTTAGGGTTTAGGGTTTTATGGTTTAGGGTTTTAGGGTTTAGGGTTTTAGAGATTAGGGTTTAGGATCAGGGTTTAGCATTTAGGGTTTATTAAGGTTTTGGGTTTTGGGTTTTTAGGGTATAAGGTTTTAGCTTAGCTGAAGGTTTAGGATTTTTTAGGGTTTAGGTTTTAGGGTTTAGGGTTTAAGGTTGTAGGCTTAGGGTTTAAGGTTGAGGGTTTAGGGTTTAGGGTTAGTTATAAGGTTTAGGGTTTGGGATTTATGGTCTAAGGTTTAAGGTTTGGGGTTTAAGGTTTTTTTTAAAAAAAATTAAGTAAACTGATAAGTTTAGTTTTATTTATTTATTTTAGTTTATTTTATTTTTTTATGTAGGTTTATTTATTATTTTATTTTAGTTTAGCTTATTTATTTTAGGTTTATTTATTTTAGTTCATTTTTTAAGTTTAGGTTTATGTTTCTATGTTTTTTTTTTAAGTTTAGTTTTATTTTTATTTTATTTTATTTTTAGGTTTAAGTTTTATTTTTTATTTTTAGGTTTAGGTTTATTTTTAGGTTTTATTTTTTAGTTTAGGTTTAGGTTTATTTTAGTTTATTTTATTTTATTTATTTTATGGTTTAGGTTTAGTTTATTTTAGGTATAGGTTTAGGTATATTTAGTTTAGTTTAGTTTATTTTTATTTTGGTTTAGGTTTATTTTATTTAGTTTATTTTAGATTTAGGTTTAATTTTATATTTAGTTTAGGGTTTAGGTTTTAGTTTTAGGTTTATTATTTATGTTCAAGTTTTTATTTTATTTTATTTTTAGTTTATTTTATTTTTAATTTATGTTTAGTTTTTATTTTATTCAGGTTTTTTATTTTTTACTTTAGTTTAGGTTTTTATTTATTTTATTTTAGTTTATTTTTTATTTTTTATTAAGATTTTGGTTTTATTTTTTATTTAGTTTAAGTTTATTTTTTAAGCTTATGTTTTTATTTCATTTTTATTTCATTTTATTTTAAGTTTATTTTATTTTTATTTTACTTTTAGTTTTTATTTTATTTAGTTTTTTATTCTTAGGTTTTTTTATTTCTTTAGTTTAGTTTAGGTTATTATTTATTTTATTTTATTTTTAGGTATAAGATTTTGTTATAGTTTGTGTTTTTCTTTTATCTTATTTTTTATTTTATTTTGTTTTAGATTTTCTTATTTATTTTATTCTTAGGTTTTATTTTGCTTAGGTTTAAGTTTTTAGCTTTTTAGGGTTTAGGGTTTTTTTTGGTTTAAGGTTTAAGGTTTAGGGTTTAGAGTTTAGGTTTTATGGTTTACGGTTTAAGGTTTAGTGTTTAGGGTTTTAGGGTTTACGGTTTATAGTTTAAGGTTTAGGGTTTAGGATTTTTAGCATTTAGGGTTTATGGTTTGGGGTTTGGGGTTTGGGGTTTAGGTTTTAGGTTTTCAATTTTACTTCAGGGTTTAGGTTTTTTTTGGTTTTTTTTAATAGAGAACTAATTAAGATTCAACATTTCTTCTATTATTTATTTTGTTTATTTTTTTAGGTTTTTTAATTTTCAGTTTATTTTTGGTTTATTTTAATTTTAGGTTTAGGTTTTAGTTTACATTTTTATTTTATTTTATTTTATTATTTTATTTAAGTTTTAGTTTTTTTTATTTTATTGTTAAGTTTTATTTAGTTTAGGTTTTGGTTTTTATTTTTTTAGGGTTTAGGGTTTAGGGTTTAGGGTTTTAGGGTTTAAGGTTTAGGAATTAAGGTTTAGGGTTTTAGGGTTTAGCATTTTAAAGTTTAGGGTTTAGGGTTAGGGTTTAGTGTTTAGGCCTGAGAGTTTAGGGTTTTTAGGGTTTAGGGTTAGCTTAGGGTTTAGTGTTAATTTAAGGTTTCAGGTTCAAGGCTTATATTTTAGGTTTTAAGCTTTAGGCTTTAGGGTTTTTAGGGTTTACGGTTTAATGTATAGGGTTAGTTTAGGGTTTAGGGTTTAGGATTTAGGGTTTAGGGTTAGGGTTACAATTAGGGTTTAAGGTTTTGGGTTTAGTGTTAGTTTAAAGTCTAGTGTTTTTTAGGGTTTAGGGTTTAGGGTTTATTTACGATTTAGGGTTTAGTGTTTAGGGTTTATGGTTTAGGGTTTAAGGTTTTAGGGTTTAGGGTTTTAGGGTTTAGGGTTTAGAGTTTCTAGTTTAGGGTTAATTTTAGGGTTTAGGTTTAGGGTTTAGGGTTAGGGTTTTATTATTTATTTATTTATTATTATTTTTAAATTAAGTAAAATGGTATGTTTAGGTTTATTTAGTTTTTTTTATTTAGGTTTATTTTTATTTTTATTTAGTTTAGTTTATTTATTTTAAATTTTTTATTCTAGTTAAGGTTTTCTATTTTAGTTTATATTTTAGGTTTAAGTTTAGGTTTAGATTTTCTTTTTTGGTTTAGGTTTAGGTTTTTATTTTATTTTTTTAAGGTTATATTTTAGGTTTTTAGTTTAGGTTTATTTTTTAGGTTTTATTTTTTAGATTTGGTTTAGGATTATTTTTAGCTTATTTAATTTTATTTAGTTTAGGTTTAGGTTTAGGTATAGTATATTTAGGATTATGTTTAGGTTTTATTAATTTTAGTTTAGTTTATTTTATTTTAGGTTTATTTTATTTTTATTTTAGGTTTAGGTTTTTTAGTATTTTAATGATTAGGTTTTATTATTTATTTATTTTTTGGTTTATTTTTTAGTTTTAGGTTTTTATTTAATTTTTATTTAATTTTATTTTAGGTTTGTTTTATTTTTATTTTAGCTTTAGTGCTTATTTTATTTAGGTTTTTAATTTTTTAGTTTATTTTATTTTTTTATTTTTTTATTTTAGTTTAATTTTTATTTCTATTTTATTTTCTTTTGATGTTTAGGTTTAGGTTTAGGTTTAGGTTTAGGTTTTAGTTTATGTTTTTATTTTATTTTATTTCTTTATTTTATTTTGGACTAAATTTTTTATATTTATTTTAGTTTTAGGTTTTATTACTTTAGGTTTAGGTTTTTAGGTTTTTAGGGTTTAGGGTTTAGGGTTTAGGGTTTAGGGTTTTAGGTTTTATGTTTAGAGTTAGGGTTTAGTGTGTATGGTTTAGGCTTTATTGTTTAGGCTTTAGGGTTAAGGGTTTTTAAGGGTTTAGGGTTTAGGGTTAGCTTAGGGTTTAGTGTTAGTTTAGGGTTTATGGTTTTTAGGGTTTACAATTTAGGGTATAGGGGTTAGTTTATTATTTTGGGTTTAGGGTTTTAGGTTTAGTTTAGGGTTTAGGGTTTAGGGTTAGGGTTAGGGTTTAGGGTTTACGATTTATAGTTTAGGGTTTAGGGTTTAGTGTTTTGGGTTTTTTAGGGTTTATTTAGGGTTTAGAATTTAGGGTTTTTTAGGGTTTAGGGTTTAGGATTTAAGCTTTAGGGTTTAGGGTTTTATGGTTAAGGGTTTAGGGTTTAGGGTTTAAGGCTTAAGTTTTAGGGTTTTAGGGTTTACGGTTTAGGGTTTAGGGTTCAAAGTTTTGGCTTTAGGGTTAGATTTAGGGTTTAGGGTTAGAGATTTTTTTCCAATTTTATTTTTTTATTTTTTATTTTTTTAAAATTAAGTAAACTCATAGGTTTAGGTTTATTTAGTTTATTTTTTATTTATTTTAGTTTATTTTATTTTTTATTATGATTTAAGTTTATTTTTATTTTTATTTTGGTTTAGCTTATTTATTTTAGTTTATGTTTTCTATTTTGGTTAAATTTTTAGGTTTAGGTTTAGGTTTATTTTATTTTAGGTTTCCGTTTCGATTTTATTTATTTATTTTTCTTAAGTTTTATTTTTAGGTTTATTGTTTAGGTTTAGGTATTTAGTTAGTTTTTATTTTATTTTTTTAGGTTTATTTTATTATTATTTTAGGTTTAGTTTTTATTTTATGTAGGTTTTTTATTTTTTAAGTTTAGGTGTATTTGGTTTAAGTGTTTAGGCTTATATTATAATTTTTTTAGTTACTTTAGGTTTAGGTTTAGGATTTGGGGCTTACGGTTTAGGGTTTAGGTTTAGCGTTTAGGGTTTAAGGTTTGACATTTAGGGCTTTACGGTTTAGGGTTGAGGGTTAGGATTTAGGGATTAGGAATTTTTAGGGATTAGTGCTTAGTGTTTAGCATTATAGGTTTAGGTTTTAAGATTTACAGTTTAGGGTTTAGGGTTTAGGGTTATTTTAAAAAAAAAATAATGTAAACTAGTAGGTTTAGGTTTATTTAATTTTTCTAGTTTATCTTTTATTTATTTTAGTTTATTTTATTTTATTTTTTTCTATTTATTTTTTTATTTTTACTTAGTTTTATTTATTTATTTTAGTTTAGGTTTTTTATTTTAGTTTATTTTTTATCTTTATAGTTTGGTTTAGGTTTATTTTTAGTTGAGTTTTTATTTTTTAATTTTTAGGTTTAGGTTTTATTTTTTATTTTTAGGTTTAGGTTTAGGTTTTTATTTTATTTTTTCAGATTTTTATTTTTGGTTTATTTTTAAGTTTTATTTTAGTGGTTTATGTTTAAGTTTATTTTGATTTGATTTTATTTTATTTAGGTTAGGTTTAGGTTTAGGTTTAGTTTATTTTAGGATTAGGTTTAGGTTTTATTTATTTTGGTTTAGTTTATTTTGGTTTAGGTTTAGGTTTATTTTCTTTTGTTTATTTTGTTTTTATTTTACGTTTTGGTTTTTTTTTGGTCTAGGGCTTAGGTTTTATTTTTTATTTAGTTTTAGGTTTTATTTTAAGGTTTATTTTTTAGGTTCAAGTTTTTATTTACTTTTTATTTAATTTTATTTTATGATTATTTTATATTTATTTTTTGATTTAGTTTCTATTTTATTTAAGCTTTTTATTCCTAAGTTTATTTTATTTTTTTCATTTAATTTAATTTTTATTTCTTTTATTTTGGTTTATTTTATTAGTTTATTTTATTATATTTTAAGGTTTACGTTTACGTTTTAGTTTTAGTTTTAATTTTATTTTATTAAGGTTTAGGCTTTTTTATTTGTTTTATTTTTAAGTTTTTTTAGTTTAGATTTAGCTTTTTAGGTATTTAGGGTTCAGGGCATAAGGTTTATGATTTAGGGTCTAGGGTTTAGGGTTTAGGGTTTTAGGGCTTAGGGTTTTAAGGTTTAGAGTTTAGGGTTAGGGTTTAGGGTTTAGGGTTTAGGGTTTAGTGCTTAAGATTTAGGGCTTAGGGTTTAAGGTTTAGGGTTAGCTTAGGGTTTAGGGTTAGTTTAGGGTTATGGGTTTAGGCTTTAGGGTTTAGGGTTTAAGGTTTACAGTTAGTTTATGGTTTAGGGTTTAGGGTTATACGGTTTAGTGTTTTGGGTTTAGGGTTTAGGTCAGGGTCTAGGGTTAGTTTAGGGTTTAGGGTTTAGGGCTTAGGCTTTAGGGTTTAAAGTTTTTTAGGGATTATGGTTTAAGGTTTAGGGTTTAGGGTTTAGGGTTTAGTGCTTAAGATTTAGGATTTTTTTTCAAATTAGGTAAACTGATAGGTTTATGGTTTATTTAGTTTATTTTTTATTCATTTTAGTTTATTTTATTTTTTATTTTTATTTAGGTTTATCTTTTTATTTAGTTCAGTTTATTTATTTTAGGTTTATTTATTTTAGTTTATTTTTTAAGTTTAAGTTTAGGTTTATTTTACATTTTTTAGTTTAGTTTTATTTTTATTTTATATTTTAGGTTTAGGTTTTATTTTTTATTTTTAGATTTTGGTTTTGGTTTTTATTTTATTTTTTTAGGTTAAGGTTTTAATCCTTTATTTAAGGTTTATTTATAGGTTTTTTTTAAGTTTAGGTTTAGGTTTATTTTTAGTTTATTTTATTTTATTTGGTTTAGGGTTCAGGTTTAGTTTATTTTAAGTTTTTGTTTATGTTTTATTTATTTTAGTTTAGTTTATTTTAGTTTAGGTTTTATTTTATTTTATTTTATTTATTTTAGGTTTGGTTTTTATTTAGTTTTTATTTTATTTAGGGTTTTGTGCCACCATCCTTCAAGATCATTGATGGTGTGAACCACGATAACACATTGCACAATTTAGACTTGCTATTGCAACAAGGGTGGTACAATGCCTTTGCTCTTCTTCCTTTTAGTTTTGCGATTAAATGTTGCATTTGATTGGTACGTCGAACTGCCAAACAGTTCGGTGAAGAATTTTTATTGAGTTGGAGCACCTCTTCATCAAGAGGTTTGCTGAAACTCAGCCGAGGGTAATTGTAGGCGACCTCATTATAGAGAAATAAAAACTCAATGAGTCCCTTGTTGACTACATTCTAAGGTGGCTCAAGCTGAGCATGAAATGTGAACCACAACTGTCTGAACAATGTGGCTTTGATATTCTTCTCAAGAATATCCAAGGCCTGGTCACCTTCATGCTTAAGGGATTTACCATCAAAACATTCGAGAAATTAATCGACAAGGCGGCTAACATATAAGAGGAAGCTAAATAATTGCCCTTTCGTGACCAATCATCTAAGCCCAAGCTGTAGAAGGTGTTTGAGAAGAAGCCAGGGATAGTTGTGTCAGTGGACAGAGGGAAGCAGCCAACCAGAGTTCAATATGAGAGACTACAAGCTCAACAGCCTCCTTTGCAAAATTTTATTCCACCACTTCAGCAATCATACAAGCCACCACAGTTGCCACAACGATCATTTACCCACCTTAGCAGCCTACCCACTAGGGGTATTCATATTCATCGCCAAGTAGCTAGTTTCCACCTAATCTTGTTGATAGATTGAATAAACCATATTCATTTAGGAGGGAGGTAGTTAAGAAAATCTTTAAGAATCTCTTAGAGAAAGCTGACTTTCAGTTACAAGAGCTTGAGAGGCCAGAAGAAGTCACCAAGAGCGATAATCCAAGCTATTGCCCCTACCACCGAATGTTAGGCCTTATCGTAGAGGATTGTATCACTTTTAAGGACTAACTTGAGTGCAACTATAAGTTATGAGCCATAGTTATCCTTAAGAAACACTTATTAGAACAACCATCCAGTTCTGTTAGAGTAATCCTTGGGGATACTTGCAATCCTCTTAAGACCGAAGAAAGTTAGGATATCTCCCTATCCCAAACCTCTAAGAAGATCATTTCTATGATCAAGAAGCTTTCTTTGCAAGTGCCTGAAGTATCTCAAACCTCCAACACCAAGGAAGATTTGCTAGTTACAAAGGACAAGTTAGAGAGGGTGACAACCTAATAGCAGCAACACCAGCAGCAGGGATAGTCCAATAGTGCAACCACCATTTGAGTCCAGTACTCCCTCCACCGTGGCAACTACCATCTCTTCTATTAGCTCCTTTTCTACTGGCAGGAGCATTGTATTTGCGGATAAGGGCACTAAATATCTTACTCTGCTTACTTTACTTGATTTCTATCATATACCTCCACCCAAAAAAAAATTAATGAAGAAAGATAATTCTACTTTTATATTCTCTACTTCTGATACTCTTGATTTTATTACTATTGATAAGGGTAAGCAAGTCATTGGTTTTAGTAAGTAGATAGCCCCCCCATAAGATGCTCCACCCATGGATACACTTATGGAGGTCCAAGCTAGAGTTGATTACATTGTCTTAACGCACCTTAGAAAGTTTCCAGCTAATTTAAGCATATATGACATCATTCTCGTATCCAAAGAGATGAGAAAATCAATAATCAATGCATTACTTTATCTATAGATATGCTTAGCTCAGCTGACCACTATTAAAGAGGAGGCATGCCACTCAAAGGACATCTTAAGAGTTACATTCAGTGATGAAGACTTACCCCTAGGGATGATCAAGCATAACCTCCTATTTATATTATAGTGGATGTTGGCAGATATAGGCTTTCCAGAGTGCTGGTTGACCCAAGTGTATCATTCAACAATATCAATCTAAGAACCCTTGCCTACTTGCGGATCGACATCTCTAAACTCCAAAAAGAAAGAATGATGTTAAGAGGATTCAATGAATAAGATAAGAAAGCCTTGTGGTGTTTATTTTTAGATGTATGGGTGGGGGGGGGGACACCGCACATATTGTAGGGGAGGAGGATGTAATTTTGAGGTGATTGGGTACAACATTGAGGTATGATGTACTATCTCAAAAGATAGAGGCATCACCCTATAATTGACCTAATCACGTAATAATGACTCCTAAGACACGATGGGTCTTCGAATGTACTTGAGGTTTTTCCCCTACTTTACATGGATTAATAAGTAGGGGAGGAGGAGGTAATTTTAAGGTGATTGGGTACAACATTGAGGTATGATGTACTATCTCAAGAGATAGAGGCATCACCCTATAATTGACTTAATCACATAATAAGGACTCCTAAGACATGATGGGTCTTCGAATGTACTTGAGATTTTTCCCCTACTTTACATGGATTAATAAGTAGGATTTATACTAAACTAGGTTCTTAAGTTCCCTATGGAGGCAAGCCTCCATAGTTAATTACATCTTAGGAAATGAAATTTTCTAAAAATACTCTCAATTAAAGTAGACAATTATCATCTTGAAAGATTTAAAGGTTAAACTATCAAAAGCCTTCACCTTCGCCTCCATCGCCTAATCTACAATGAGCCTGTTTGATGGTGATGTTCCTGCCGTTAAGGTTCTACCCATTCTTATGGTTTAGGTTTAGGTTTAGGTTTAGTAGGTTTTAAGGTTTATGTTTATTTTTTAATTTATTTAGTTACTTTAGGTTGAGGTTAAGGGTTTACAGTTTAGTGTTTAGGGTTTAGGGTTTAATGTTTAGGGTGTAAGTATTATGGTTTAGGGTTTAGGGTTTTACGGTTTATGCTTTTAGGATTTAGGGTTTAGGATTAGGGTTTAGGGTTTATGGTTTAGGGTTTTTGCTTTAGGGTTAATTTTAGGGTTTTGGTTTTAGGGTTTAGGGTTTAGGGTTTAGGATTTAAGGTTCAAGGTTTTTTTTTATTTAAATTAAGTAAACCTATAGGTTTAGGTTTATTTAGTTTATTTTTTATTTATTTTAGTTTATTTTATTTTAATTTTTATTTATGTTAATTTTTTTTTATCTTAGTTTATTTATTTTAGGTTCATTTATTTTAATTTAGGATTTTTACTTTAGTTTATTTTTTAGGTTTAGGTGTAGGTTTAAGTTTCTTTTTTAGTTGATATTTATTTTTATTTATTTTTTAAGTTTAGGTTTTATTTTTTATTTTTAGGTATAGGTTTTATTTTTTATTTTTTTCTTTAGGTTTACATTTTTATTTTATTTTTTGGGATTAGGTTTAGGTTTTAGGTTTTTATTTAGGTTTAATTTTAGGTTTTATTTTCTAGTTCTAGATTAATTTTATTTTTAATTTATTTTAATTTATTTAGGGTTTAGGTTTAAAATATTTTAAGTTTAGGGTTTTGGTTTTATTTTTTATTTATTTTTAGGTTTTATTTTTAGGTTTATTTTGTAGGTTTAGGTTTTTATTTAGTTTTATTTAATTTTATTTTTATATTAGGTTTATTTTTATTTTATTTATGTTTTTTTTTTTTTAGTTTAGTTTAGTTTTTTATTTATTTTATTTTAATTTAGTTTCTTTTTAGATATAGGTTTTAGTTTAGGTTTCTATTTTATTTTGGATTATGTTCTTTTATTTATTATATTTTTAAGTTTTATTTAGTTTAGGTTTAGCATTTTAGCTTATTCGGGTTTAGGTTTAGGGTTTAGAATTAATTAAGGGTTTTGAGTTTAGGGTTTAAGGTTTGGGGTGCAGGGCTTAGAGTTTAGGGTTTAGTGTTTAGGGTTTAGGGTTTAAGTTATTGGGTTTAGAGTTTTATGATTTAGGGTTTATGGTTTGGGGCATTTAGGGTTTAGGGTTTAGGGTTTAGAGTTTAAGGTTTAGGTTTAGGGTTTTAAGTTTAGTTTAGGATTTAGGGTTTTGGCCTTTTTTAACAGAGAACAAATTCAGATTCAACATTTCTTTTTTATTTATTTCATCAACTAAGTAATACATCAAGTTCTCCAAGACATAAGCGACGACATAGATAAAAAATGGGCACACATAGAGCAAATCAAAGACCCTAGATAACTAGAACCATATTTACTGTAAAGGCACATTTCCATAAGCAGCATATCAGATCGATCATTCTTCAGTTTGTCTAGTTCCCATCAAAACCACACTGGCCTCTTGAGTAACAGGATCCACCATCATATCCCTAATCTCTCCCTCCACCACCACTGGCTGTAACCTCTATTGCTCCTCATGCCACCATAACCACCACTACTTTGACCACCACCTCCATATCCACCAGCAGCTCTAGTTCCCCCACCGTCACTATGATAATCACTGCCTCCACCTTCACCTATTTCTCTAGATCTAGATTGAGCTTGTTTGATAGTGATGTTCTTGTCATCAAGGTTCTGCACATTCTTAAGGTTTAGGTTTAGGTTTGTTAAGTTTTGGGATTTAGGTTTATTTATTAATTAATTTAGTTACTTTAGGTTTAGCTTTAGGGTTTGGGGTTTAAGTTTAGGGTTTAGGGTTTAAGGTTTAGGGTTTAGGGTGTAGTGTTTATGGTTTAGGGTTTATGGCTTTAGGGTTTATGCTTTTAAGGTTTAGGGTTTAGGATTAGGGTTTAGGGTTTAGGGTTTAGAGTTTAGGGTTTTTAAGAGTTTTTTAGGGTTTAGTGTTGTAAGTTTAGGGTTGTAGGTTTAAGGTTTATGGTTTAGGGTTAGTTTTAAGGTTTAGGGTTTAGGGTTTAGGAATTAGAGTTTAGGGTTTTTTTAAAAAAAAATTAAGTAAATCGATAGGTTTAGGTTTATTTAATGTATTTTATATTTATTTTAGTTCATTTTATTTTATAGTTTTATTTATGTTTATTTTTATTTTTATTTAGTTTAGTTTAGTTTTTTCATGTTTTTTTATTTTAGTTTAGGTTTTTTATTTTAGTTTGTTTTGTTATTTTAGGTTTAGCTTTAGCTTTAAGTTTATTTTTTAGTTGAGTTTTATTTTTTATTTTTAATTTTTTAAGTTTAAGTTTTATTTTTTATTTTCAAGTTTAGGTTTGCATTTTAATTTTATTTTTTAGGTTTATGTTTTCAGTTTTTATTTTAGGTTTATTTTTATGTTTTATTTTTTAGTTTAGTTTTAGGTTTATTTTTAGTTTATTTTATTTTATTTAAGGTCTAATTTTAGGTATAGGTTTAGCATATTTTAAGTTTAGGGTTTAGGTTTTATTTTTTATTTATTTTTTTAGGTTTAGGTTTTTATTTTATTTTTTTTCGTCTATTTTATTTTTATTTTAGGTTTAGCTTTTAATTTATTTAGGTTTTTTATTTTTTAGTTTAGTTTTGGTTTTTATTTATTTAATTTTATCTTAATTTTTATTTATTTACTATAGTTTCTTTTTAGGTTTAAGTTTAGGTTTAGGTTTTAATTTAGGTTATCATTTTATATTATTTTTTTTATTTTGGTTTAGGTTCTTTTATTTATTTTATTTTTAGGTTTTATTTAGTTTAGGTTTAGCTTTTTAGCATTTTAGGGTTTAGGGTTTAAGGTTTATTTATTTATTTTTTATTTTTTTTTTATTTTTTTTTAGGGTTTAAGGTTTATGGTTTAGGGTTTAGGGTTACTTTAGGGTTTAAGGTTTGGGGTCTAAGGTGTAGGGTTTAGGTTTTTGGGTTTAGAGTTTCAAAGTTTAGGGTTTATGGTTTGGGGTTTTTAGGCATTAGTGTTTAGGGTTTAAGGTTTAGGTTTTAGGTCTAGAGTTCAAGTTTTAGTTTAGGGTTTTTGGTTTTTTTTAACAGAGAACAAATTCAGATTCAACATTTTTTTTTGATTTCATCAACCAAGTAACACACCAAGTATTCTAAGACAAGCGATGCCATAGATCTAAAATGAGAACACTTAGAGCAAATCAAAGTCCGTAGATAACTAGAATTTCTTGTAGAACCAGACTCCATAAGCGGTGATTGGATCAGTCATTCTTTAGTTTCTCTAGCCATTCGAACCACCCTGGCCTCTCGAGTAGCAGGATCCACCATCATATCTTCGATCTCTCCCTCCGCCACCACCACAACTGTAACCTCCGTCACTCCTCCCGCCTATATAACCACCACTAGTCTGACCACCGCCACGATATCCACCACCACCTCTAGTTCCCCCACCACCATTGCGATAGCCACCGCCCCTGCCTTCGCCTCCATCGCCAGATCTTGACTGAGCTTGTTTGACGGTGATGTTCCTGCCATCAAGGTTCTACCCATTCTTAGGGTTTAGGTTTGGTTTTAGCATTTAGGGTTTAGAATTTAAGGTTTATGGTTTTTATTAAAAAAAATTAAGTAAACTGATAGGTTTAGGTTTATTTAGTTTATTTTGTTGATTTTTATTTATTTAATTTTATTTTATTTTTTTCATTTATGTTTATTTTTATTTTTATTTAGTTCATTTTATTTATTTTAGGTTTATTTATTTTATTTTAGGTTTTTTATTTTAGTTCATTCTTTTAGTTTAGGTTTTGGTTTAGGTTTAGTTTTATTTTTTAGTGGAGTTTTATTTTTATTTTATTTTTTAGGTTTAGGTTTTATTTTTTATTTTTAGGTTTAGGTTTACATTTTTATTTTATTTTTTAAGTTTAGGTTTTAGTTCTTTTTAGGTTTATTTTTAGGTTTTATTTTTTAGTTTAGGTTTAGGTTTATTTTTATTTTATTTTATTTTATTTAGTTTAGGTTTACTTTGTTTTAGGTTTAAGTTTTATTAAATTTAGTTTATTTTGTTTATTTTTTTTTTTTTTATGTCTGAGGTTTTTTGGGTTTAAGTTTTATTTTTACTTATTTTTAGGATTTTTTTAGGTTTAGGTTTATTTAGTTTTTATTTTATTTTTTTAGGTTTATTTTATCTATATTTTATATTTATTTTTATTATATTAAAGTTTTTTATTCTTAGGTTAATTTTTTTTAAGTTAAATTTAGGTTTTTCTAATTTTATTTTAGTTTTTTTTTTATTTTTTTTATTTTTTATTTAATTTAAGTTTAGGTTTCTCAATTTTTAAGGTTTAGGGTTTAGGTTTAGGGTTTAGAGTTTAGGGTTTATGGTTTAGGGTTTTTAGGGTTTAGGGTTTAGTGTAAACTTAGGGTTGGTTTAGGGTCTAGGGCTTAGGGTTTAGGCTTAAGGCTTTAGGGTTTAGGGTTTAGGGTTTAGTGTTATGGTTTTTATGGTTTAGGGTTTGGAGTTAGTTTAGGGTTTAGGGTTTAGAGTTTTATGGTTTATGGTTTAGGGTTTAGGGTTTAGGGTTTAGGGTTAGGGCTAGGATTTAGGGTTAAGGGTTTAGGGTTTAGTGTTTAGTGTTTTTTTTTAAATTAAGCAAACTGGTAGAATTAGGGTTTTAGTTTATTTTTTATTTATTTTTGTTTACTCTATTTTTTATTTTTATTTAAGTTTATTTTTTATTTTTATTTAGTTTACATTATTTATTTTAGTTTATTTTTAGTTTAATTTTAGGTTTAGGTTTAGGTTTAATTTTATGTTTATTTTTTAGTTTACTTTTCTTTTTATTTTATTTTTTTTAGCTTAGGTTTTATTTTTTATTTTTAGGTTTATGTTTAGGTTTATGTTTTATTTTTTAGGTTTAGGTTTCATCTTTTTATTTTAGGTTAATTTTTAGGTTTTATTTTTCTAGTTTACGTTTAGGTTTACTTTTATTTTATTTTATTTTATTTTATTTAGTTTAGGGTTTAGGTTTAGGTTTAGGTTTCATTAATTTTAGTTCAGTTTATTTTAGTTTATCTTTAGGTTTATTTTATTTTATTTATTTTAGGTTTAGATTTTTTTTTAATTTAGGGTTTAGGTTTTAATTTAGTTTTTATTTTATTTTATTTTAGTTTTATTTTAGTTTTATTTTGCATTTAGTTAATATTTTATTAAGGTTTTTTATTTTTAGGTTTATTTTATTTTTTAGTTTAGTTTAAGTTTTTATTTACTTTATTTTAGTATAGTTTTTATTTTTTAAATTATTTTATTTTTACGTTTAGGTTTAGGTTTATGTTAATGTTTAGGTTTAAGTTTTTATTTAGGATTTTATTGTATTTTATTATTTTATTTTATTTAGGTTTAGGTTTTTTATTTATTTTATTTTATAGGTTTCATTTGGTTTTTGTTTAGGTTTTTAGGATTTTAGGGTTTAGGGTTTAGGGTTTAGGGTTTAGGGTTTGGGGTCTCTAGTTTAGAGTTTAGGGTTTAGGGTTTAGGGTTTAGGGTTTTAGTGTTTAGAGTTTAGAGTTTAGGGTTTAGGGTTTAGGCATAAAAGTTCAAGGTTTAGGGTTTAGGATTATCGGATTAAGGTTTCAGGTGTTACAGTTAGGGTTTTTTTATAATCTTTTTATTTTTTTTAAATTTTCTTATTTTTTAAAATTAAGTAAGCTAGTAGGTTTAGGTTTATTTATTTTACATTTTATTAATTTTAGTTTGTTTGATTTTTTTATTTAGGTTTATTTTTATTTTAATCTTATTTAGTTAATTTATTTATTTTAGTTTAGGTATTTTTATTTTAGTTTATTTTTTTAGGTTTAGGTTTCAGTTTATCTCTTAGTTTAGTTTTTATTTATTTTTTATTTATTTTCTTTATAAGTTAAGGTTTTATTCTTCATTTTTAGGTTTAGGTTTAGGTTTTTATATTATTTTTTATGGTTTATGTTTCTTTTTATGTTTTATTTTTTTTTGTTTAGGTTTAGGTTTATTTTTAGTTTATTTTATTTTATTTAGTTTAGGTTTATGTTTAGGTTTACTTTATTTTAGGTTTAAGTTTTATTTATTTAATTTATTTTGTTTAGGGTTTTTTTTTAGTTTTAGGTTTAGGTTTTTATTTAGTTTTTATTTTATTTTTGTTTTATGTTTAAATTTATTTTATTAAAATTTTTTATTCTTCGATTTATTTTTTTGTAAGTTTAAGTTTTTAAGTATTTAGGGTTTAGGGTTTCGGGTTTAGAGTTTAAGGTTTAGGGTTTAGTTTTTTTAGGGTGTAGTGTTTAGGGTTATCTTAGAGTTTAGTGTTAGTTTATGGTCTAGGGTTTAGGCTTTATGGTTTAGGGTTTAGGGTTTAGGGTTTAGGGTTTAGGGTTACTTTAGGGTTTAGGGTTTAGAGTTTTAGGATTTATGGTTTAGGGTTTAGTGTTTAGGGTTAGGGTTAGGGTTTAGGGTTTAGGGTTTAGGGTTTAGTGGTTCTTTTAAAGAAAATTAAGTAAACAGTAAATTTAGGTTTATTTAGTTTATTTTATTTATTTTAGTTTATTTTATTTTTTATTTTTATTTAAGTTTAGGTTTTAATTTTATTTTGTTTAGATTATTTATTTTAGTTTAGCTTTTTTTTATTTTAGTTTAATTTTTAGGTTTAGGTTTAGGTATATGTTTATTTTTTAGTTTAGTTTTGTTTTTATTTTATTTTTTTTGGCTTAGGTTTTATTTTTTATTTATATGTTTAGGTTTAGATTTTAGCTTTTTATTTTAGGTTAATTTTTAGATTTTATTTATTTTAGTTTATGTTTATGTTTATTTTTAGTTTATTTTTTTATTTAGTTTAGGGTTTAGGTTTAGTTTATTTTAGATTTAGGTTTAGGTTTCATTTATTTTAGTTTTGTTTATTTTATTTTAGGTTTAAGTTTATTTTATTTTATTTATTTTAGGTTTAGGTTTTTTTTATTTAGGGTTTAAGTTTTTTTTTATGTTTAGTTTTTAGTTTAGTTTTTATTTTGTTTTATTTTTTTTTCATTTAGTTTATATTTTAATAAGGTTTTTTATTTTTAGGTTTATTTTAATTTTTAGTTTAGTTTAGGTTTTTATTTATTTTATTTTAGTATAGATTTAATTTTTTTAAATTATTTTATTTTTAAGTTTAGGTTTAGGTTTTTGTTTTGATTTAGGTTTAGGTTTTAGTTTAGGTTTTTATTCTATTTTAGGTTTAGGTTTCCTTATTTATTTTATATTTTAGGTTTTATTTAGTTTAGGTTTAGGTTTTTAGGTTTTAAGGGTTTAGGGTTTAGGGTTTATGGTTTAGGGTTGTAGGTTTTAGGATTTAGGGTTTAGGGTTTTAGTCTTTAGAGTTTAGTGTTTACGCTTTAGGGTTTAGGCTTTAAAGGTTTAGGGTTTAAGGTTTAGGATTGTAGGGTTAGGGTTTAAGCTTTAGAGTTTAGGGTTTAGGGTTAGGGTTTTTTTTAAAATGATTTTTAATTGTTTTTAACTTTTTATTTTTTTTAAATTTAAGTAAGCTAGTAGGTATAAGTTTATTTAGTTTATTTAGTTTATTTAGTTTACATTTTTTTATTTTAGTTTGTTTTATTTTTTTATTTTTAATTAGTTTAGTTTATTTATTTTAGGTTTAATTATTTTAGTTTAGGTTTTTTATTTTAGTTTATTTTTTATGTTTTGCTTTAAGTTTAGGTTTATTTCTTAGTTTAGTTTTTTTACTTATTTTCTTTTTAGGTTTAGGTTTTATTTTTAATTTTTAGGTTTAGGTTTAGGTTTTTATTTTATTTTTTTAGGTTTATGTTAATTTTTAAGTTTTATTTTTTAGTTTATGTTTAGGTTTATTTTTAGTTTATTTTATTTTATTTACGGTTTAAGTTTAGGTTTAAGTTTAGTATATTTTTGGTTTATGGTTTCATTTTCTTTTTTATTTATTTTTAGGTTTTATTTTTAGGTTAATATTTATAGGTTCAAGTTTTTATTTAATTTTTATTTTCTTCTATTTTTATTTTATTTTATTTTTATTTTAGGTTTATTTTTTATTTTTTAGTTTGTTTAGATTTTCATTTATTTTATTTCAGTTTAGTTTTTATTTTTTATTTTAGTTTCTTTTTAGGTTTAGGTTTAGGTTTAGTTTATGTTTTTATTTTATTTTATTTTTTTATTTTATTTTGGTGTAGGTTTCTTTATTAATTTTATTTCTAGGTTTTATTTAGTTTAGGCTTAGCTTTTTAGCTTTTTTAGGTTAGTTGAGGGTTTAGGGTTTAGTGTTTAAGGGTTGGGGTGTAGGGTTTAGGGTTTAGGTTTTTGAGATTATGGTTTAGGATTTTATGGTTTATGGTTTTGGGTTTGGGGATTTTATGGTTTAGGGTTTAGGGTTTAGGTCTAGGGTTCAAGTTTTAGTTTAGGGTTTAGGGTTTTTGGTTTTTTTTAATAGAGAACAAATTTAGATTAAACATTTCTTTTTTTGATTTCATTAATCAAGTAACCCACCAAGTTTTGTAAGAGACAGTCAAGGACATAGTTAAAAAATGAGATCGCATAGAGCAAATCAAAGACCCTAGATAACTAGAACCATAAAGGCATAGTTCCATAAGCAATAGATTAGATTGGACTTTCTTTAGTTTTTCCAGTTCACATCAGAACCACCCCGACCTCTCAACTAGCAAGACCCACCATCATATCCCTGATCTTTCCCACCGCCACCACCACAGCTGCAACCTTGGTCACTCCTCCCACCCCCAAAACCACCACTACTTTGACCACTACCTTTATATCCATTAGCACGTCCAGTTTCCCCACCACCACTATGATAACTACCGCCTCCACCTCTACCTTCACCTCCATCGCCAGATCTAGACTGAGCCTATTTGATGGTGATGTTCCTGCTGTCAAGGTTCTACCCATTCTTAGGGTTTAGGTTTAAGTTAAAGTTTATTAGGTTTTAGGGTTTATGTTTATTTTTTAATATATTTAGTTACTTAGGTTTAAGTTTAGGGTTTGGGGTTTGGGGTTTAGGGTTTAGGGTTTATGGTTAGGGATTAGGGTTTAGGGTTTAGGGTTTAGGGTTTAATGTTTAGGGTGTAAGGATTATGGTTTAGAGTTTAGGGATTTATGATTTATGTTTATAAGGTTTAGGGTTTATGATTAGGGTTTAGGGTTAATTTTAGGGTTTTAGGTTTAGGGTTTAGGCTTTAGGGTTTAGGATTTAAGGTTTAGGGTTTTTTTTATTTAAATTAAGTAAACTAATAAGTTTAGGTTTATTTAGTTAATTTTTTATTTATTTTAGTATATTTTATTTTTTATTTTTATTTAGTTTAGTTTATTTATTTTAGTTTAAGTTTTTATTTTAGTTTATTTTTTAGGTTTAGGTTTAGGTTTAAGTTTATTTTTAAGTTGAGTTTTATTTTTATTTTATTTTTTAAGTTTAGGTTTTATTTTGTCTTTTAGGTTTAGGTTTTATTTATTTTAGTTTAGTTTATTTTAGTTTAGGTTTTGGTTTATTTTATTTTTATTTTAGGTTTTGGTTTTATTTTTTAGTTTAGTATTTAGGATTTATTTTTTATTTATTTTTAGGTTTAATTTTTAGGTTTAGGTTTTTATTTAGTTTTTACTTTACTTTGTTTTAAGTTGATTTTATTTTTATTTTATGTTTATTTTTATATTATGAAGTTTTTTAATCTTTGGTTTATTTAATTTTTAATTTAGTTAAGGAATTTCTTTATTTTATTTTAGTTAATTTTTATTTTTTATTTTTTATTTTTTTTTAAGTTTAAGCATTTCTTTTATTTTATTATAATATTTTATTTAGGTTTAGTTATTTTAATTTTATATTTAGGTTTTAATTAGTTTAAGTTTAAATTTTTAAGATTCTAGTGTTTAAGGTTTATAGTTTACAGTTATAAGGTTTGGGATTTTAAGGTTTAAGATTTAGGGATTAGGGTTTAGGGTTTAGTGTTTAGGCTTAAGGGTTTAGTGTTTTTAGGGTTTTCAGTTTGGGGTTAGCTTAAGGTTTAGGGTTTAGGGTTTAGGGTTTACGGTTTAGGGTTTAGGCTTTAAGTTTTAGGGTTTAAGAATTAGGGTTTAGGGTTTGTTTAGGGTATAGGGTTTAGGGGTTTAGGGTTTAGGGTTTAGGGTTAGGGTTAGAGTTATGAGTTTACGGTTAGGATTAGGGTTTAGAGTTTAGGGTTTAGGGTTTAGGGTTTAGAGTTTAGGGTTAGTTTAGGGTTTATGGTTTTGGGTTTAGGGTTAAGGGCTTTTTATGGTTTAGGGCTTTTTAGGGTTTAGTATTGTAGGTTTAAGGTTGATGGTTTAGGGTTTAGGGTTTAGCGTTAGTTTTCTAGTTTATTATTTAAAGTTTAGGGTTTAGGGTTTATTGTTTAGGGATTCAGGTTTAGGATTTTTTTTTGTTTTAAAAATTAAATAAACCAACAAGTTTAGGTTTACTTAGTTAATTTTTCTTATTTTAATTTATATTTTTATTTACATTTATTTAGTTTATTTTTTATCTATTTTAGTTTATTTTATTTTTTGATTTTTATTTAAATTTATTTTTTATTTTTATTTAGTTTAGTTTATTTATTTTAGTTTAGGTTTTTTTATTTTAATTTTTTTATTTTAGTTTAGTTTCTTTTATTTTAGTTTATTTTTTTAAGTTTAGGTTTAGGTTTATGTTCATTTTTTAGTTTAGGTTTATTTTCATTTTATTTTTTGGGTTTAGGTTTTATTTTTTATTTTTAGGTTTAGGATTAGGTTTTTATTTTATTATTTTAGGTTTAGATTTTAGGTTTTTATTTTAGATTTATTTTTAGGTTTATTTCTTTTAGTTTAGGTTTTGGTTTACTTTTAGTTTATTTTATTTTATTTACTTTAGGGTTTAGGTTTAGTTTATTTTAGGTTTAGGTTTAGGTTTGATTTATTTTAGTTTAGTTTATTTGTGTTTAGGTTCACGTTTATTTTATTTTGTTTATTTTAGGTTTAAGTTTTTTTTTTAATTTAGGGTTTTGGTTTTTTTTATTTTAGGTTTATTTTTTAAGTTAAATTTTTATTTAGTTTTAGGGTTTATTTTTTTGAAGTTAATTAAATTGGTTGGTTTAAATTTATTTAGTTTACTTAGTTTATTTTTTATTTATTTTAGTTTATTTTATTTTTTATTTTTATTTAGATTAGTTTATTTATTTTAGTTTAGGTTTTTTTATTTTAATTTTTATTTTGGGTGTAAATATAGAGTTTTATTTCTATGTGGTTTAGGTTTTTTATTTTTAGGGTTTAAGGTTTATGGTTTAGGGTTTAAGGTTTAGAGTTTTAGGGTTTAGGGTTTTAGGGTTTAGGGTTTAGGGTTAGGGTTTAGGATTTTGGGATTAGAGTTTAGGGTTTATGGTTTAGGGTCTAGGGTTTAGGGTGTATGATTTTAGGTTTAGGGTTTAGGGTTTTAGGGTTTAGGGTTGTGGATTTAGGGTTGTGGGTTTAGGGTTTAGGGTTTAGGGTTAGGGTTTTAGGTTTAGGTGTTAAGGTTTAGGGTATAGGGTTTAGGTTTTAGTTTTAGGGTTCAAGTTTTAACTTAGGGTTTTAAGGGTTAAGGGTTTACGGTTTAGGGTTTAGGGTTTTGGGATGTAGGTTTAGCTTTGTAGGTTTAGGGTTTAGGGTTAGTTTTAAGGTTTAGGGTTTAGGGTTTAGGGTTTAGGGATTAAGGTTTATGATTTAGGGTTTAAGGGTTTTGTTTTTAAAATAAGTAAACTAGTATGTTTAGATTTATTTAGTTTACTTAGTTTATTTTATTTTTTTTTATTTAGGTTTATATGTAATTTTTTGGTAAGGTTTTAGTTTAGTTTACTTTATTTATTTTTGGTTTATTTATTTTAGTTTAGGTTTTTTATTTTAGTTTATTTTTTTTAAGTTTAGGTTTCGGTTTATTTTTTAGTTTAGTTTTATTTTTATTTTATGTTTTAGGTTTAGGTTTTTAGGTTTTTAGGGTTTAGGGATTAGTGTTTAAGGTTTAGGGTTTAGGGTTAGATTTTAGAGTTTAGGGTTTAGGATTTTGTGTTTAGGCTTTAGGTTTTAGGTTTTTTAGGGTTTAGGGTTTATGGTTTAGTGTTTATGGTGTATGGATTAGTGTTAAGGGTTTTAGGTTTATTGTTTAGGGTGTTAGGGTTTATGGTTTAGGGTTTAGGGTTGTACATTTTGGGTTTAGGGTTAGGGGTTAGGCTTAGTTTTATGATTTAGGGTTTATGGTTAGATTTTTTTTATTTTTTATTTTTTTTTATTTTTAGTGTTTAAGGTTTATGGTTTAAATTTTAGATTTAGGGTTGAAGTTTTTGTTTAGCCTTATTTTCAAATTAAGTAAATCTGTAGGTTAACATTTTTTTTAGTTTATTTTTAGGGTTTAGGGTTTAGGGATAGCTTAGGGTTTAGGTTTTTTTTAAAAAAAAAAAATTGAGGGAAACCGACAGGTTTTGGTTTATTTAGTTTATTTTTATTTATTTTAGTTTATTTTATTTAGTTTAGTTTATTTATTTTAGATTTATTTATTTTAGTTTATTTTTTTAGGTTTAGGTTTATCTTTAGGTTTATTTTTTAGTTAAGTTTTATTTTTATTTTATTATTAGATTTAGGTTTTACTTTTTATTTTTAACTTTTGGTTTATGTTTTTATTTTATTTTTTAATGTTTAGGTTTTAGGTTTTTATTTTAGGTTTATTTTTAGGTTTTAGTTTTTAGTTTAGGTTTAGGTTTATTTTTAGTTTATTTTATATTATTTAGTTTAGGTTTAGGTTTATGTTTAGGTTTAGGTTTTATTTATTTTTGTTTATTTTAGTTTAGGTTTAGGTTTTTTTTTTAGTTTATGGTTTAAGTTTTATTTTTTATTTTCTTAGGTTATTTTTTAGGTTTATTTTTTAAGTTTAGGTTTTTATTTAGTTTTTATTTTATTTTATTTTAGGTTTATTTTAATTTTGTTTTATGTTCAGTTTTTATTTTATTCAGGTTTTTTATTATTAAGTTTTTCTTTTTTTAGTTTAATTTAGGTTATTATTTATTTTAGTTTAGTTTATTTTATTTTAGTTTTAGGTTTCAGTTCATGTTTTAGTTTAAATTTTATATTATTTTATTTTTAAAAATTTATTTAGGTTTAGGTTTTTAAATTTATTTTATTTTTAGCTTTTATTTACTTTAGGTTTAGGTTTTTAAGTTTTTAGGGTTTAGGGTTTAGGATTTTAGGATTTAGGGTTTTAGGGTTTTAGGGTTTAGGGTTAGTGTTTAGTGTTTAGGGTTTAGATGTTTGTGTTTAGGCTTTAGGGTTTAGGGTTTTTAGGGTTTAGGGTTAGCTTAGGGTTTAGGGTTTAGACTTTTTTAGGGTTTAGAGATTTGGGTTTTGGGTTTTGGGTTGTATGTTCAGGGTTTAGAGTTTAGGGTTAGTTTTAGGGTTAGGGTTTTTTTTATTTGTTTTTAAATTAAGTAAACTGGTAGGTTTAGGTTTATTTAGTTTATTTTTTTATTTTATTTCATTTTATTTTTTATTTTGGTTTAGGTTTATTTTTATTTTTATTTAGTTTAGTTTATATATTTTAGGATTTTTATTTTCGTTTATTTTTTTTGTTAAGGTTTATGTTTAAGTTTATTTTTTAGTTTAGTTTTATTTTCATTTTTTTTTTTAGGTTTTAGTTTTCTTTTTTTTAGGATTAGGTTTTTATTTTAGTTTCTTAGGTTTAGGTTTTAGGTTTTTATTTTATGTTTTATTTTTTAGTTTAGGTTTAGGTTTATTTTTAGTTTATTTTATTTTATTTATTTTAGAGTTTAGGTTTATTTTACTTTTGGTTTCGGTTTAGGTTTTATTTATTTTCATTTAGTTTATTTTAGTTTAGGTCTATCTTTATTTTATTTTGTTTATTTTGTTTTTATTTTAGGTTTAGTTTTTATTTTTAGTTTAGGGTATGAGTTTTATTTTTTATTTGTTTTTAGGTTTTATTTTTAAGTTTATTTTTTAGGTTTAGTTTTTTATTTCATTTTTATTTTATTTTATTTTATTTTAATTTTATTTTATTTTTATTTTACATTTAGTTTTTATTTTACTTAGAGTTTTTATTCTTAGGTTTATATTTTTTTGTTTAGTTTAGGTTTTTATTAATTATATTTTAGTTTATTTTCATTTTTTTATTTTAATTTATTTTTATGTTTAGGTTTATGTTTATTTTTGTTTATTTTATTTTATTAAGTTTATGGTTTAGGTTTAGTTTATTTTTAGTTTAGGTTTAGGTTTTATTTATTTTAGTTTTGTTTATTTTATTTTAGGTTTATGTTTATTTTATTTTGTTTGTGTTAGGTTTATGTTTTTTTTAGTTTAGGGTTTAGGTTTTATTTTTAGTTTTTATTTTTAGGTTTATTTTTTAGGTTTAGGTTTTTATTTAGCTTTTATTTTATTTAGTGTATTGTGTTGCCATCCTTCAAGTTCTTTGATGGTAGAGGAACCTACATTACACTTTAGAGCCATTGTTGCAACTGGCGAACATAGTCCTCTTTTGCCTTTTTGTTATCAGTCTATCAGTTGTTGCATTTGATTGGTACGCTGAACTACCCAACGGTTCGCTAGACACTTTTACTGAGTTGGAGCACCTCATTACAGAGAAATAGAAACTCAATGAGTCACTTATTGATTACAATCTCAAGTGGCACAACCTGTGCATGAAATGCTAACCATTGTTGTCCGAACAGCATGACATTGAGAATCTTCTAAAGAATATCCATGGCCCGATAGCCTTCATTCTTAAGGGCTTTACCATCAAAACATTCGAGAAATTAATCATCAAGGAGGCAAGCCTACAAGAGCAAGCCAAATAGTTTCCCTTTCCTGACCAATCATATAAGCCCAAGCCATAGAAGGTGTTTGAGAAGATGCTAGGGATAGTTGTGTCAATGGATAGAGAGAAGCAGCCAACCAAAGTTTAGTATGAGAGACTATGAGCTCAGTAGCCTCCTTTGCCACCTCCTCTTCCACCACCTCGACAATCATACCGGCCACCACAGCCGTCACAACGATCATTTTCACCAACTCAGTAGCCTACCTACCAACGGTATCCATATTCATCGCCAGGTAGCTACTTTCCACCTAGTCTTGCCGATAGATTGAAAAAGCCATATTCATTCAAGAGGGGGGTAGTTAGGTAAATCTTTAGGAATCTCTTAAAGAAACCTAACTTTCAGTTACCAGAGTCTAAGAGGCCACAGGAAGTGGACAAGAGCAACAATCCTAGCTATTGCCTTACCACTATATGTTAGGTCACGTCTTAGAGGATTGTATCACTTTTAAGGACTAGCTTGAGCATAGCTACAAGTTGAGACCCATAGTTATCCCTAAGGAATACTTATTAGAACAACGATCCAGTTCTGTTAGAGTAATCCTTGGGGATACTTGTGATCCTCTAAAGACCAAAGAAGGTTAGGATATCTCCTTATCAAGAACCTCTAAGAAGATCATTTCTAAGAACAAGAAGCTTTTCTTGCAGGTGCCTAAAGTAGCTCAAACCTCCAACACCAAGGAATGTTTGATAGTTGTAAAGGACAACTCGAGGAGAGTGACAACCCACCATCAGCAGCCAGAAATCTAGCCAGATAGTTGGTAGCATAGCCACCATCCAAGTCAAGTACTCCCTCCACATTTGCAGCTACCACCTCTTCTACTAGCTCCTCTTCTACCAGCATGAGCGTTGTATCTGTAGATAAGGGCACTAAATCCCTTACTCCGCTTAGTTTACTTGATTTCTATCATGTACCTCAATAGATATTAATGAAGAAAGCTATTTCTACTTATATATTATGTACTTCTGGTGCTCTTGATTTTATTCCAAAGCTATTGAAATTAAATAAAAATAGCTCTAGTAGTTATGATCCTTTCCTTTTTGATTCAGAGTCGAATTATCCTTCTATGAATCAATCAGGTTTACTTCTTGAGATTGAAGATCCCATAAGAGAAATTTTAGGTATGCATGATGAGTAGGTAGAACTTTCCACAAGCTCATCATTCCAAGAAGTCACTATAGTCAACTTATGCAGTGACATTATTCTACCTCATTGGGTAGCACCTTAGGATAAGGCTAAGTAAGTCGTTGGTTCAAGTGCGCAGATAGCCCCTCCATAGAATGCTCCACCCATGGATATTCTTATGGAGGACCAAGCCAGAATTGATTACAATGTCCTAGCTCACCTTAGAAAGTTTCTAGCTAAGTTAAGAATATACGACACCCATGTCTTATCCAAAAAGATGAGGGAATCTCTAATCAAGGCCTTACTTGATCTAGAGATATGCTTAGCTCAACTGACCGCTATTAAACTTGAGGCGTGCTACTTGAAGGACATCTTAGGAGTTACATTTAACCCTAAATCCTAAACCCTAAAAGCCTAAACTAAATAAAACATAAAAATAAAATAAATAAATAAACCTAAACCAAAATAAAATAAAAAAATTAAATACAATAAAAACCTAAACTAAAACCTATATCTAAACCAAAAAATTAAACCTAAACTAAAATAAAATTAATAAAAACCTAAACTAAATTGAAAAAAAATTAACCTAAAAATAAATATATCTTAAATAAAATAAAAAATAAATGTAAAAGAAAACCTAGAATAAAATAAAATAAAAACCTAAACCTAAAAAATAAACCAAAAAAATAAAACATAAAAATAAAAAAAATAAACCATAAACCGTAAACTAGAAAAAAACCTAAACCTAAAATAAACAAAATAAAATAAATATAAGCCTAAACTAAAATAAACTAAACTAAAATAAATAAAACCTAAACTTAAAATAAACTAAACCTAAACCCTAAACTAAATAAAATAAAATAAACTAAAAATAAACCTAAACCTAGACAAAAAAAAACCTAAAATAAAAACCTAAAATCTAAACCTAAAAAAATAAAAGTAAACTTAAAAGCTAAACCTAAAAATAAAAAAATAAAAAATAAACTAAAAAATAAACATAAACCTAAACATAAACCTAAAAAATAAACTAAAATAAAAAACCTAAACTAAAATAAATAAACCTGAAATAAATAAACTAAACTAAATAAAAAAAAAGAAACCAAAATATAAATAAACAATAAAATAAACTAAAATAAATAAAAAATAAACTAAATAAACTTAAACTTATGAGTTTTCTTAATTTTTTTAAAAAAAACCCTAAATCCTAAACCCTAAAATTAACACTGAACCGTTAATCGTAAACCTATACCCTTAAACCCTAAACCATAAATCCTAAAAAACACTAAACCCTAAACCCTAAACCATAAACCATAAAACCCTAAACCCTAAAACCCTAAACCTTACACCCTAAACTAATCCTAAACCATAAACTAACCCTAAACGCTAAGCTAACCCTAAACCCTAAACCCTAAACCCTAAAATTCCTAAACCCTAAACCCTAAACCCTAAACACTAAACCCTAAAATTACCTGGATTTCTTATGTTGGAGGCTCTTGCCTCTGTAGCCTCAACTGTTGGTTTACTGTTAATTATCCTCCTACTTATTGGGTATTATTGTACTTGTTGTTTCCCTTACTGAAGGGGGCTATGTTACCTGTTTCCCCAATCTGCTTTGTTGTGATGTCCCTTTTCCTAATCTACAAGCACAGATTGTGTTTTATGCTTGCCATCAAGGTTCTCTTACTGCAAGACTGGGAATGCTTTATGTTTGTCTCTTTGCATGATTAGGATTTTTTTCCCCTTCTTTCCTGTTGTCTCTACTAATACTGATTGCTTAGCCGCTGGTCTATTTCTCATTGATTTGAAGGATTTAATGCTGCTATTTCTTTTGATTCTCCTTTTGTTTCAATGCAAAAAATGTGCTGCCTATATTAATCTTTATTGGGCTCAGTATTTAGTCTGCTGTTTTGGCTACTGGGTGAATGGTTTTAAGGGTTTGTGCCTTCAGCAAGTTAACTATTATGGTTGGTTTCCTGACTGGTCTTATACTCTTTTGCTGCATGGTAAGCCAGATTATCTGTGACTTTTAGGTATGGGTCTATCTGCCTTAACATTCCTCTCTTAGATCTTGTAGACTTGTGCAATTACTGTTGTGAGCAAGCTATTATCAAGGTGATTATTAACATCTGTTTGGGTGGCCATGATTGGGGTTTTGCTTATTATTGCTTATGGAAATATTGGTTTTTGATGCATTTCCTTGCATCATTTTTATGGTTATCCTGTATTGGAGGTTCTTGCCTTTGCTCTCCTAGCTGTTGGTTAGCTATTTGTTGTCCTGTTTCATGTTGGGTTCCTTTTAAGCTGCTCTTTGGGTTTGTGTCTCCTGATTTGCTTACCTGCTGGTTTGTGCTACCCTTCTTCCCAACATGCAGAGACAAAATGTTTTTTTTGCTTTCCATCACTATTGTTTCCTTGAATGATTGGTTTTGTTTCTTGACTCCCTCTCATTTCGGTCTTTACTTTCTTTCTGGTCGGTTTTACTAGAATTGTAATTATTTACATGTTATTTTTCAATTTTCATTTTGGTTCATTCTGATGATCGCATACATTATTTTATGTTGGGTTCAATATTTGTTTTGCCATTTTGGTTATTTCCAGCATGGTCTTTCAGGTTCTTATGTTCTGCAGCCTAGCTATTGCGGTTGTTTTTGTGGCTGGTTTCTTATTTCTGTTGTTTGCTGTATGGATTGCCATATTATCTGAGCCTTTGTGGTATGGGTCTATCTGCTATTTCATTTCTCCCTTAGATCTTCTAAACTTGTGCAATTACTATTGTGATCATGCTATTATTAAGGTTATTTTTAACAGCTATATTGCTAATCCTGAATGGCTCCCCTCTTTACGGGTTGTTTAACTAGACAAGAGCTCTCATCTGGGTAGGGATGGTCCTGCTTTTATGTTGAATGGTCTTTCTTTGTTCAGCAGGCTGAATAATGTTTTGGTTCCTACCTGGCCTTTTCTTTGATGATTGTCGTGTACTTCTCCCCATTATCCATGGCTTGCTATTTTGGATTTACCCACTGGTTGTGTTTACTCATGCCTCTACTTGACATTCATATTTATTGTTGTGGTCATATTAATATTATGGTGGATGTGGCCAAGATTTTCATCTAGATTGGGATGTTGTTTACTCTACATTCTCATGCTTTGTTGACATTAGTTGGTGGTACTTATCTTATAAGGGATTGGTGGCATCCCTTTACCATTCAGATCTATGTTGTCTTCTTTTCTATAGTGTATGTGGCTATATTTTGGGTATGCAGGTACTAAAGACCATATGAATTCCTCCCAAAGGAAGCTATTCCACATCAGGTATGTGGGCTATGATGGCTGGGATGATTTCACGCATCATTTAGATGGTAGTAACACTTGTGATTTAACCCTTCATTGGAACTTTGGATGCTCATGTTTGTGGCTGCCCCAATTTGTGTGACTGAGCCTGAGTCCGTTCTAACACACTCTTCTATAATTCTCTCATACTATTCTGCTTTTACTTTTACTTTGATTTGTATCACTTTAATTGTGCTAACTCTTTCTTTTAGATGTTTGCAGATTTCGTGATGTTTTCTTGTTTGCTTCTTCTCTAATGGAGGCATAGGCTTCTCTCATTCTCAAGAGCTTATGATGAAGATGGTCCAAAGGCTTTTCTTTTTTATCAATTTATACCTGTTGCTTTCCTTTCCCTTTTGCTTTGTTTGATTGTACTTAAACAGGATTTACTCTGTTTTTGTAGCTCTTTGAGTAGTAGTTCTTGAGTTTATCCCATCTTAAGGACCTTGTAACCTTTTTTGGTGGCAATAAAATTCCTTATATGGGGTTCCAAAAAAAAACAAAAAAAAAAAACACTAAACCTTAAAGCCTAAAACCCCAAACCCTAAACCCTAAATGCCAAACCCTAAAAACCTTAAAACCTAAATCTAAACTAAATAAAACCTAAAAATAAAATAAATAAAAAAACCTAAACATAAATAAAATAAATATAAATTAAGATAATAAAAACCTAAAATAAAGCCTAAACTTAAACCTAAAAGTAAAATAAAATAAACTAATTAAAATAAACTATAATAAAATAAATAAAAACCTAAACTAAACTAAAAAATAAAAGAAATGTAAGAATAAAAAAACCTAAATAAAATAAAAAATAAATGTAAAATTATAATAAATAAACTTAAAATAAACCTAAAATAAAATATAAATAAAAACTAAATAAAAACCTACAGCTAAAAACCCTAAAATTAAAGCCTAAACCCTGAACTAAAAAAAACCTAAACCTAAAATAATAATAAAATAAACAAAATATAATAAACCTAAACCTAAAATAAAATAAAATAAACTAAAATATATAAAACCTAAACCTAAACCTAAATCGTAAACTAAATAAAATAAAATAAACTAAAAATAAACTTAAACCTAAACTGAAAAGTAAAACCAAAAAATAAACATAAAATCAAAACCTAAAACCTAAACCTAAAAAAATAAAATAAAAACCTAAACCTAAACCTAATCCTAAAATAAAAAATAAAACCTTAACCTAAAAACTAAAATAAAAATAAAACTCAACTAAAAAATAAACTTAAACCTAAAAAAATAAACTAAAATAAAAAACCTAAACTAAAATAAAAAACGTAGACAAAAATAAATAAACCTAAAATAAATAAACTAAACTAAACAAAAATAAAAAATAAGCATAAATAGAAATAAGAAATAAAATAAGCTAAAATAAATAAAAAATAAACTTAAAAACTAAATAAACAAAAGAAGAAATGTTGAATCTTATATAGTTCTCCATTTATAAAAAACAAAAAACACTAAACCATAAACTAAAACCTGAACCTTAAACCTAAAAACTAAACCCTAAACCCTAAACCCTAAACTTTAAACCCTAAACCCCAAACCTTAAAACCTAAACTCTAAACCTTAAAAAAAAAACAAAACCTAAACTAAAATAAAATAAATAAAAGTAAAAACTAAACTAAAATAAATTAAACTAAAATTTAAACTAAACTAAAAAAATAAAATAAAAACCTAAACTAAAACCAAAACATAAACTTAAATCTAAACCCTAAAATAAAATAAATAATAAGTGAAAACTAAACTAAAATAAAATAAATAAAAACCTAAACTAAAATAAAAAATAAAATAAACCTGGAAATAAAAAATCTAAATAAAATAAAAACCTAACATAAAATAAAAAGAATAAACCTAAAATTAAATTAATTAAAAATGAAATAAAAAGTTAATCCCAAAAAATAAACCTAAAAATAAAAAATAAAGCCTAAACCCTAAACTAAAAAAAAAAGCCTAAACTTAAATAAACAAAAATAATAAACATAAACCTAACCTAAAATAAACTAAAATAAAATAAATAAAACCCAAATCCTAAACCCAAATCCTAAACCCTATAACCCTAAACCCTAAACCCTAAACCCTAAACCCTAAAAACCTAAAAAGCTAAACCTAAATTAAATCAAACCAAAAAATAAATAAAATAAAAAACCTAAACCTAAATAAAAATAATAATAAAATAAAATAAAAACCTAAACAAAAACCTAAACCTATAAATAAATAAAATATAAAATAAAAACTAAAATAAAATAAAATAAATAAAAATTAAAAATTAAATGAAAATAAATTAAATTAAAATCTAAACTAAACTAAAAAAATAAAATACACCTAAAAATAAAAAAACTTAAATAAAATCAAAATAGAACATAAAATAAACATAAAATAAACCAAAAATAAATATGATAAAAACTAAAAAAAATATAAACATAAAAAAATACCTAGAAATAATGCTTGAAAATAAATAATAAATTCAACCTAAATCGTAAATTAAAAAAAAAACCCAAAACCTAAAATAAATAAAATAAAATCAACATAAACCTTAACTAAAATAAACAAAACTAAAATAAAAAACCCTAAACCCTAAACCCTAAAACCTAACACCCTAAACCCTAAACCCTAAACCGTAGAAACCTAAAAACCTAAACCATAAACTATAAACCATAAACACTAAACACTAAACCCTAAACTAACTATGCTAAACTGCTCCACTCTCCTAAACCTCAACCCTAAAACCCTAAACTTAAATCATAAACTATAAACCCTCTAAACTTACAACCTTAAACCACCTAAACTTAACCCACCTAAATCCTTACCTAAACTTTCTATTCCTAAACTCCTCTAACCTTTAAACCCCAAACCCTAAATCTAAACACCCTCCCTAAACCCTAAACCCTAAACCCTAAACCCTAAACCCTAAACCCTAAACACTAAACCCTAAACCCTAAACCCTAACCTTAAACTCCAAACCCTAAACCCTAAACCCTAAACCCTAAAAACATAAACTAAATCAAAATTAAAAATAAATTAAATAAAAGCACCTAAACCTAAATAAAATAAAGAACTAAACTAAAACCTAAACCTAAAAATAAAATAAAATAAAAATAAAAACTAAACTAAAATAAAATAAATAAAAACATAAACTAAACTAAAAGATAAAATAAACCTAAAAATTAAAAACATAATAGTAAAAACTAAACTTAAAATAAAAATAAAATAAACCTAAAATAAAATAAAATAAAAAATTAATAAAAACAAAAACCTAAAAAGTAATACATAAACCCTAATCTAAAAAACAACCTAAACCTAAAAGAAATAAAATAAAATAAACATAAACCTAAACTAAAATAAACTAAACCAAAATAAATAAAACCAAAACACTAAACCTTAAACTCTAAACCTTAAACCCTAAACCTTAAAAACCTAAAAACCTGAACTTAAATAAAATAAAACCTAAGAAAATTAAATAAATAAAAAAAACCTAAACCTAAATAAAATAAAATAAAAACCTAAGCTAAAACCTAGACTTAAATCGGAACTTAAACCTTAAAATAAAAAAAAAAAGCTAGAACTAGAATAAAATAAAATAAATAAAGACCTAAATGAAAGTAAAAAAATCAAATAAACTTAAAAATAAAAACCTAAATAAAATAAAAACTAAATATAAAACCTAAACCCAAAAAATAAAACTAAAAATAAAAAATAAAACATAAACCCTAAACTTAAAAAAAACATAAACCTAAAATTAACATAAACCTCACCTAAAATAAAATAAACTAAAGTAAATAAAACCTAAACCCTAAACCCTAAACCCTAAACCCCAAACCCTAAACCCAAAACCCAAAACCCAAAACCAAAAACCCAAAACCCTAAGCCTTAAACCTAAATTAAATAAAAACCAAAAATAAATAAAATTAAAAAACTAAACCTTAATAAAAATAATAATAAAATAAAATAAAAACTAAAACTAAAACCTAAACCTAGACAAAAAAATAAAATAAAAAAATAAAAACTAACCTAAAATAAAATAAATAAAAGATAAAAACTAAACAAAAATAAGTTAATTAAATTTAAACTAAACTAAAAAAATAAAATACACCTGAAAATAAATAACCTAAATAAAAGTAAAACCTAAACTAAAACCTAAACTTAAACCTAAACCTAAACCTTAAAATAAAAAGAAATAAAAAGTGAAGACTAAATAAAAATAAAATAAATAAAAACCTAAACTATAATAAAAAAACAAAAAAAACCAAAAAATAAAAAACCTAAATAAAATAAAAACTAAACATAAAAGAAAAATCAAATAAACCTAAAATTAAATTAAATAAAAACCTAAACCCAAAAAATAAACTTAAAAATAAAAAAACAAAACCGAAACAGTAAACTAAAAAAAAGCAAAACACCTAAAATAAACAAAATAAAATAAACATAAACCTAACCTAAAATAAACTAAACTAAAATAAATAAAACCTAAACCCTAAACCCTAAACCCTAAACCCCAAACCCTAAAGCCAAAACCCAAAACATAAAGCTTTAAACACAAAATCCTAAACCAAATTAAAATAAAAACCAAAAATAAATAATTTAAAAAAGCTAAACCTAAATTATAATAATAATAAAAATAATAATAAAAAAAAACCTAAACTAAAACCTAAACCTAAACCTAAACCTAAACTTATAAATAAAATAAAATAAAAGCCAAAACCTAGACAAAAATAAAATAAATAGAAAGTCAAAAATAAACTAAAATTTAAACTAAACTAAAAATAAAATAAAATACACCTAAATAAAATAGAAAACCTAAAATAAAACTTAAACTTAAACTTAAACCTAAACCTTAAAATATAATAAAATAAAAAATGAAAACTAAAATAAAATAAAATAAATAAAAACCTAAACTAAAATAAATAATAAAATAAACCTAAAAATAAAAAATCTAAATAAAATAAAAACTAAACATAAAATAAAAATAAAATTAACTAAAATTAATTTAATTAAAAATAAAATAAAAAGCTAAACCCAAAAAATAAACCTAAAAATAAAAAAAAACTAAACCCTAAACAAAAAAAAATCCTAAACATAAAATAAACAAAAAAAAACATAAACCTTTCCTAAATTAAACTAAACTAAAATAAATAAAACCTAAACCCTAAAGCCTAAACCCCAAACCCTAAACCCTAAAACCCTAAACCCTAAACCCTAAACCCTAAATCGTAAACCCTAAAAACCTAAAAACCTAAACCTCAATTAAATATAACCCAAAAATAAATAAAATAAAAACCTAAACCTAAATAAAAATAATAATAATAATAAAATAAAAAGCTAAATTAAAACCTAAACTTAAACCTAAAAAGAAAATAAAATAAAAAGTAAAAACTAAAATAAAATAAAATAAATAAAAAATAAAAATTAAACTAAAATAAATTAAATTAAAATATAAACTAAACTGAAAAAAAATAAAATACACTTAAAAATAAGAAACCTAAATTAAATAAAAACTGAACATAAAATAAACATAAAATAAACCTAAAATAAAATTAATAAAAACTAAATAAAAACCTAAACAAAAAAATAAACTTAGAAATAATGCTTGAAAATAAATAAAAAATAAAACCTAAATAGTAAACTAAAAAAAAACTAAACCTAAAATAAACAAAATAAAATTAACATAAACCTAAACTAAAATAAACAAAACTAAAATAATTAAACCCTAAACACTAAACCCTAAAACATAAAACTTTAAACCCTAAACCCTAAACCCTAAACCTTAAACCCTAGAAACCTAAAAACCTAAACCATAAACCATAAAGACTAAACACAAAACCATAAAATTAACCTAAACACTAAACACTAAACACCTAAAACCTCAACCAAACCCTCCCTAAATCATAAACCCTAAGCCCAAAACATACAACCTTAAACCTTAAACTTTAAACCCCAAACCCTAAATCCTAAACCCTAAACACTAAACCATAAACCCTAAACCCTAAACCCTAAATTATAACCCTAAACAAAACCTCACCTTAAACCAGACCTAAACCCCAAACCCTAAATCATAAACCCTAAACCCTAAACCTTAAACCCTAAAAATCTAAAAACCAAAACCAAAACCAAAACTAAATAAAACCTAAACATAAAATAAATAAATAAAATTCTATTCATAAATATAAGAAAAAAATAAAAAAAATAAAGACTAAAACCTAAACTAAAACCTAAACCTAAACCTAAACCTTAACCTAAACATAAAATAAAATAAAAACTAAAACAAAGAAAAACCTAAACTAAACTAAATAAAATAAACAAACCTAAAAATAAAAAACCTTAATAAAATAAAACCTAAACATAAAATAAAAATAAATAAACTTAAAATATAAATAAAATAAAAACTAAATAAAAACCTAAACCTAAATAATAAACCAAAAAAATAAAACCTAAACCTTAAACTAAAAATAAAACTTAAACCTAAAAAAACTAAAAATAAACTTAAACCTAAACTAAAATAACTAAAACCTAAACCAAAACCTAAACTAAACTAAACATAAACATAAATGTAAACTAAATAAAATTAAATGTACTAAAAATAAACTTAAACCTAAACCTAAAAATAAACCTAAAGAAAAACTAAAACCAAACCTAAAAAAATAAAATGAAAACTTAAACCTAAATCTAAAAATAAAAAATAAAACCTAAAAATAAAAAATAACATAAAAATAAAACTAAAATAAAAAAAAACATAAACCTAAACCTAAACCTAAAAAAGAAATAAAAATAGAAAACCTAAACTAAAATAAATATAATAAACAAAATAAAAATAAAAAATACCTAAATAAAAAGATAAAATAAACTAAATAAACCTAAACCTAAAGATTTACTTAAATTTTTTTTAAAAAATCCCTAAACCCTAACCCCCTAAACCCTAAACTCTAAATCCTAAACCCAAAACCCTAAACCCTAAATCCTAAAACTAACCCTAAACTCTAAACCCTAAACATACAATCCTAAACCCTAAACCTAAAACCCTAAAATGCCCTAAACCCTAAACCCTAAACCCTAAACAAACCCTGAAATGAAAATTGTAAACCATAAACCCTAAACTAAAACCTAAACTTAAATTAAAAAACCTAAACCCAAACTTAAAACTAAATAAACTAAAACCTTAAGCATAAATAAACTAAAATCAAAACTTAAATAAACATAAATAAATAAACTAAAAAATAAACATAAATAAACCTAAATAAATGAAAAAAATAAACCTTAACCTAAACCTGAACCTAAAATAAAAATAAAAACCTAAACCTAAACCTACACCTAAAAGCTAAAAAAAACCTAAACATAAACCAAACATAAACTAAACAAAATAAATAAAATAAAAATAAAACCTAAACCTGAACTTAAACATAAATAAAAAAAATAAAGAAAATAAATGAAACTAAAATAAATAAATAAATAAAATAAAACCTAAACCAAAACTTAAACTTAAACTAAACTAAACTAAATAAACCTAAATAAACCTAAACCAATCTAAACCTAAATATAAACCTAAAATAAAAACCTACACCTAAAAAAAACCTGAACCTAAACCTAAATTAAATTGAAAAACTAAAAATTAAAGAACCTAAACCTAAAAAACCTAAACCTAAAGTAAACTAATATACCTAAACCTAAACCTAAACCCAAAAATAAAGCTAAAACCTAAACCTAAACTAAATAAAAAAAGAAAAAATAAATAAAAACCTAAACAAAACTAAAAAATAAAATAAACCTAAAAATAAAAAACCTAAATATAATAAAAAACTAAACGTAAAATAAATATAAAATAAACCTAAAATTAAATTAAATAAAAACTAAATAAAAACTTAAACCCAAAAAATAAAACTAAAAATAAAAAATAAAACATAATCCCTAAACTAAAAAAAACATAAACTTAAAATTAACATAAACCTCACCTAAAATAAAATAAACTAAAATAAATAAAACCTAAACCCTAAACCCTAAACCCCAAAACCTAAACCCAAAACCCAAAACCCAAAACCTAAAACCCTAAAACTTAAACCTAAATTAAATAAATAATAAAAATAAATAAAATTAAAAAACTAAACCTAAATAAAAATATTAATAAAATAAAATAAAAACAAATACAAAAACCTAAACCTAAACCAAAAAATAAAATAAAAGAAAAACTAAAAAAAATAAAATAAATAAAAAATAAAAACTAAACTAAAATAAGTTAAATTAAATTTAAACTAAACTAAAAAATACACCTAAAAATAAATAACCTAAATAAAATAAAAACCTAAACCTTAAAATAAAATAAAATAAAAAGAAAAAACTAAACAAAAACAAAATAAATAAAAACCTAAACTAAAATAAAAATAAAATAAACCTAAAAATAAAAAACCTAAATAAAATAAAAACTAAACATAAAATAAAAATCAAATAAACCTAAAATTAAATTAAATAAAAACCTAAACCCAAAAAATAAACATAAAATTAAAAAAATAAAACCAAAACCCTAAACTAAAAGGAAAACAAAAAACCTAAAATAAAGAAAATAAAATAAACATAAACCTAACCTAAATTAAACTAAACTAAAATAAATAAAACCTAAACCCTAAACCCTAAACCCTAAACCCCAAACCCTAAACCCAAAACCCAACACTTAAAGTCCTAAACCCAAAACCCTAAACCAAATTAAAATAAAAACCAAAAATAAATAAATTAAAAGAGCTAAACCTAAATAATAATAATAATAAAAATAATAAAATAAAATAAAAACCTAAACAAAAACCTAAACCTAAACCTAAACCTATAAATAAAATAAAATAAAAACCAAAACCTAAACTAAAATAAAATAAACAGAAAGTCAAAACTAAACTAAAATAAATTAAATGAAAATTTAAACTAAACTAAAAAAAATAAAATACACCTAAATAAAATAAAAAACCTAAACTAAAACTTAAACTTAAACTTAAACCTAAACTTTAAAATATAATAAAATAAAAAGTGAAAACTAAAATAAAATAAAACAAATAAAAAGCTAAACTAAAATAAAAAATAAAATAAACCTAAAAATAAAAAATCTAAATAAAATAAAAACTAAACATAAAATAAAAATAAAATTAACCTAAAATTAAATTAATTAAAAATGGAATAAAAAGCTAAACCCAAAAAATAAACCTAAAAATAAAAAATAAAACTAAACCCTAAACAAAAAAAAATACTAAACTTAAAAAAAACAAAAAAAAAACATAAACCCTAAACCCTAAACCCTAAACCCTAAAAACTTAAAAACCAAAACGTAAATTAAATAAAACCCAAAAGTAAATAAAATAAAAAACCTAAACCTAAATAAAAATAATAATAATAAAATAAGATAAAAACCTAAAGAAAAACCTAAACCTAAACCTGCACCTAAACCTAAATATAAAATAAATAAAAAGTAAAAACTAAAAAAATAAAATAAATAAAAATAAAAACTAAACTAAAATAAACTTAATTAAAATGTAAACTATACTAAAAAAATAAAATACACCTAAAAATAAAAAACCTAAATCAAATAAAAATTGAACATAAAATTAACATAAAATAAACCTAAAATAAAATTAATAAAAACTAAACAAAAACCTAATCCAAAAAAATAAACCTAGAAATAATGCCTGAAAATAAATAAAAAATAAAAACTAAATAGTAAACTAAAAAAAAATTTAAACCTAAAATAAACAAAATAAAATCAACACTAACCTAAACTAAAATAAACAAAACTAAAATAAATAAACCCTAAACCCTAAACCCTAAAACTTAAAACCTTAAACCCTAAACCCTAAACCCAAACCCTAAACCCTTAACTACTAAAAATAAATCCTAAACCCTAAAGCCTAAACCCCAAACCCTAAGCCCTAAACCCTAAACTCTAAACCCTAAACCCTAAACCCTAAAAACCTAAAAACCTAAACCTAAATTAAGTAAAACCTAAAAATAAATAAAATAAAAAACCTAAACCAAAATAAAAAAATAATAATAAAATAAAATAAAAACCTAAAGAAAAAAAACCTAAACCTACACCTAAACCTAAATATAAAATAAAATAAAAAGTAAAAACTAAACTAAAATAAAATGAATAACAAATAAAAACTAAACTAAAATAAATTAAATTAAAATGTAAACTAAACTAAAAAAAATAAAATACACCTAAAAATAAAATACCTAAATCAAATAAAAATTGAACATAAAATAAACATAAAATAAACCTAAAATAAAATTAATAAAAACTAAATAAAAACCTAAACTAAAAAAATAAACTTAGAAATAATGCCTGAAAATAAATAAAAAATAAAATCTAAACAGTAAACAAAAAAAAAACCTAAACCTAAAATAAACAAAATAAAATCAACATAAACCTAAACTAAAATAAATAAAACTAAAATAAATAAACCCTAAATAAACTTAAACCAAACCCTAAACCCTAAACTAAACCCTAAACCACATACTAAAACTAAACCATAAACCATAGACTAAACACAAACCACAAAATTAACCCAAAACCTACTGACCTACTAAACCTAAACCTACCCTAAACCCTAAAATCATAAACCTTAAACCCTAAATAACTTTAAACCCAACTAAACCCTAAAATCCACAAACCCTAAACTAAACCACAACCCACCACTAAACCTAAACTTAAACCCTAAACCCTAAAACCTACAACCTTAAACCTTCAACCCTAAACCCTAAACCCTAAATCATAAACCCTAAACCCTAAATCGTAAACCCTAAAAACCTAAAAACCTAAACCTAAACCAAAACCAAATAAAACCTAAACATAAAATAAATAATTAAAATTATATTCCTAAATATAAGAAAGAACTAAAAAAATAAAGACTAAAACCTAAACTTAAACTTAAACCTAATCCTAAACCTAAAGCTTAACCTTAACATAAAATAAAATAAAATAAAATAAAAATAAAAACAAAGAAAAACATAAACTAAACTAAACAAAATAAACAAACCTAAAAATAAAAAACCTAAATAAAATAAAACCTAAACATAAAATAAAAATAAAATAAACTTAAAATATAAATAAAATAAAAACTAAATAAAAACCTAAAACTAAATAATAAACCTAAAAATAAAACCTAAAATAAATAAAAATAAAACCTAAACCTTAAACTAAAAACAAAACTTAAACTTAAAAAAAATAAAAATTAACCTAAACCTAAACTAAAATAACTAAAACATAAACCAAAACCTAAACTAAACTAAACATAAACATAAACCTAAACAAAATAAAATTAAATGTACTAAAAATAAACTTAAACCTAAACTAAAAATAAAACCTAAAAATAAACCTAAAATAAAAAACTAAAACCTAAACCTATAAAAATAAAATTAAAATTTAAACCTAAATCTAAAAATAAAAAATAAAACCTAAAAATAAAAAATAAAATAAAAATAAAACTAAAATAAAAAATAAACATAAACCTAAACCTAAAACTAAAAAATAAACAAAAATAAAAAACCTAAACTAAAATAAATATAATAAACAAAATAAAAATAAAAATAAACCTAAATAAAAAGATAAAATAAACTAAATAAACCTAAACCTAAAGATTTACTTAATTTTTTTTTTAAAAACCCCTAAACCCTAAACCCTAAACCCTAAACACTAAACCTTAAGCCCTAAACCCTAAACCCTAAACCATAAAACTAACCCTAAACTCTAAACCCTAAACATACAATCCTAAATCCTAAACCCAAAACCCTAAAAAGCCCAAAACCCTAAACCCTAAACCCTAAACCCTAAACAAACCCTAAAATGTAAATTGTGAACCATAAACCCTAAACTAAAACCTAAATTAAATTAAAAAACCTAAACACAAACCTAAAATTATATAAACTAAAACCCTAAACATAAATAAACTAAAATTAAAACCTAAATAAACATAAATAAATAAACTAAAAAATAAACGTAAATAAACCTAAATAAATGAAATAAATAAACCTTAACCTAAACCTAAACCTAAACTTAAACCTACACCAAAAAGCTAAAAAAAACCTAAACATAAACCAAAACTTAAACTAAACAAAATAAATAAAAATAAAAATAAAAGCCTAAACCTAAACTTAAACCTTAACAAAAATAAATAAATGAAAGAAAATAAATGAAACTATAATAATTAAATAAATAAAAAAAATTAAACCTAAACCTAAACCTAAACTAAACTAAACTAAATAAACATAAATAACCCTAAACCCAAAACCTAAATCTAAACCAAAACCTAAACCTAAACTAAAAACCTACACCTAAACTAGACTAAAAAACTAAAAACTAAAAAATCTAAACCTAAAAAACCTAAACCTAAAGTAAACTAAATATAACTAAACCTAAACCTAAACTTAAACCAAAAAATAAAGCTAAAACCTAAACCTAAACTAAATAAAAAAAATAAATAAATGAAAAATAAAGCTAAACCTAAACCTAAACCTAAAAATTAAACTTAAACTTAAACCTAAACCTAAAATTAAACCTAAATAAACCTAAATCTAAACCTGAAAACCTAAACCTAAAACCTAAACTTAAATCTAAACTAAAATAAATATATAAAATAAAAACCTAAACTAAAAAAACCTAAAAACATATACCTAAAAGCTGAAAATAAAATAGAAACCTGAACATGAATCAAAACCTAAACCAAAACCTAAAAAAAATAAACCTAAATCTAAACCTAAACTAAAATAAATAAAATAACCTAAAAAAATAAAAATTAATCATAAAATAAACTAAAAAAATAAAACCTAAACCTACCCCTAAACTTAAACCTAAATCAAAACCTAAAAACCTAAACCTAAACCTAAAGTAAAATAAACTAAACTAAATAAAAAAATAAAACCTAAACTTAAACCTAAACCTAAACCTAAACAATACAATCTAAAAAAAACTAAATAAACTAAAAAATAAATGAAATAAAATATAAATAAAACCAAAGCTAAACCTAAACTTAAACTAAATAAAAAATAAACCAAAACTAAACCTAAAACCTAAACTAAACCAAAATAAACCTAAAACTAAACCTAAATAAACCCTAAAGCTTAAACCCTAAACTACAAACCCTAAACCCTAACCCTACAAAAACCTAAACCCTAAACCCTAAACCCTAAACTTATAATCCTAAACCTAAACACTAAAACCCAAACCCAAACCTTGAACCTTAAACTAACCCTAAAAAAACCCTAAACCCTAAAACCCTAAATCACAAACCTAAACCCTAAACCCTAAACCCTAAGCACTAAAAACTATAACCCTAAACATTAAACCCTAAACCCCAAACCCTAAACCCTTAACACTAAAACCTACAGCCCTAAACCCTAAATAAACCTTAAACCCTAAAAACCTAAAAACCTATGAACTAATCTGATGGGGGATATAGCCGTGGTGGCGGCGGAGGGAGATATCAGGAATATGATGGGGGATACCCCTACTCAAGAGGCTATGATGGTTCTGATGGGAACTAGAGAAACTAAAGAACGATCGATTTGATCTACTACTTATGGAACTATGACTTTATAGTAGACAAAGTTTTAGTTATCTTGGGTTTTTGATCTGCTCTATGCGTGCTCATTTTTTATCTATGTTGTCACTTGTGTCTTATAAAACTTGGTGTGTTACTTGGTTGATGAAATAGACAAGAAGAACTGTTGAATCTAAATTTATTCTCGATTAAGAAAAAAAACCAAAAACCCTAAACCCTAAATTAAAACATGAACCCTAAACCCTAAACTAATCATAAACCCAAAATCCTAAATCATAAAAAGCTAAAAAGCTAAACCTAAACTAAAAAACCTAAAAATAAAATAAATAAATAATCCTAAACCAAAATGAAAATAAAATAAAATAAAATAAAATAAAAACCTAAACTAAAACCTAAACCTAAACCTAAGCCTAAACTTGATAAGAAAATAAAGTAAAAAATATAAACTAAACTAAAATAAAATAAATAAAACTAAACCAAAAAGATAAACCTAAACATAAACCTAAACCTAAAAAATAAACTAAATAAAAACCTAAACTAAAATAAATAAACTAAACTAAATAAAAATAAAAATAAACACAAAAAAATTAAAATTAAAATGAACTAAAATTAAAAAAGATAATCTAATTAAACCTAAACCTACTAGTTTATTTACTATAAAAATTTAAATAATAAATATATAAAAAAAATTAAAAAATAATAGAAACCCTAACCATAAACCCTAAACCCTAAACCCCAAAACCCAAAACCTTAAACCCTAAATGCTAAACCCTAAACCCTAAATCCTAAAACATATAATCCTAAACCCCAAGCCCTAAACCTTAAACTCTAAACCCTAAACCCTAAAAACCTAAAACCTAAACTTAAATCTAAACAAAATAAAACCTATAAACAAAATAAATTAAAAAACCTAAACTTAAATAAAATAAAATAAAATAAAAACCTAAATTAAAACCTACACTTAAACTTAAGAATAATAATAAAATAAAATAAAAAATAAAAATTAAATTGAAATAAAATAAATAATAATATAAACTAAATTATAAAAAATAAACCTAAAAATAAAAAACTTAAATAAAATAAAACCATATGTAAAATAAAAATAAACTAAGCCTAAAATAAAATAAAATAAAACTTAATAAAAACATAAACCTAAAAAAAAACTAAACCCTAAACTAAAATATAACCTAAACATAAAATAAACAAAATAAAATAAACTTAAACCTAAACTAAAATAAACTAAACTAAAATAAACAAAAGCTAATCCTAAACCTAAAATAAACTAAACCTAAACCCTAAACTAAATAAATAAAAATAAACTAAATATAAAGTTAAACCTAAACAAAAAAATAAAACCTAAAAATAAACTGAAAATAAAAATGTAAAGTCTAAATCTAAAAAGAAAAAAAATCTAAACCTAAACCTAAAAATAAAAAAATAAAACCTAAACCTAAATAGAAAATAATAAATAAAACTAAACTAAAAAATAAACATAAACCTAAACCTCAACCTAAAAAATAAATAAAAATGACAAATCTAAACTAAAATAAATAAACTAAACTTAATAACAAATAAAAAACAAGCTTAAGTAATCAAATACACTAAAATAAATTTAAAATAAACTAAATAAACTTAGAAATACTGATTTACGTAATTAAAAAAAAAGAACCCTAAACGCTAAACCCTAAACCCTAAACCTTAAATCATAAACACTAAACCCTAAAATGTAAACCCTAAACATAAAATAACCAAACCCTACCCTAAACTAACTAACCCTAAATCCCAACCTTTTAAACCCTACCATAAAAAAAATCCTAACCAAACCAAACCCTACCTAAACCTAAAAACCCAAACCCTAACCCTAATCTCTAAACCCTTAACCCTTAACTTGCCCTAAACCCTAAACCCCTACAACCCCAAAAGCCACAAACCCTAAACCACCTTACAAAACCCTAAACCCATAACCTCAAAACCTCAAAACCCTAAACCTACCTTACAACCCAAACCCTAAACTAACCTCAAAACCTCAAACCCTAAACCTAAACCCTAAACCCTAAACCCTAAACTTATTTTCACATTTTGGCCTAAGTTGAGTTATGGTTTTGACCTCTTGCTTTTAGGTTGGCTTGGTTTTTTCAACCTGGTGGGTGCTATCTTCTCTGCCTTATTACTCGAGTTGCTGGTGGATAAGATGGTTTTTTACTTTGGCTTTATTATATTTTCTACACTGGTTGGTTTGTTGGCTCTCCTATTGAAGACGAATTTTTTTTTCTGGTTTTTCATGGTTGGATGGGTGGCCTTCCTAGTAGGAACTTTTGTTGGTTGTTGCCTTTTTAGGCCATTTTTGGGGAATTTCCTGGCTACTTTTTAAGGGTTGCCTGCATGTTCCTTATTGTTTATTGCCAGATTCCTTTTTTTCCTTGGTTTTGTGTTGGGTTATTCTCTTGGGATTAGCCTCTATTGCGTGCATTATTTGCAACAAATTTTTTATTTTAATTATGCTTCCTGTTCAGTTAGTCTTTATTGTTTGGGAAGTTTTGTTTTTTGGCTGGTCTTGGCTAGCTGTTGTTGTTGCCTTTCTATGGTGGTTGTGCTTCTTTTGGACCTCTCTTGTGTGGAGCTTTGTTTATTATCTAGTTTTCATTAGCTACTAGGGATGCTTCTTTTGTTAGTTACTTATGATGGGTTTATCTCTGGTGGTTGCCTTATGGCTATTTTAGTTAGTTGTTTGGTTGGAGGACTTGTAGTTATCTTTGGAATCTTGGTTGGTTGATTTTTTCCTTGTTGGTCTTTTCCTTCTTTTTGGATAATTTCCTGGAGCCTTTTGTTGTGTTGGTCAAACCTTTGTTAATTCTTTTGGATTCGACTTTTTGGTTTCTAGGGGTTGGTGGCTACCTTTGTCCCTCTTTTGTGTGGTTATTTTGTCTTCTAGTTATTTGTAATGGTTGCATCTTATGTTTCCTTCAGTTGATGGCTTCATTTTTGAGCTATTAAGTCATTTGTAGTTGTTCACCTTGGTTAGGCTTGGTGATGGCTAGTTGTTAGGACTTTATCTTGAGGGCTCCTATCTTGGTTTTGTTGGTTGTTTCTTTGTTAATTGGCATGGGTCTGGTTCTCGCTGATGGCTGGTTCAGGTTTTCCCTAGTTTAGAGCTTGGATGGGTATTTGCATAATGGCGTTGTTGGTGTTCTGACTTTGCTCTAGCCTCCCTCTAGGTTATTATGATTAGTCTGTTGTGGTTTTTGTTTTGTGGTTTGGCGACAGCTAGTTGTTGGTCAGTTGCTTTTATTTAATGGTGCAAGATCTAGAACTCTAAGAACGACTTGCCTTGAATGTTTGCTTGTATCAGGTATGATGGCAATGATGGCTTTGATGTTACTCACCTGTTCTCTCTAGTTGGTAGCATTACATATGATTGTAACCCTTCTTTATGAAGTTTGGATTCTCATATGAATTGTTGCCCCTTGAGATGATCCTAACTAAGCCTGAGCCTTGTCTTTCTCAACTCTCTTCTTTTCCTAACCTTATCATTATCCTTTTTAGCTATGAATTTTGCCTTTGTAGTGTTTTGTAGATTTCTCTTACAGGTTGGAACTTTACATAGGGAATGGTCATTACTCAGCCAACCCAAGTGTTGTTGTTGAGGATCTTTCTTATTTTGCTTTCTCAAAGGAATCATGAATTTCTGCTGACTCATCCATTTACTATTTTCAGGATTTGTTTTAGTCTTACCCTGTATCTTTTTCTCCTATACTTTTCAACTGTTGTATTTTCTCCTTTGCTTTCTTTTTTTTACTAATGTACTTAAATGAGGGTTTTGCGCTTTAAGTTTCTTATAGCTTTGAGCATAGTAGAATTTTAGAGCTTTACCCCTTTTAAGGACATTGCATCTTTTACTTTACTATAATAAAATTCTAACTTTCTCAAAATAATTACCTAAAACCCAAAACCATAAACCCTAAACCCTAAATCCGAAACCCTAAAAAGCTAAAAAACTAAACCTAAACCTTAATCTTAAATAAAAATAAAATTAAATTATAAAATCAAACAAAACTAAAACCTTAGGCTTAACCTAAACCAAAAAGAAAATAAAATAAAATATAAAAATGAAATAAACAAAAATAAATAAACAAATAATTAATTAATTAATTAAACAAAAATAAATAAACCTGAAACCCTAAACTAAAAAAATAAACCTTAAAATAAAGCGTAAAAGTTATGGAATAGTGTCTTTATAGTAGAGATGGTTCTAGTTATCTAAGGTTTTTGATTTTCTCTATGCGTGCTCATTTTTTATCTATGTGGTTGCTTATGTAGTAGAAAACCTGGTCTGTTACTTGGTTGATCTAATCGAAAAGAAAAAATGTTGAATATGAATTTTTTTTCTGTTAAAAAAAAACTACAAACCCTAAATCCTAAACAAAAACCTGAACCCTAACCCTAAACTCTAAAGCCTAAACCCTAAAAACCTAAAACCTAAACCCTAAACCCTAAACCTGACCCTAAAAACCTTAAACCCTAAACCCTAAAACTCAAATCCTAAACCCTAAACCCTAAACCCTAAACCTTAAAACCCTAAACTCAAACCTAAACCATATAACCTAAACCCTAAACCCTAAACCCTAAACTCTAAACCCTAAACCCAAAAAAACATAAAACCTAAAACTCTAAGCCCTAAACCATAAACCTACAACCCTAAACCCTAAACCTACAACCATAAACCCTAAACCCGAAACCCTAAAAAGCTAAAAAACTAAACCTAAACCTTAATCTTAAACAAAAATAAAATTAAATTATAAAATAAAATAAAACTAAAACCTTAAGCTTAACGTAAACCTAAAAGAAAATAAAATAAAATATAAAAATGAAATAAACAAAAATAAATAAACAAATAATTAATTAATTTATAAAACAAAAATAAATAAACTTGAAACCCTAAAATAAAAAAATAAACCTTAAAATAAAACCTAAAAGTTATGCAACAGTGTCTTTACAGTAAAGACGGTTCTAGTTATCTAAGGTTTTTGATTTTCTCTATGCGTGCTCATCTTTTATCTATGTGGTTGCTTATGTAGTAGAAAACCTGGTGTGTTACTTGGTTAATCTAATCGAAAAGAAAAAATGTTGAATATGAATTTGTTTTCTGTTAAAAAAAAACTACAAACCCTAAACCCTAAACAAAAACCTGAACCCTAACCTAAAACCCAAAGCTAAACCCAAAACCTAAAACTAAACCTAAACAAACCCAGACCAAAACCTTAAACCCTAAACCCTAAAACTCAAACCTAAACCCTAAATCCTAAACCTAAACCTTAAAACCCTAAACTCAAACTTAAAGCCTAAACCCTACCCACTCTAAACCCTAAACCCAAACCCAACCTAACTCCTATAACCTCCACAACCCTAACTGACCTAAATCTTAAACCCTAAACCATAAACCTTAGCCACCTTCCCTAAAAACCCAGGCCTAAACCCTGGGCCCTGGGCCCTCCACTTAAATCCTAACCCTGGGCTGGACCCTGACAAATCTAAACTAAAACCTAAATAATATAAACCAATAAAATAAACTAAAATAAAATAAATAAACATAATCTAAATTAAAATAAAAGATACTAAGAACTTAAATAAAATAAAATAATAAATAAACTTAAAATAAACCTAAAATAAAATAAAATAAAAGTAAAATAAAACCCTCCTTAAATCCTAAACTTAAACCCTCTAAACTCTACCCTAAACCCTTAACCACTTTAAAACCAACAACCCTCCCACTTTAAACCTAAAAACTTTAAAACCTAAAATCTAAACACTAAACCTAAATCCTACCCCCTACTAAATCCTAAACCCTACCAACCCTAAACCTCCCCATCTTAAAACCTCAAACCCTACCATCCAAACCTAAACCCTGAGCACCACAACTAGGCTAAATTCTAAACTAAACTGGGCCCTTAAACCTAAATCCACCTGGGCCCTAAACTAAGATCCCACCCACTGAGCCCTATAGGCCCTGGGCCCTAAACCCAAATGCTGAGCCACACTAAACCTTAACCTTCTTAAACCATAAGACAAACTCCTAAACTAAACCTAAACTCTAAATTCTGGGCCCTAAACCCTAAATCTGGGGCCATGGGCCCTCAGATCAACTCCCTGACCCCACTCACCCTCCCAAAGCCCAAATCCTAAACCCTAAACCTAAACACTGACCTTAACCTGGCTAAAAATCCCTAAACTTTAACCTAACCCCTAAAAAAGTAAAATAAAATAAATAATAAAAAATAAATTATAAATAAAAAAATAAACTAAACAAACTTAAACATACTTGGTTTGCTTAATTAAAACCCCAACCTAAACTCTAAACCTAAATCCTAAAGCCAAATCCTAAACCCTAAACCCTAAACTAAATCATAAACCCTAAACTAAACACTAAATCCTAAACCCTACCAAAACCCTAACCCTAAACCCTAATCCTTAAAACCCAAAACCTTAAAAACCTAAAAACCTAAAAACCAAAACCTAAAGTAAATAAATTCTAAACATAAAATAAATAAAAAAACCTAAACCTAAATAAAATAAAAAAATAAAATAAAATAAAATCCTAAACTAAAAAACAAACCTAAACCTGAAAATGATGTATAATTAACTAATAAAAATAAACTGAAATAAATTAAATAAAACCCAAACTAAATTAAAAATAAAATAATACTAAGAATAGAAAACCTAAATAAAATAAAAACTAAATTTAAAATAAAAATAAAATAAACCTAAAATAAAATACAATAAATCCTAAGTAAAAACCCTAAACCATAAATCCAAAAGCCTAAACCTTGAACCCTAAAGCTTAAATCCTAAACCTTAAACCCTAAACTCTAAGAATCTTAAACTAACCCTTAACCTACTAAACCCTAAACCCTAATCCCTAAACCCAAACCCCAAACCTTTGTCCCTGACCCTAAACCCTAAACTCTAAACCTAAAAAAATAAACTAAATTTAAAATAAAATAAAATAAACCTAAAATAAAATAAATAAACCTAAGTAAACCCAAACCTTAAATCCTAAAGCCTAAAAGAGCTTAAATCCTCCAAACCTAAATAAGCTAAATAAACTACTAAACTTAACCTTAAACCCTAAATAATCCTACCAAAAAAACTTTATCAACAAACCTAAACTCAAACCTACATTATACCCAAGTTCCTGCCACAAACTAAACAGTCTAAACCTAACCCTAAACCTAAACCCTAACTCCTAAACTCTAAACCCTAAAACCCTAAAACACTAAACCTAAACCACACTAAATCCACCCTAAACCTAAACCCTAAAAGCATTAACCTATGCCATAAACTTAAACTTTAAACTTAAACTTTAAACTTAAACTTAAACTTAAACAAATGGATCATGGATGGGAATAAAACCCTAAAACCCCCTAAACCATAATAATAAAATAAACTTAAATAAAATAATATAAATAAAATAAACAAAAAATTAAAATAAACTAAATACCCTAAACCCTAAACATTGAATCCTAAATCCTAAACCCTAAACCAACCTATAAAACCCCAAACTAACCACAACCCTAAATCCTAAACTAACCCTAAACCCAAATCTAAAACTTAAACTAAACTTAAAACCCTAAACCTAATCCCCAAACTTTAAACCTACAACCCCAAACTATCAGATCCTAAATAACTCTAAACTAAACCTAAACCTTAAACCCACCAAACCTAAACCCTTCTAAAATCCTAAACCCCAAACCCTACCCTAAACCCAAGCTAAACACTCCCAAAACAAACCAAAATCATAAACCCAAAAACTGATTAACCCTAAACCCTAAACCCTAAAAATGAAATGAATAAAAATAAATAAAATAATAAATAAATAAATAAATAAACTTAAATAAAAAATTAAAATAATAAAATGAAATAAAATTAAAACCTAAGTTTAACTTAAATGTAAAAAGAAAATAATATAAAAATTGCAAAATTAAATTGAAATAAAATAAATAAAAACCTAAACTTGTCCAAAAAATTAAAAAATTGACATAAAATAAAAACTAAACCTAAAATAAAAATAAAATAAAATAAAATAAAAACCTAAACCTAAAAATAAACCTAAAAATAAAACTTAAAAAGAAATAAATAATAAAACCCAAAATAAAATTAAAATAAACCTAAACCTAAACTAAAATAAACTTAACTAAAATAACTAAAACCTAACCCTAAACTTAAAATAAACAAAACCTAAACCAAAACCTAAACTAAATAAAATAAAATAAACTAAAAATAAACTTAAACCTAAATTAAAAAATAAAACTTAAAAATAAACCTAAAATAAAACATAAAATCTAAACCTAACCCTAAAAATACAAAATAAAAACTAAACTAAAACACAAGATTTAAAATAAAAATAAAACTAAACTAAAGTAAAATAAAACTAAATAAACTAAGGTTAAAACCAACTAAAATCGTGAAAACTAAAATAAATAAACTAAGCAAAATAAAAATAAAAATAAACTTTAATAAAAATATAAAATAAAAATAGAAATAAATAAACTAAAATAAATCAAAAATAAACTAAATAAAATAAATATACTTAAACCTACTTATTTACTTAATTTAAAAAAATAATAATAAAATAAAAAAAGCTAACCCAAAACCCTATATCCTAAAACTAAACCCTAAACCATAAACTCTAAACCATATCCCTAACCATAAACCATAAACCCTAAAACCCAAAATCTTAAGCCCAAAAGTAACCCTAAACCCTAAACCATAAAAACCCTAAACACTAATCCTAAACCATAAAACCCTAAACCCTAGAAACCTAAAAACCTAAACTTAAACTAAATAAAACCTATAAAAAAATAAACCTAAATAAAATAAAAATAAGAACCTAAACTAAAACTTAAACTTAAACCCAAAAATAAAATAAAATAAACTAATTCAAATAAACTAAAATAAAATATATAAAAACTTAAATGAAACTAAAAAAAATAAAAGAAACATAAGAATAAGAATGCTAAATAAAATGAAAACTAATCGTAAAATAAAATTAAAATAAACCTAAAATAAAATAAAATAAAAACTAAATAATAATTAAACTGAAAAAAATCTTAAAATAAAACCTAAAAGTTATGGAACTGTGTCTTTACAATAGAGACAGTTCTAATTATCAAAGGTTTTTGATTCGCTCTATGCGTGCTCATTTTTTAACTATGTGGTCGCTTATGTCGTAGAAAACTTGGTGGGTTACTTGGTAGATGAAATAGAAAAGCAGAAATGTTAAATCTAAATTTATTTTCTATTAAAAAAACAACAAACCCTAAACCCTAAACAAAACTTGAACCCTAACCCTAATCCCTAAAAATTCTAAAACCTAAACCCTAAACCCTAAACCCTAAAAACCCTAAACCCTAAACCCTGAACCACAAACTAAACCTAAATAAAATTAAACCATAAAACCCAAACTCTAAACCTAAACCTAATACCTAAATCCTCTAAACTCTCTAAACCTAAAACTCTGGGCTCTAAATCATCCTGCAGGCCCACCTACAACCATGACCCTAAACCTTCACTCACTTAAACCTAAACCTAAAACACTAAACCTTAAACCATAAACCCTGGGCCCTAAATCTGACCCAACTGAGCCCTAAATCATAAATCCTAAACCCAAAACCCACTGACTCTACCCCAAAACCATAAACCACCAAAATGTAAACCTAAAGCATAAACCCTAAAGACCTAAAAACCTAAACCTAAACTAAATAAATTCTAAAATTTTAAAAACTCAAACCTAAATAAAATAAAATAAAATATAAAATAAAAAACTAAACTAAACCCTAAACCCTAAACCCTAACTCAAAACCATAAACTCCAAAACCATAAACCTTAAAACCCAAAAACATAAACCCTAAAGCATCCAACCTACTGAGCTAAATAAATTCTAAAATTTAAAACTTAAACCTAAATAATAAAATAAAAAATAAAATAAAACCTAAATTAAACTAAACTTAAACCTAAAAATAATATAAAGTAAACTAATAAAACTAAAATAAAATAAAAAACTTAAACTAAATTATAAAATAAAATAAAGAAGAAAATAAATAAAATAATAAACTTAAAATAAATAAATAAATAAAGAAAAAACCCAAAAATAAACCAAACCTAAAACTTAAAAAACACAAACCTTAATACAAACCACAACCTAGCCCTAAAACTCTAAACCCAATAAACCCACTAACTAAAACTGAAAAACCTAAACCTGACCACAAACTAAAACCAAATAAAACTAAACTCACAAATTCTAAATGCTAAATATAAAGCAGAAATGGTTCAAACCCAAAACAACCTAAACCTAAATCTCTATAACCAAAACTAAACTAAAAATACAACCACCACACTTAAACCTAAACCCAACTTAAACCTAACCCTCAGAATAACCCCAGGCCTAAAACTAGGCTACCACTAAACCAAACCATAAAGCATAAACCCTAAACTAAAATAAAAATAAACCTAACTAAAAAATAAAATAAAATAAATTTAAATAATTAAAAAATAAACTAAACAGGCTTAAACTTGGTTTGCTTATTTTTTTAAAAACCTAAACCATCATTAAAAAATCCCCAAAGCTAAATCCAAACCCTAAATCCTAAACCCTAAATTGGAATCATAAACCTTAAACCCTAAACACTCACTAAACCCTAAACCTGACTCCAACCCTACCCAAAACCCAAACCTCACAATCAATAAACTAAATAAATTCTAAAAATAAAAATAAAAAACTAAAATAAAATAAATAAAATAAAATCTAAACTAGGCCAAATAAAACCTACCTAACCTAACCCTAAAACCTCCCTAAACTAAACCCAGACCTGGGCCTTAAATCCTAAACTCCCAGGCCTAAACCCTAAACCTAAAACTTAACCCTAAACTCTACCTACCCTATAACTGGCCACTAAATCCTACCCTGCTCTAAACCTACCAAACTCTGGCCCTATCATAAACTTCAACTTAAAGGCCCAACCACCTTAAATCCTCATTACCCTGAGCCCTAAACTCAAAATCCACTAACCTGAACCACGACCCTAAATTATACCCTAAACCATACCCTAACCTAATAACCATACTCAAACTCTAAACCAGATAACAAAGCTGACCTTAAAACCTAAACCATAAACCCACAAAGGCAAATAAAAACCTAAACTTAACTAAATAAATTATGGATTACAAAACCTAAACTAAATAAAATAAAATAAAATCTAAAATAAAACCTCTAAAACCTAAACTTAAAAAATAATATAAACTAATAAAATGAACTAAAATAAAATAAAATAAACTTAAATTAAAATAAAATAAACCTAAGAATTAAAAACTTAAATAAAATAAAAACTAAATGTAAAATAAAAATAAATAAACTTCAAAAAAATCAAATAAATGCAAAAATAAAAACCCAAAACATTAAACCTTATAACCTAAACCCTAAAGCCTAAACCTTAAACTAAACTCAAACCTAAATGCACTTACCCCTGACCCTAACCCTGCCAGACCTCCCTGGTACCAAAGGCCACTTAAACCAGATCCTAAACTACCCTAAATCCCAGATCCTAAACCCTAAATCCTATTATTCTAGGCCCCAGACTCAGTCTACCCACCTAGGCTCTAAACCCTAAATCAACTAAACTCTAAATTATGGGCCCTAAACCCTAAACCCTAAATAGTGACCTTAAGGCCTCAAATCCTAAACTCCTATATACCTCCACTGGCACTGTGTCTGATCCACAACCACTCCTCCCTGAGCCTTAACCCCACTCTAAACTGACTTTAAAACCCTACCACCCTAAACATAACCTACCCTGCACCCTAAACCATAAACCATAAACCTTAAATTAAAATAAATAAACCTAAATAAAATAATAAAATAAAAGATAATAAAAATTAAAACTTAAACATGCTTGTTTTGTAATTTTAAAAGAAAAACCCTACACTAAACCCTAAATCCTAAAGCCTAAATCCTAAACCCTCCCTAAATGACCCTACCTTAGCCCTTAGTACCCTGGGCCCTGAGCCCAGTACTAACCCAAAACTTTTGATCTCCCCTGACCCAACCAAACCCAAAAACCTTCTAAAATCGAACCTAAACTAAATATTTCTAAAAAAATAAATAAGAAAAACATAAATAAATAATATAGATAAAACCTAAACTAAAACCTAAACCTAAACCTAAAAATTATATAAAATAAACTAATAAAAATAAACTAAAAGAAAATTAATAAAACCCAATCTAAATTAAAAAATAAAATAATCCTAAGAATAGAAAACCTAAATAAAATAGAAGCTAAATGTAAAATAAAAATAAAATATACCTAAAATAAAATAAAATAAAACATAAATAAAAACCCTAAACCTTAAACGCTAAATCCTAAACCTTAAACCTTAAATCCTAAACCTTAAACCCTAAACTCTAAACCCTAAAGCCCTCCCACCCCTAAACTCTGGATTACATTTTTCCTTTATTTTCATTTTCCACGGCTGGATTTTGATCATTCAAGATCAATTTTTTCAATATTTTATCTCTGATTGGCCTCTGATGTGATTTTCCCTTTGCTCTTTTAGTGGCAGAGGATCCACTTTTTGCATAGCTGAGCTTATCCATCTTGGAGGCGTCGGCTAGGGCATCTGATTTACATGGAATTTTGGACCCAAAATCATCCACTACTCTGCCTGTAGTTAAGTCCTTTAAGGATGCATTATCTGGTAAGAACCTTTATCCTAATGCTTCAGTGAATTTGATCTCAACCTCTTTTTGTGGGATGCCTGCTCTTATGTGCTCAGATCTAGATGTGGAAAAGTTGGTGAAGCCTTTTGAATTCTCATTAGTTGGTAAATTTTCCTTATGTCGGTCAACTCTCGATAACATTCGATCATTTTTTCATAGACTTAAACTTTCAGGTGTTTTCACTATCGGATTGATTGATCCAAGGAATATTTTAATTCAGCTCTTTAATAACTTAGATTATTCAAGAGTTTTTACTCATCGCTCTTACTTTGTTTTTAATTGTCAAATATGACTTTTGAAATGGTCTCCTCTTTTTGATATAAAAGAGGAATCCCCAATTATTTTTATATGGCTAGCTCTTCCTAATATGAGAATACATTATGTTACCCATCAAGTTCTCTTTACGATTAGGGCTCTCTTTGGTCGACCTCTTCAAATTGATCATGCCACCACTATGAGATCACGACCTTCTATTCCTCATATTTTGGTTGAAATTGATATCACTAAAAAGCATCCTAAAGAAGCTTGGATTGAATCTGAGAAGTTCGATTATAATCAAAAAGTTGAATTTGAGAATTTTCCTATTTTTGCACACATTGTAAGATTCAAGGCCATGATCATTATGAATGTTTTGAGTTGCATCCTCAACTTAAAAAAAAATTTGTCGGATACTAATCCTAGTCTATCAAATGAAAAAATCTATAAATTTTCTTATGTGCCTAAAGTCACTCAAAATGGGAATCCCACTCCTACCCCTACTCCTTATCTATCCACTGCTTTGTCTATTAGAGAGCAATTTGAGCATGTTGAAAATAATGCTTATGAGATTCGTGAGGAGGCTAATGACAGCTTAATTATCATTTCTTCTAATTATAATAATTTGGCTCCTCAAGATAATACCTTGACATAGTCTAACCTACCCCTTTTGGCTAGTGAACCTGAGGAGACTCATATGAACCTTAGTGGTGAGTTGAATGGAAATTTCAGGTTGGATCAAAATCTGAAAACAAATTTTGGAGTTGATCCTTTGATGAAGGAACAAAATCTAAAAACTGCTGATCCTTTGATGATAGAACAAAATCTGAAAACTAATTCTAAAATTGAGCATGTAATTTGTCCTATTAATTGCTTCACAGCCTCTCCTTCTCCTACTCTTGAGAGTGATATGCATGCTAACCCACTTTCCCAACTTAATTCTGACATTGAAGAAGGGGAAATTACCATTAGAAATGCTTTGATTGATACAGGTCCTATTCTGAATATCATAAATCAGTCTCTTTAGGATGGTGATTCTTTGGACAATGATAGGCCTTTTCAAACTATTTTTAAAAAAATCACTTAAAGCTACAATGTTCACTAATATCTCCACTATAACTACTAGATCTTCTCTAACTTCCCATAAATAATTATTTCTAATTTCCTTTTCTTCCTGCTTTATTATTTCTTTAGTTATCTCTTTTCCTTTCTTTTCTTATTTTATTATGATCAACTTACTAATTTGGAATGTTGGGTATTGGGACTCTCATTGTCAAATCATATTAGAAGTCTTTGCCATATTCATAACATAGCCTTACTTGTTGTTATTGAACCATTCATACACTCTTCTAAGATCAACCATGTTGCTAGAATGCTTGGCTTTCAAAATTTCTTTTATAATATTAGCAATAAAATTTAGTGTTTTTGGAATAATTTAGTCAACATATCTATCCTTGATGATCTTCAACAATTGGTTAAAGTCCACATCTCGTTGGGTGAATTTTCTGTCTAGGTTCCTTTAATTATGCTTCTTGTAATAGAGCTGGTAGGAACATCATTTGGGACAACTTAAGAACCTTTGCCTCCTCGGTCAACAAACCCTGGTTGGTTGGGGGTGATTATAACATTATTCTCTCTTCCTAAAAAAGAATGGGAGGTTGCTCTCCTAACACTCATTCCATGGAAGACTTTTCTAATATGATTATTGATTGCAATCTGATTGATATTGGCTATTCGGGTTCGTATTATACATGGCATAACTCTAGACTCTGGCAATGGCTTGATAGGACTCTTTTTAATTCTCTTTGGATCAATCAATGGCCCTTTACTTCTGTTGAACATTTGAGCAGAACTTTGTCTAATCATGCTCTGCTTTTGATTTCTGTCCAAAATCCCTCTAATAGATTATCCTCCCCAACCTCTTTCAGATTCCAAAATATGTTGATCCAACACATTGATTTCATAAATGCTATATCCATTAACTGGATGGCTCCTCTTCATCCAGATAATTCAGTTAAGGGCATGATTCACCTCTGGCTTAAGCTTAAAAGTCTTAAATAAAACCTAAATTAGTGGAACAAGCATCATTTTAAAAATCTCTTTGCCAATATAAAAAATATGGAACAATTAGTTTCTTCTTTTGAAGATGTCATTTTGACTGATTCAACTAAACTTGAGGAGTTGAATGAAGCTAAAGATAACTTGGTTAACTATCAGAATATGGAGAAAACCTATTAGCGGCAAAACGCTGCTAGCAAATATATTGCTGATGGTGACAAAAATACCAGTACTTCCATGCTCTTTTTAAAAAAAGAAAGCCTTAAACTCTATTAAAAAAATTAAAAATGATAATGGCAGCTGGATCACAGAAAATAATGATATTAAAGATTCTTTCATACATCATTTTAAAAATTTATTAAATAAAAACCCTTCTTTAGAAGCTCTCTCTAACTCTCACCTGATTCCCTCAACAATTAATAATGATGACAACCACTTGCTTAATATGCATCATACAGAAGCTGAGATTGATAGTATTCTTAATAGCATGAACATTGATTCTATTCCTAGCCCTGAAGGCTACATGACTCAATTTTTTCAACATTATTGACCTATTATTAAGTCTAACCTTATCGATGATGTCATTGATTTCTTCGATGGCAATCCTTTACCTAGATATTTTTCTGGCACTTCCATTATTGTCATTCCCAAAATTAATAATCCTGAATCTTGGGGCGATTTCAGACCTATCAGCCTTTGCATCTTCTTTCATAAACTCATTACTAAATTAATTGCCAATAGAATTAATCCATTGCTACTTAAAATTATTTTCCCCAACCAAATTGGTTTCATTAAAAGTAGAGCTATATCTGACAACATTTTTTCTCAAGAGGATTCATGACCTCGATGTTCTAGGTGGTAACATCCTTTTCAAATTGGACATCTCTAAAGCTTTTAACAACCTCACTTGAAATTTTCTCTTCCAAATTCTACTTGTTTGGTTTTTCTAACTATTTTTTTCGTCTGATTAAAAATTATATTACCATGAATGGTGAGTCCCTAAGTTTTTCCCCTTCTATGCATGGATTGAGACAAGGAGATCCCTTATCTCCCTCTCTTTTTATTATTGTTGTTGAATATCTTTCGAGGAATCTTAATGATCCTTTCAACAATAATCCTAGCATGTTTTACAGAACTCAGGGTGGTCTTCCTCTCTCTCATCTTAGCTTTGCTGATGACTTCATAATCTTTTGCAATGCCTCTATTCATCACATTAAAACTATTAAGAATCTTTTAAATAAATTTGGTAACAAAAGTGACTCTTTCTTAATGAGAGTAAAAGTTATTTTATTCCTTCCTCTAAAATCTATAGTAAAAGGATCAACCAAATCTTAATAATTACTAATTTTTAGCAACAATAACTTCCTATTAAATATCTTGGTGCTCCGCTTTTTAAAGGTCAGAAAAGATCACATCTCTTTGATGAGTTAATCCAAAAAATCTCTCATAAAATTTATGTTTGGGAATTTCATTTACTCTCATTTTATGGTAGGCTCACTTTGATTAAGAGTACCCTTAACTCCATGCCTTTATATTTCATTCAAACCACAGGCCACCAATACCTTTACCTAATTGAGTGCCTCCTTACCAAATTCTTCTGGGGTTCTAATAATTCGACTAACAGAATGCATTGGACCTCTTGGTATAAAAGCTGTGGAACTAATGTTGAAGGTGGGCTTGGTTGTAAGCCAATCAGGGAAGCTATCACTGCTTTTTCCTATAAACTTTTGTGAAATTTTAGAAGAAATAATAATCTTTGGGCTAAATTCATGACTGCCAAATACTGCTTGGGTAAGCACCCTCTCATTTGACATTATAAAGTGGGAGACTCTCCTATATGGAAAAGACTTTGTTCCATCAAATGGGAGGTGGAATCATTAATCTCATGAGGGATTAACTCTGTAACCTCTTTCTTTTGGCAAGATAAGTAGACTGGAGGTGGGTCCATTGATGATTTACTTTCTACCCACTCCACTACTATTATTAAAGTGAACTCTTTTGGGCAAAATAATAAGTGGAACAATAGTAAGCTTACTAATTGTATTCCTTTCTCTATTTTAGATAAGCTTACTATTATTCCTATCATTCCTAGCAATCATAATCAGATCCTTTTTAGGATTTCCCAAAACAGTGATTTCAACCTTCAAAATGTATGGATTCATATTAAAGAAGTTCATGATATCTCCAATGTGTGTTTTAAACTTTGGAATAACACTATTACTATTTCCTATTCTATTCTAACTTGGTGTATTTTTAAAAATTTCATCCCTGTTGACTCCTCAATGTGGGGTAATGGTTTTTACTTACCTTCAAAATGCTACTGCTACTTTCACTTTGAGAATGTGAATCATGTATTTGTTAACGAAGCCATTGCTTACAAACTTTGGATTTGGTATGATGAACTCTTTAATATTGTCAAATTCAAAGGCTCCTTAACTCTATACCAACTTCTTGATGTTTATTTTGAAAACACTATTAAAGGCCACATTAAAGTGATAACTGCTATAACTCTTATTTGGTTCATATGGATGGATATAAATGATGCAAAACATCGTGGAATTCCTATGAACCATATGAGGATAATTGCTAGAATTAAAAATAAAATTCAAGACTTATTTAATGCCAATTTAATTAACTACAATCAATTCAAAGGCTGCAAATTTGTGGCCAATAAACTGGGTTTTGACTTATCGGATCAACCCAACTGTAAAGATGACAAGATTATTTATTAGATAAAATCATGCTAATACTATTAAAATTAACACTGATGGCTCTATTTCTAAAAATGCTTCTAGCTGTGGTGGCATTTTCAAAAACCTTAATGGTAAAGTCCTTTGTACTTTTTTGCTTAAATACTTTCTACATTTCTTTTCTTTGAGCTAATGGCAGTTTACAAAGCTATTGAGATTTGCCTTCAATAAGGTTGGCTCAATATTTGGATTGAGGTGGATGCCTTGTTGCTAATTGATCTTTTGAGTTCCACCAAAGTGGGCAATACAAAATTATACTACCTTCTAAAGCAGACTAGAGCTCTCCTTTCTCAACTCTATTTTAAAATCACTCATGTATGGCATGAAGGTAATGCATGTACTGATTACCTTACTAATCTAGGTGCTAGATTAGATGGCATAAAATTCTTTGATCAACTTACACTTCCTAAACATTTGCATGGTTTGGTTAATTTGGATATTACTAGACTGCCTTACCTCAGAAATTAATTCATCTTATTGTTTTGGCCTGTTGTATTACCTATTTATCCACATGACCAACTTCTGAGTTGTTTTTTCCCTAGGTTTTGCTGATGCATCTTCCTGATACCCTATTATGGTTATTTTGTGATCTATGTGGCATCTATTGCTGGATTAATTACCCTAACCTTATTTGAGTTCTTATTGTTTCTGCTATTTTCACTGTTAATGGTAAGGTGTTCCTTATTTTTCTAACCTACTGGATGGAGATATTTTCACTTATCAGCTGGATCTTCTAGAAGGAGATGTTTGACTTTCTACTTTACTTTCTGATCAATAGTGACAGACTTTTTGCCATCAATATTTTGTTTATGGGTCTTACTGTATCTATTTTCCATTTTATGATTAAGGCTGTGTTTTGTCTCTTTTCCTTTTTTGGAAATCTTGTTGTCTCATTGTTTAATTGCTATATTTTGTATAGCTTCATGGACCCTAATTTATCGATCTTTTCTCTCTTTAATAGGGTTGTGGCCCATCTTATGCTCTCTAACCTCACCTCCACAACATGTAAGGAGAGAAACTGCAATACCCTTATTATTATTACTGTTTCTTTACAGGATCAGAATTACTTCTTCATTTCCTTCCAGCCTATTTTTACTGATGATGTTGGCTTAGCTGATGGTCTACTTTTCTTTATCTTGAAGGATTTCAATGATGGCTCTCCTTTGAACCCCTTTCGATTATATGTTGTACCACTAGTTTTTACTGGATTATCTTATGGTGGGTGCAATAATTATTTTGTTGTTTTATTTGTAGGCTATTGGATTTTCGGGTCTTATGTCCAGCAGGCTACTTCTAGGGTTATTTTTCTGATTATTTTTGTTGTTTGCAATCGGGTTGCAGCTTATCACATGATGTTTTTGGTCTATTTAATCTGGTGTTGTTTCTTCCATCTTGGTTTAGTTAGACTTGTGTAGATCACTGTGATTATGCTATTACCTACTTGGTTATTAACTTATGCACTATCTATTCTGAATAGGTGGTTTTATGGCCAGCTAGATGTTATTTGCTGCCTTGGTTGTTGGTTGAACTGGATTTCAGGTTTTATGCCCAGCAAGCTGCTACAGGGGTTGTCTCTCTAATTATCTTTATTTGGTGTTATTTGCGGTGGGGTGCAGCTTATTACTTGTGGCTTCTGGTCCACCTAATCTGCTACATTCCCATCTTGGTTCTGTTAGACTTCTGCATTTCCTATTGTATTTTGGGTTTGGGTTATGTTATCTCGCTTTACATTTGATGTTTGTTAACTTCTGTAGTGATTATTAGCAAGGGGGTTGTTAACATCTCTATTGCTTATTTTGAATGGGTTCCTTTTTTGGGCCATATTCCTGAGCTGTACTCCTGGCCTGTAAGTTTCATATATGTCCCATATGATTGGGATGATGTTATTTGTATGCTAATTGATTTGCTTAGCAGGATTACAACAAACTTTTCAACTGATTGTATAATGTTTCTATCCTCTGCTTGGCCTTTTCTGCTATTTTCTAGCGGTGGGTTTTCATGCTGGCCTAATTATACTCTTGGCTCTGGTATTAAAAAGGTGGATCTGGCAAAGATAGTTCATTTTCATATGTGTAGGGATTCTCATGCAATGGTGACTATATTGATGATATTTATCCTACATGGGATCCCCTTTCCCATTCTATTTTTTGCTGTCTCCTTTTCTATAGTGTATGTGGCTTTATTTAGGTTCGCAGGTACTAAGGCTCATAAGAATTTCAACAAATGGCTGCTATCTTCCCACAGGTTTGTAAGCTATGATGGTTGCGATGATTTCACTCCTTTTTGGTTTGGTAGTAGCTCTTGTGATGTAAACCTTCCGCTGAAGTTTGGATGCTCATATTTACATCTGCCCCAATTTGGTGTGACTGAGCTTGAGCCTTCTCTCACACACTTCTCTATAATTTTTCTCAGTTTATGCTGCTTTAATTTTTCACTTTGTCTGTATTGCTTTAACTGTTCTAATTTTTATCTTTCTACATTTTTGCAGATGCATTTCTCTTTTTCTCTTACAAGTTTGCTCCCTAGTGCCATGCTTTCTCTCATCCTGTAGAGCTTTGGACCAGATCTATACATTGTCTTATATATGTTAATCATTTTGTATCTTTTGCTTTCTTTTTTTCTTTTATTTTGCTTTTGGTTGTACTTAGTAGGGGATTTACTCTCTAGGCTGATTATTGCTCTTTGAGCAGTAGTTTTGGAGTTTATCCCCTGTTAAGGACCTTGTAACTCACTTTTTGTGGCAATAAAATTCCCAAAAAAAAACCTACAACCCTGAATGCTTAACCCTAAACCCTAAACCTCTAAACCTTAATCCCTAAAACCCAAAACCCTTAACCCTACACCCTAAACCTTAATCCCCAAAACCCAACTAACCACCCTACCCTAAAATAAACTAAACTTTAAATCCTAAACCCTAAACCCTAACTAAACAACCTAAACCCCAAACCCAAAACCTAAACCAAAACCCTAAACTCCATGCCCTAAACCATAAACTCACAAAAGCACTAAACCTAAACCCTAACCCTACACTAACCCTAAACCTAAAGCCTAAAAGCATTAACCCTAAAACTTATACCTTAAACATAAACTTTGAACTTAAATTTAAACCTTAAACCATAAACTTAAACTTATTTTAAACCAGGTCAGATCGTGGATGGGACAAAACCCTAAACTTTAACCCACAACCCTAATAAAAAAAATAAACTTAAATAAAATAAAATAAATAAATATAAAATAATTAAAAATAAAAAATAAACCTAATCCTAAACATCAATAATCCCCCAAACCAAACCATAAACTCTAAATGTAACTAGCCAACCTTAAGAAACCAGCCAGCAAAACCTTAAACCAAACCTAAACCCTAAACTCTAAACCCTAAATCCTAAATAAACCTAAACCCTAAATCGTGAGCCCTAAACCATAACCATAAACCCTAAACCCTAAACCCTAAATCATAAACCATAGACCTCAAAATACTAAACCTTAAAACCCTAAACCCTAAACCATAAAGCATAAACCCTAAAAACCTAAAAACCTAAACCTAAAATAAATAAATTCTAAAAATTAAAAAAACCTAAACCAAAATAATATAAAATAAAAACCTAAACTCTTTTTTGGTTTGGTAGTAGCTCTTGTGATGTAACCCTTCCGCTGAAGTTTGGATGCTCATATTTACATCGAATTTGGTGTGGGCTTAAGCTTCTCTCACACACTTCTCTATAATTTTCTCGGTTTATCTTTGCTTTAATTTTTCACTTTGTCGTATTGCTTTAACTGTTCTAATTTTTATCTTTCTACATTTTTGCAGATGCATTTCTCTTTTTCTCTTACAAGTTTGCTCCCTAGTGCCATGCTTTCTCTCATCCTGCAGAGCTTTTGACCAGATATATACATTGGCTTATATATGTTAATCATTATGTATCTTTTGCTTTCTTTTTCTTTTTTATTTTGCTTTTGGTTGTACTTAGATAGGGGATTTACTCTCTAGGCTGATTGTTGCTCTTTGAGCAGTAGTTTTGGAGTTTATCACCTGTTAAGGACCTTGTAACCCACTTTTTGTGGCAATAAAATTCCCAAAAAAAAAAACCTACAACGCTAAACGCTTAACCCTAAACCCTAAACCTCTAAACCTTAATCCCTAAAAGCCAAAACCCTTAACCTTTAACCCCACTACAACCCTAAAACTTAATCCCTAAAACCCAAAACCCTTAACCACCCTACAACCCTAAACCCTAAACCCTAAACTTTAAATCCTAAACCCTAAACCATAAACAACCCTAAACCCTCAAAACCCTAAACCCAAACCCTAAACCATGCCCTGCCACAACCTAAACCACTAAACCTAAAGCCTAAACACTAAAGCCTAAACCCTAAACACGAAACCACCTAAACCCTAAAACCACAGGCATTAACCTAAACCTTATGACATAAACTTTGAACTTAAATTTAAACCTTAAACCATAAACTTAAACTTAAATTGTAAACCACCGTCCGATCGTGGAGCGGAGGACAAAAACCCTAAAACTTTAACCCCTAAACCCTAATAATAAAAAATAAACTTAAATAAAAATAAATTAAATAAAATAAACTAAAATAATTAAAAAATAAGCTAAATGGGACCTAATCCTAAACCGGATCCTACCCTAAACCTAAAACCATAAACTCTAAAAGTAACACTAAACCCTAAACCCAGCAACCTTAACTTAAAACTTAAACCCTAAACCCTAAACCTTAAACTAAATCCTAAATCCTAAAACCCTAAATCATAAACCCTACCATGACCATAAACTACCACTATACTAAACCCTAAACCCTAAACCCTAAATCACCATAAACCTCAAATACTAAACCTTAAACCCTAAATCATAAACCAAAAAGCATAAACCTAAAACCTAAATAACTAAATTCTAAAATTAAAAAAATTAAAACCAAAAATAATATAAAATAAAATATAAAATAAAACCTAAACTAAAACCTCAACCTAAACCTAAAAATATAATAAAGTACTAATAAAAAAATAAACTAAAATAAAATAAATAAACTTAAAATAAACTAAAAATAAATAAACCTAAGAATAAAACCTAAATAAAATAAAACTAAATGTAAAATAAAATAAAATAAACCTAAAATAAAATGAAATAACCCAACCCACCTTATATGCTAAACCCTAAACCTTAAACATTAAACCCTAAATTCTAAGCCCTAAATGCTAAACCTACAACCATAAACCCTAAACCCTAAACATTAAACCGATAACTCTAAACCCAAAACCTTAAATCTTAAACTCTAAAAAACCCTAAATATTAAACCAAAAAATCCTAAACCCTAAAGACTGGCGGTTGTATGGACCTAAACTACCCCCAGGCCACACCTGGCTACTAGGCCCACGTCCCTACCCTGGCCACTGACTAAACTAGGCTCTAAATTAAGGCCCTAGTCCTAACCCTAACCCCAGATGGTGATCTAGCCACTGGCGCAGGCCAGATACAACCCCAACCACCTACCACCCTAGGCCCTAAGCCCTAAACCCTAAACACTAAACCTTAACCCTTTGCCTAAACTATAAACCATACCCTAAACTTAAAATTTAAAATAAATAAATAAACTAAAACTCTGGTTGGCTTTAAAAAACCTTAAACCCACCTGAGTCCTACCCTAAATCTTACCCAACCCTTAAATCATAAACCCTAAACCCTAAACACTAAACCCTGGGCCTTGACCCTGACCCTAATCCCCAAAACCTAAAACCCTAAAATCCAAAACCCACCCACTTAAACCTAAACTAAATAAATTCTAAAAATAAAATAAATATATAAACCTAAGCCTAAATTAAATAAAAAATAAAATAAAAATAAAACCTAAATTAAAACATGAGAATGATATAAAATAAATTAAAATAAACTAAAATAAAATAAATAAAACCCAAACTAAATTATATAAATAAAATTATCCTAAAAATAGAAAACTTAAAAAAATAAAAACTAAATTTAAAATAAAATTAAAATAAACCTAAAATAAAATAAAATAAAATAAAACTTAAATAAAAACCCAAAACCTTAAACCCTAAACCCTAAACCAAACCCTAAATAAATCCTAAACCACTAAACTCTAATCCATAAATGCTAAACCTTCAACCCACCTAAACCCACCCCACTCTTGTCACTAAAACCAAAACTCCTAACCCTTTGCACCCTAAACCCTACCCTGAGCCCTAAACTTAAATTTGAGCCTAGGCCCTTACCATAAGTGACTCTAAAGGCCCTCAAAACTAGGCCCTAAATCCTAAACCCTAGGCCCTGCCTAAACCCTAAACCCTGACCCTAAGCTACACTAAATCCTTCTGGACGTTACCCTGACCTACCTAATCTTTAAAAGCATTAACTAAAACCTTATACTTAAACTTTAAACTTAAACTTAAACTGACTATATCATGGATCGTGGGTGAAAAACCACAAACCTTAACCCCTAAACCCTACAGTAAAAATAAATAAAATAAGATAAAATAAAATAAACTACATAGCCCGCCTAAATGGATCCTAGGCCCTACCTGGCCCTACTTAGGCTCTACAAAGTGACCTGACCCTACTCCATAATCCAACCTGGGCCACTCCACAGGCCTCCCCAAAACCCAAACCCTACCCTACCCTGACTTTGCCCCTACCTGCAGTCTACTATACCTGCACCTAAACCCTGTGCCTAAAACCATCAGGCATGAAATTCTAAACCTAGACACATTTACCCTGACCTCACTACCACTAACCCCCAAATCCCAAGATCACACCTAACCAACCCTAAATCCTACTAAACCCTAAAGCCAAACACTAAACCCTAAACCATAAACCCTAACACTAAACCCTAAACCCTAAAATCATAAACCCCAAAACCCTAAACCCTAAACCTTAAAAATGAAATAAACAAAAATAAATAAAAAATGCGAATATTTTAGATAAGCCCCTTAGGGAATTAGAGGGCCTAGTATATTGCAATGTGTGATTTGATCAAAATTTTAATTTGCCAGATTTAGACTGAGAAACTATCATCACATTTAGTTTGATTGGGATGCCCCCGGCCATAACATGTATCTTGGGAGGAGGAACATGAAGCTCAGAATTATGGGTGCATTCAAGACTTCAAAAATGTAAGAAAAGGGGAATTGATCCATTGTTTGATTCTGTAATAGATAATATAAGAATAGTTAGTTATACCTCATGAAAAAAGACTTTTTGTGGAATTATACATTCCATTTCTTTGAGAAAGAAATTATGTTCAGGTAAGCGCAAGCGAATATAGCATGGTTACAGGAGCTTATCTATCACATATATGCTTCAAGGGATATCATGCACATAAACATCGAGGTGAGTAGAGACATAAAAAGATCAAATGGAATAATACAATATATAGACAAAGAAATCCTTTATGAGTCCCAAAATATTCCTTTCAGGGGATTCATCATTTGAGGGGAAGTAGATAACTCAATAATTTTACATTTCTTTTTTTTTAAATATCAAAATAAGGAAAAAAGGTTAGAGTGATGAAATAACCTAAACCCTAAAGCCAAAACACTAAACCCTAAACCATAAACCCTAACACTAAACCCTAAACCCTAAAATCATAAACCCCAAAACCCTAAACCCTAAACCTTAAAAATGAAATAAACAAAAATAAATAAAAAATGTGAATATTTTAGATAAGCCCCTTAGGGAATTAGAGGGCCTAGTATATTGCAATGTGTGATTTGATCAAAATTTTAATTTGTGATTTAGGAGAAACTATCATCCCATTTAGTTTGATTGGGATGCCCCTGGCCATAACATGTATCTTGGGAGGAGGAACATGAAGCTCAGAATTATGGGTGCATTCAAGACTTCAAAAATGTAAGAAAAGGGGAATTGATCCATTGTTTGATTCTGTAATAGATAATATAAGAATAGTTAATTATACCTCATGAAAAAAGACTTTTTGTGGAATTATACATTCCATTTCTTTGAGAAAGAAATTATGTTCAGGCAAGCGCAAGCGAATATAGCATGGTTACAGGAGCTTATCTATCACATATATGCTTCAAGAAATATCATGCACATAAACATCGAGGTGAGTAGAGACATAAAAAGATCAAACAGAATTATACAATATATAGACAAAGAAATCCTTTATGAGTCCCAAAATATTCCTTTCAGGGGATTCATCATTTGAGGGGAAGTAGATAACTCAATAATTTTACATTTCTTTTTTTTTTAAATATCAAAATAAGGAAAAAAGGTTAGAGTGATGAAAATCAAAAATAAAATATAATAAAATATAAAATAAGATAAGAATGAAAAATAAATAAATAAACTTAAATAAAAAATAATAAAATGAAATAAAACTAAAACCTGAAGCATAACTTAAACCTAAAATAAAATAATAAAATAAATTAAAAAATAATAAAATAAAAACCTAAACTAAACTAAAAAATAAAAAATTGAAATAAAATAAAGACTAAAATCCTAAAAACCTAAAGCTAAACTAAATAAAGAAACATAAACCTACATAAAATAAAAAAATTAAATTAAAAAAATGTAAACCAAAACATAAACTTAAACAAAAAATTAAAATAAAATAAAATAAACTTATAAAAATAAAATAAATATAAAACTAAATTAACTAATAAATAAAATTAACCTTAAGAATAAAAAAGCCACAATAAAATAAAAACTAAACGTAAAGTAAGAATAAAATAAACCTAAAATAAAATAAAAATAAAATAAAAAATCTAAACCTTAAACTCTAAACCCTAAACCTTAAAACCTAAACCTTAAATCCTAAAACCTAAACCCTACACCCTAAACCCTAAAACCAAAACCCTAAAAACCCTAAACCTTAAACCCTAAATCCTAAAACCCTAAACCCTAAAACTTAAACCCTAAACTAACCCTAATCCTTGAACTCTAAATCCCCATATAACCCTAAATACTAAACTTTAAACCTACAGCCCTAAACCCTAAACCCTAAACCTACTACCTAAAACCCTGAACCCTAAACCTTAACCCTAAATCCTAAAACCTTAAGCATAAACCATAAACCCTAATCCCTAAACCTAAACCTAATGTAACTAAATAAATTATACAATAAACTTAAACCCAAAAACCTAAAAATCTAAACCTAAACTTAAACCCTAAGAATGGGCAGAACCTTGATGGCAGGAATATCATAGTCAACCAGGCTCAGTCTAGATCTGGTGGTAGAGGCGAACATAGAGGCGAAAGTTATCATAGTGGTGGTGGGGGATCTGGAGGTGTTGGTGGATATGGAGGTGGTGGTCAGTGCAATGGTGGTTATGGAGGTAAGAGGACCTATGGAGGTTTCAACAATGGTGGTGGTGGGGGGAGAGATCGAGGATATGATGGTGGATCCCGCTACTCAAGAGGCTAGGGTGGTTTTGATGGGAACTGGAGAAATAGAATAACGGTCAACCCGATCTGCTGCTTATGGAACTATGTCTTTATAGTAAAGATGGTTCTAGTTATTTAGGGTTTTTGATTTTCTTTGTACATGCTCCTATTTTATCTATGTTGTCGCTTGTGTCTTAGATAACTTGGTGTGTTACTTAGTTGATGAAACTGAAAAGTAAAAATATTGAATCTAAATTGGTTCTCTATTAAAAAACAAATTCCCTAAACCCTAAACAAAAACTTGAACCCTAAACGGAAAACCTAAAGCCTAAACCATAAACCATAAAAATCCTAAACCCTAAACCCTAAAACTCAAAACTATAAACCCTAAGTCCTAAACTATAAACCCTAAACCCTAAACCCTAAACCCTAAACCTTAAACCCCAAACCCCAAACCCCAAACCCTAAACCCAAAACTTGAAACCCTAAACTAACTCTACACCCTAAACCCAAAGCCCAAAAATGCTAAAAACTAAACTTAAACTAAATAAAAGCTATAAATAAATAAATAAATAAACCTAAACAAAAAATAATGAGAAAATTAAATAAAGTTAAAACCTAAACTGAAACTTAAACCTAAACCTAAGCATAAAAGTAAAATAAAATAAAATAAAAACAAAACTAAAATAAAATATATAAAAACCTAAACTAAATTAAAAAATTCAAAACCTAAATAAAATAAAAACTAAACCAAAACTAAAACCTAAACTAGGATAAATAAAACCTAAACCTAAACTAAATATAATAAAATAAACTAAAAAATAAACTTAAACCAAAACTAAAAAGAAAAATCAAAAAATAAACCAAAAATAAAAACCTAAAATTGAAACCTGAAGAAATAAAATAAAAACTCAAACATAAACCAAAAAAAAAAAAAAAAACTTAAACCTCAAAAATAAAATAAAACAAAAAATAAATTAAAAAATAAACCTAAACCTAAACTTAAACCTTAAAAATAAACTACAATAAAATACCTAAGCTGAAATAAATATACCTAAAATAAATAAACTAAAAAAAGAAAAATAAACATAAATGAAAATAAAAAATAAAGTAAACTAAAATAAATAAAAAATCAATTATATAAACCTAAACCTACCAATTTACTTAATTTAAAATATATAAAAAAATAAAATAAAATATAAAAATTAAAACCCTAAACCCCAAGCCCTAAACCATTAAACCCTAAACCCTAAACCCTAAACTTAAAACCCTAAACCTTAAAACCTAAAACCTAAACACTATGTCCTGAACCCTAAAACCTACAACCCTGAATCATAAACCCTAAACCCCAAACCCTAAACCCTAAACCCTTAACCCTTAACCCTAAAAACCTAACAACCTAAACCTAAACTAAATAAAACCTAAAAAAGGAATAAATTAAAAAAAATCTAAACCTAAATAAAATAAAAAAATTAAAATAATATAAAAACTAAATCTAAAACCTAAACCTAAACCTAAACCTTAACCTAAGAATAAAATAAAAATAAAAATAAAAATTAAACTATAATAAAATAAATAAAAACCTAAACTAAACTAAAAAATAAAATTAACCTAAAAAGAACCTAAATAAAATAAAAACTAAATGTAAAATAAAAATTAAATAAACTTAAAATAAAAACCTAAAACATAAACCAAAAATAATAATAATAAATATAAACTAAACTAAAATCTAATAAATAAAAATCTAAAGTAAACTAAAAAAATAAAAATCCTAAACAAAATAAAAACTATACCTAAAAAATTGTAAAAAAAGAAAACCTAAAATAATATGAAATAAAAACTAAATAAAAACCTAAACCTAAAAATAAGGCTAAAAAATAAAACTTGAAAGTAAATAAAATAAATAAAACACATACCCTAAACTAAAAAAAAGCTTAAACCTAAAATAAAATTAAAACAAACAAAATAAAATAAACATAAATCTAAGATAACCTAAACCTAAATAAAATAAAATAAAATAAAACAAAAATAAACCTAAACCTAAAATTAAAAAGAAAACCTAAAAAATACCTAAAATAAAAACCTAAAACCTAAACATATAAAAATATAATAAAATCCTAATCCTAAACCTCAAAATAAAAAATAATACATAAACCTAAAAAATCAAATAAAACTAGATTAAAAAACAAACCTAAACCTAAACATAAACTTAAAAAATAAACTACAATAAACAACCTAAACTAAAATAAATAAACCTAAAATAAATAAACTAAACCAAATTAAGATAAAAATAAAACTAAATAAATTTAAAAAATAAATAAACTAAAATTAATAAAAAAAATAAACTAAATAAACCTAAACCTACCACTTTACTTAATTTCACAAAAATAAAAAATAAAAAATAAAAAATAAAATAAAAAACCTTAAATCCTAAACTGTAAATCCTAAAGCCTAAAACCCAAAACACTAAACCCAAAACCCTAAACCCTAAACCCAAAACCCTAAACCCTAAACCCTAAAACACTAAACCCTAAACTGTAAACCGTAAACCCTAAACCCTAAAACCTAAACCCTAAACCCTAAACCCTAAACCCTAAAAACCTTAAAAACTAAACCTAAACTAAATAAAACATAAAAATAAAATAAATAAATAAAAACATAAACCTAAATAAAAAAAAATAAACTAAAATTAAAACCTAAACCTAAAATTAAAATGATTTAAAAAATAAAAACTAAACTAAAATAAATAAAACCAAAATAAAATAAAATAAAATAAATAAAATAAACATAATTTTTGCTGGGTTAAACAAAACCCAAATCCCTAAACCCAAATCCTAAAGCCTAAAACCCAAAACCCTTAGCCCTAAACCCTAAACCCAAAACCCTAAATCTTAAACCCTAAAACACTAAACCTTAAAACCAACAATGCTGAACCCTAAACCCTAAACTCCAAACCCTAAATCCTAAAACCTAAACCCTAAACCCTAAATCATAAACCCTAAAATCCTTAAAAACTAAAACTAAACTAAATAAAACATAAAAATAAAATAATTAAATAAAAACTTAAACCTAAATAATGTAAAAAAATAAACAAAAATTAAAACATAAACTAAAACCTTCACCTAAACCTAAACCTAAACTGAAACTTAAAAATAAAATGAAATAAAAAATAAAAACTAAACTAAAATAAAATAAATAAAAACCCAAACTAAACTACAAAAAAAAAATAAACCAAAGAATAAAAAACCTAAATAAAATAAAAACTAAACGTAAAATAAAAAAGATAAAGTTAAAATAAAATAAAGTAAAAAACTAAATAAAAACCTAGACATAAAAAAGTAAACCTAAAAGTAAATAAAAAATAAAACCTAAACTCTAAACTAAAATAAGTTAAACTAAAATAAATAAAACCTAAACCTAAGCCTAAACCTAAAATAAACTAAACTTAAACCTAAACCCAAACTAAATAAAATAAATTAAATTAAAAATAAACCTAAACCTAAAAATAAAACCAAAAAAATTCCTAAAATAAAACCTAAAACCCAAACCTAAAAATAAAATAAAACCTAAACCTAAACCTAAAATAAAAAAAAAAAAAATCTAAAAATAAAATAAAAATAAAACTCACCTATAAAATAAACCTAAACCTAAATCTAAACTTAAAAAATAAACTAAAATAAAAAACCTAAATTAAAACAAATAAACCTAAAATAAATAAACTAAACTAAATAGAAATAAAAATAAAACCTAAATAAAAATAAAAAATAAAGTAATCTAAAATAAATATAAAATAAATTAAATATACAAAATAAAAATAAACCTTTTTATTTACTTAATTTAAAAATAAAAAAAATTTAAACCCTAAATCCTAAACTTGAAACCTGCAACCCTAAACTCTAATCCTTAAAAAACCCTAAAACCTAAACCCTGAACCCTAACCATAAACCCTAAACACTAAAAACATAAACTCTAAAACCCTAAACACTAAACCCTAAACCCTAATTGCTAAAACCTAACCCTAAACCTTAAACCCTAAACACTTATCCCTAAACACTGAACCCTAAACCCTAAACACTAAATCCTAACCCTAAGCCCTAAACCCTAAAAGCATTAACCCTAAAACCTTATACCTTAAACATAAACTTTGAACTTAAATTTAAACCTTAAACTATAAACTTAAACTTAAATTTTAAACCACCATCCGATCGTGAATCTGAGGACAAAAACCATAAAACTTTAACCCCTAAACCCTAATAATAAAAAATTTAAATAAAAATAAAATAAATAAAATAAACTAAAATAATTAAAAAATAAGCTAAACAAAACTAATCCTTAAACACTGAATCCTAAACACTAAACCCTAAACCATAAACTCTAAAAGTAACCCTAAACCCTAAACTTGAAACCTTCAAACCTTAAACCTTAAACCTTAAAACCTTAAACCCTAAACCCTAAACTCTAAACCCTAAATCCTAAATAAACCCTAAACCCTAAATCATAAACCCTAAACCATAAACCATAACAATAAACCCTAAACCCTAAACCCTAAACCATAAACCATAAACCTTGAAATATTAAACCTTAAAACCCTAAACCCTAAACCCTAAAGCATAAACCCTAAAAACCTAAAAACCTAAACTTAAACTAAATAAATCCTAAAAATTAAAAAAACCTAAACCAAAATATTATAAAATAAAAATATAAAATAAAAACCTAAACTAAAACCTCAACCTAAACCTAAAAAATAATATAAAGTAAACTAGTAAAAATAAACTAAATTAAAATAAATAAAACTTAAAATAAATTAAAAAATAAATAAACCTAAGAATAAAAACCTAAATATAATAAAAACTAAACGTAAAATAAAAATAAAATAAACCTAAAATAAAAATAAAATAAACCTAAAATAAAAATGAAAATAAAACCCAAAACCTTAAACCTTATATGCTAAACCCTAAACCCTAGACCTTAAACCCTAAACTCTAAGCCGTAAATGCTAAACCCACAACCATAAACCCTGAACCCTAAAGCTTAAACTAACAACCTTAAACCCTAAACCCTAAACCTTAAACTCTAAAAAACTGTAAATATTAAACCATAAAATCCTAAACCCTAAACCTTAAAACCTAAACAGTGTATGAACCCTAAACTGTAAACCCCTAAACAACCTACAACCTGAAACCCTAAACCCTAAACACTAAAAACTAAACTCTAAATTCTAAACCCTAAATCCTAAACCCTAAACCCCAAATAGTAAATGCTAAACCCTAAGCAACCCTAAACCCTCAAATCCTAAACACTAAACCCTAAACCCAAACCATAAACCCTAAGCCCTAAACCTAAACCCTAAATCCTAAACACTAAACCTTAACCCCCTAACCATAAAGCATAAAGCTAACCTAAATTAAAATAAATAAATTAAACTACTAGGTTTGCTTAATTTAAACAAAACACTAATACACTGTAAACCCTAAATCTTAAACCTTAAACCCTAAACCCTAAATCATAAACCCTAAACCCTAAACACTAAACCCTAAACCCTAAACCCTAAACCCTAAAGCCTAACCCTAAACCCTAATCCCCAAAACCCAAAACCCTAAAATCCAAAACCCAAAACCTTGAAAACCTAAAAACCAAAACCTAAACTAAATAAATTCTAAAAATAAAATAAATAAAACCTAAGCCTAAATTAAATAAAAAATAAAATAAAACTTAAACTTAAACTAAAACATGAAAATGATATAAAATAAATTAAAATAAACTAAAATAAAATAAATAAAACCCAAACTAAATTATGAAAAATAAAATAATCCTAAAAATAGAAAACCTAAATAAAATAAATTTAAATTTAAAATAAAATTAAAATAAACTTAAAATAAAATAAAATTAAAATAAACCTAAAATAAAATAAAATAATACTTAAATAAAAACCCTAAACCTTAAACCCTAAACCCTAAACCTTAAACCCTAAACCTTAAATCCTAAACCTTAAACCCTAAACTCTAAGCCATAAACCCTAAACCTTCAACCCTAAACCCTAAACCCTAAACCCTAAACCACTTGTCCTAACAAACCTTTCCTTAACCTCACCCTACCAAACCTAAACCCTCCAACTAAACTATAAACAACCTTATACCTCAAACTCAAACCTTAAACTCTAAATCCTAAATCCTAAACCTTAAACCCTAAACCTTAAAAAACCTAAGCCTTAAAGCTTAAACACTAAATCTCAAACCCTAAACATTAAACCCTAACCTTAATCCTAAACATTAAAATCAACTTAAACTTTAAACTTAAACTTAAACTTTAACCTTAAACTTAAACTTAAACCTTAACCACTATACGATCATGGATTGGAGTAAAAAAAACCCTAAAACCTTAACCCCTAAACCCTAACAATAAAAAATAAAATTAAATAAAAATAAAATAAATAAAATAAACTAAATAAACCCCAATCCCTAAATACTAAATCCTAAACCCTAAACCCTAAACCCTAAACTCTAAAGGTAGCCCTAAACCCTAAACCTTAAACCATAAATCCTAAACCCTAAACCCTAAACCCTAAACATTAAAACTAACCCTAAACCCTAAACCTTAAACTTACAACCCTAAACCGACAATACCAACTATAAACCTACAACCCTAAACCCTGAAGACCCTAAACCATCAAACACGAAATTCTATACCCTAGATAACACTTAACCCTCAAACCCTAAACCTTAAAACCAAACCCCAAACCCTAAACCCTATGCCCCTAAAATCCTAAACCCTAAACCTTTAACCTTAAACCCTAAATAACCTAAACCCTAAAGCTTAAACATTAAACCCTAAACCCTAAACCCTAACACTAAACCCTAAACCCTAAAATCATAAACCCCAAAACCCTAAACCCTGAACCTTAAAAATGAAATAAATAAAAAAAAATAAAAATTGTGAATATTTTAGATAAGCCCCTTAGGGATTTAGAGGGCCTAGTATACTGCAATGTGTGATTTGATCAAAATTTTCATTTGATAGATTTAGACTGAGAAACTGTCATCCCATTTAATTTGATTGAGATGCCCCTGACCAGAACATGTATCTTGGGAGGAGGAACATGAAGCTCAAAATTATGGGTGCATTCAAGACTTCAAAAATGTAAGAAAAGGGGAATTTATCCATTATCTGATTCTGTAATAGATAATATAGGAACAGTTAGTTATACCTCATGAAAAAAGACTTTTTGTAGAATTATACATTCCATTTCTTTGAGAAAGAAATTATGTTCAAGTGCAAGTTTAATATAGCATGGTTACGTGAGCTTATCTATCTCATATTCTTCAAGCGATATCATGCACATAACCATCGAGGTGAGTAGAGACATAAAAAAGATCAAATGGAATAATACAATATATAGAGAAAGAAATCCTTTATGAGTCCCAAAATATTCCTTTCAGGGGATTCATCATTTGAGGGGAAGTAGACTACTCAATAGTTTCACATTTCTTTTTTTTTTAAATATCAAAATAAAGTAAAAAGGTTAGAGTGATGAAAATAAAAAATAAAATATAATAAAATATAAAATAATATAAGAATGAAAAATAAATAAATAAACTTAAATAAAAAATAATAAAATGAAATAAAACTAAAACCTTAAGCATAACTTAAACCTAAAATAAAATAAAAAAATAAATTAAAAAATAATAAAATAAAAACCTAAACTAAACTAAAAAATAAAAATATGAAATAAAATAAAAAGTAAAATCCTAAAAACCTAAAGCTAAACTAAATAAAGAAACATAAACCTACATAAAATAAAAAAAATTAAATTAAAAAAATGTAAACCAAAACCTAAACTTAAACAAAAAAATAAAATAAAATAAAATAAACTTATAAAAATAAAATAAATATAAAACTAAACTAATAAATAAAATTAACCTTAAGAATAATAATAAAATAAAACTAAATGTAAAGTAAGAATAAAATAAACCTAAAATAAAATAAAACTAAACCTAAACCTAAACCTTAAACTTAAACCTTAAACCTAAACCTAAAACCTAAACCTAAACCCTAAACCCTAAAACCCTAAAACCCTAAACTAAACCCTAAACCTAACCCCATCCTAACCCTAACTAACTTTAAATCCCTAAATAAACTTAAACCCATACTACCTAAAACCCTAAACCCTAAACCCTAACCCTAAATCCTAAAACCTTAAGCATAAACCATAAACCCTAATCCCAAAACCCTAACCCCATACCCTAAACCTAAACCTAATATAACTAAATAAATTATAAAATAAACCTAAACCCAAAAACCTAAAAAATCTAAACCTAAACCTAAACCCTAAGAATGGGCAGAACCTTGATGGCAGGAATATCATAGTCAACCAGGCTTAGTCTAGATCTAGTGGTGGAGGCGAACATAGAGGTGAAAGTTATCATAGTGGTGGTGGGGGATCTGGAGGTGCTGGTGGATATGGAGGTGGTGGTCAGTGCAATGGTGGTTATGGAGGTAAGAGGACCTACGAAGGTTTCAACAATGGTGGTGGTGGGGGGAGAGATCGAGGATATGATGGTGGATCCTACTACTCAAGAGGCTTGGGTGGTTTTGATGGGAACTGGAGAAATAGAATAACGGTCTACCCGATCTACTGCTTATGGAACTATGTCTTTATAGTAGAGATGATTCTAGTTATCTAGGGTTTTTGATTTGCTCTATGCTTGCTCCTATCTTATCTATGTTGTCGCTTGTGTCTTAGATAACTTGGTGTGTTACTTGGTTGATGAAATTAAAAAGTAAAAATATTGAATCTAAATTGGTTCTCCATTAAAAAATAAATACCCTAAACCCTAAACAAAAACTTGAACCCTAAACATAAAATCTAAACCCTAAACCATAAACCATAAAAATCCTAAACCCTAAACCCTAAAACACTAAACTATAAACACTAAGTCCTAAACTCTAAACCCAAAACCCTAAACCCTAAACCCTAAACCTTAAACCCCAAACCCTAAACCCCAAACCCTAAACCCAAAACTTGAAACCCTAAACTAACTCTACACCCTAAACCCAAAGCCCAAAAATGCTAAAAACTAAACTTAAACTAAATAAAAGATAAAAATAAATAAATAAAAAACCTAAAAAAAAATAATGAGAAAATTAAATGTTAAACCTAAACTTAAATAAACCTAAACTAAACCTAAAATAAAATAAAAAAATAAAATAAAACCTTAAAATAAAATAAATAAAACCTAAACTAAAGTTAAAACCTAAAATAAAATAAAACTAAACCTAAACCAAAGCTAAAATAAATAAATAAAAATAAACCTAAACCTAAAAAAATAAAATAAAATAAACTAAAATAAAAAAAAACCTAAAAAAATAAAATAAACCTAAACCTAAAATAAATAAAAAAATTAAATAAAATAAACCTAAAATAAAACTAAAATATAAAATAAATATAAAAATAAACTAAAAAAGAAAAATAAACATAAATGAAAATAGAAAATAAAGTAAACTAAAATAAATAAAAAATCAATTATATAAACCTAAACCTACCAATTTACTTAATTTAAAAATATAAAAAAATAAAATAAAATATAAAAAACAAAACCATAAACCCCAAGCCCTAAACCCTTAAACCCTAAACCCTAAACCCTAAACTCAAAACCCTAAACCCTAAAGCCTACAATCCTGAACCATAAACCCTAAATCCCAAACCCTAAACCCTAAACCCTTAACCCTAAACCCTAAAAACCTAAAAACCTAAACCTAAACTAAATAAAACCTAAAAAAGGAATAAATAAAAATATATATACCTAAATAAAATAAAAAAATTAAAATAATATAAAAACCAAATCTAAAACCTAAACCTAAACCTTAACCTAAGAATAAAATAAAAAATAAATAAAAATGAAACTATAATAAAATAAATAAAAACCTAAACTAAACTAAACAAAAAATAAACCTAAAAAGAACCTAAATAAAATAAAAACTAAATGTAAAATAAAAATTAAATAAACTTAAAACAAAAACCTAAATCATAAACCTGAAATAATAATAATAAATATAAACTAAACTAAAATCTAATAAATTAAAACCTAAACTAAACTAAAAAAATAAAAATCCTAAACAAAATAAAAACTATACCTAAAAAATTATAAAAAAGAAAACCTAAAATAAAATGAAATAAAAACTAAATAAAAACCTAAACTTAATAAATAAGGCTAAAAAATAAAACTTAAAAATAAATAAAATAAATAAAACACATACCCTAAACTAAAAAAAAAGCTTAAACCTAAAATAAAAGTAAAACAAACAAAATGAAATAAACTTAAATCTAAGTTAACCTAAACCTAAATAAAATAAAATAAAATAAAGCAAAAATAAACCTAAACATAAACTTAAAAGGAATACTTAAAAAATACCTAAAATAAAAACCTAAAACCTAAACATATAAAAATATAAAAAAAACGTAATCCTAAACCTCAAAATAAAAAATAATACATAAACCTAAAAAAATAAAATAAAACTAAACTAAAAAACAAACCTAAACCTAAACATAAACTTAAAAAATAAATTAAAATAAACAACCTAAAATAAAATAAATAAACCTAAAATAAATAAACTAAACCAAATAAAGATAAAAATAAAACTAAATAAATTTAAAAAATAAATAAACTAAAATTAATAAAAAATAAACTAAATAAACCTAAACCTACCACTTTACTTAATTTCACAAAAATAAAAAATAAAAAATAAAAAATAAAATAAAAAACCCTAAATCCTAAACTGTAAATCGTAAAGCCTAAAACCCAAAACACTAAACCCAAAACTCTGAACCCTAAACCCAAAACCCTAAACCCTAAACCCTAAAACACTAAATCCTAAATTGTAAACCCTAAACACTAAACCCTAAAACCTAAACCCTAAACCCTAAACCCTAAACCCTAAAAATCTTAAAATCTAAACCTAAACTAAATAAAACATAAAAAATAAAATAAATAAATAAAAACATAAACCTAAATAAAATAAAAAAATAAACTAAAATTAAAACCTAAACTAAAACCTTTACCTAAATCTAAAAATAAAATGAATTAGAAAATAAAATCTAAACAAAAATAAAATAAATAAAAACTAAAACTAAACTAAATAAAATAAAATAAACCTAAGAATAAAAAACATAAATTTATGGTTTAGGGTAAACCCTAAACCCTAAACCCTAAACCCAAAACCTTAAACCCTAAACCTGAAACCCTAAACCGTAAATCCTAAAGCCTAAAACCTAAAACCCTTAGCCCTAAATCCTAAACATAAAACCCTAAACCCTAAAAGACTAAACCGTAAACCCTAAACCCTAAAACCAACAATGCAGAACCCTAAATCCTAAACCCCAAACCCTAAATCCTAAAACATAAACCCTAAACCATAAACACTAAAATCTTTAAAAACTAAACCTAAACTAAATAAAACATAAAAATAAAATAAATAAATAAAACTTAAACCTAAATAAAGTAAAAATATAAACTAAAATTAAAACCTAAACTAAAACCTTCACCTAAATCTAAACCTAAACTGAAACCTAAAAATAAAATGAAATAAAAAATAAAAACTAAACTAAAATAAAATAAATAAAAACCCAAACTAAACTACAAAAAAAATTAAACCTAAGAATAAAAAACCTAAATAAAATAAAAACTAAACGTAAAATAAAAAAAGATAAAGCTAAAATAAAATAAAGTAAAAACTAAATAAAAACCTAAACCTAAAAAAGTAAATAAAAAATAAAACCTAAACCCTAAACTTGAAAAAAACCTAAACATAAAATAAATAAAATAAACTAAACCTAAACTTAAACTAAAATAAACTAAACTAAAATAAATAAAACCTAAACCTAAACCTAAACCTAAAATAAACTAAACTTAAACCTAAACCCAAACTAAATAAAATAAATTAAATTAAAAATAAACCTAAACCTAAACTAAAAAATAAAACCAAAAAATAAACCTAAAATAAAAACCTAAAACCCAAACCTAAAAAATAAAATAAAATCCTAAACCTAAACCTAAAAATAAAAAATAAAACCTAAATCTAAAAAATAAAATAAAAATAAAACTCACCTATAAAATAAACCTAAACCTAAATCAAAACCTAAAAAATAAACTAAAATAAAAAACCTAAATTAAAACAAATAAACCTAAAATAAATAAACTAAACTAAATAGAAATAAAATAAAACCTAAATAAAAATAAAAAATAAACTAATCTAAAATAAATATAAAATAAATTAAATATACAAAATAAAAATAAACCTTTTGATTTACTTAATTTAAAAATAAAAAAATTATAAACCCTAAATCCTAATCCCGAAACCTACAACCCTAAACTCTAATCCCTAAAAAACCCTAAACCCTAAACCCTACACCCTAACCCTAAACCCTAAACACAAAAAACATAAACTCTAAAACCCTAAACACTAAACCCTAAACCCTAATTGCTAAAACCTAACCCTAAACCTTAAACCCAAAACCCTAATCCCTAAACCCTAAACCCTAAAACCTACTACCCTTAACCTTGATGGCAGGAACATCACCATCAACCGTGCCCGCCTAAATGGTGGTGAGGCTGAGGTGGCAATTATCGTAGTGGTGGTGGGGGATCTAGAGATGCTGGTGGATATGGGGTGGGAGGAGCGATGAAGGTTACGTCTGTGGTGGTGGCAAAGGAGAGATCAGGAATATGATGGCAAATCCCGCTACTCAAGAGGTCGGGGTGGTTCTTATGGGAACTAGAGAAATTGATGAATGACCAACTTGATTTGTTGCTTATGGAACTATGTCTTTACAGTAGAGACAGCTCTAGTTATCTAAGGTTTTTTATTTTCTCTATGCGTGTTCATTTTTGATCTATGTCATCACTTGTGTATTAGAAATCTTGGTGTGTTACTTGGTTGATGAAATCAAAAAAAAGAAATGTTGAATCTAAATTTGTTCTTTATTGTAAGAAAAAACCAAAAACCCTAAACACTAAACCTAAACCCTAAATCCTAAACCCTAAAACCTAAACCCTAAATCCTAAACACTAAAACCTAAACCCTAAACCCTAAACCCTAAAACCCAAACCCTAAATGTCAAACCCTAAACCATAAACTAACCCTAAACCCTAAACCCTAAACCCTAAAAAGCTAAAAACTTAAACCTAAACAAAATAAAACCTAAGAAATAAAATAAATCAAAAACATAAAGTAAAATAAACTAATAAAATAAAAAAAATTACAAATCTAAACCTAAACTTTAACTTAAAAAAACAAAAAAATAAAAACTAAAATAAAATAAAATGAATAAAAACTAAAACTACACTAAAAAAATAAATAAACCTAAAAATAAAAAATTTAAATAAAATATAAACTAAATGTATAATAAAAATAAACTAACATAAAATAAAATAAAAACTAAATATAAACCTAAACGTAAAAAATAAACCTAAAAAAAAAACATAAAAATACATAAAAAAATAAAACCTAAGCCCAAAACATAAAAAAAATATAAATCTAAAATAAACAAAGTAAAATAAACATTAACCTAAACTAAAATAAACTAAACTAAAATAAATAAAATGTAAACTTGAACCTTAAATAAACTAAATGTAAACCCTATACTAAATAAAATAAAATAAACTAAAAATAATGCTAAACGTAAACTAAAAAATAAAACCTAAAAATAAACCTAAAATAAAAACCTAAAGCCTAAACCTAAAAAAATAAAATAAAAACTTAATCCTAAACCTAAAAATTAAAAATAAATCCTAAACCTAAAAAATAAAATAATAATAAAACAAAACTAAAAAAATAAACATAAACCTAAGCCTAAACCTAAAAAATAAACTAAAATAAGAAACCTAAAATAAATTAAATAAACCTAAAATAAACAAACTTAAATAATTTAAAATAAAAACTAAACCTAAATAAAAATAAAAAATAAAATAAACTAAAATAAATAACCCTAAGCCCTAAAACTAACCAGTTTACTTAATTTAAAAAAAATCATAAACCCTAAATCCTAAACCCTAAACCCTAAAAAATCTTGAACCCTAAACCCTAAATTAACCCTAAACCCTATACCTTAAAACATAAAGCCTAAACCCTAACCCTAAACCTTAAACCCTAAATCCAAAACCATCACCTTAATCCCTAAACCCTAAACTAACCCTAAACCCTAAACCGTAAACCCTAAAAACTCTAAACCCCAAAGCCTAAACCCTAAAACATAAATCCTAAACTAACCCTAAACCTTAAGCTAACCCTAAACCCTAAACCCTCAAAATTTAATCCCTAAAGCCTAAGCATTAAACTCTAAAACCTATACTTAATCCATTTGATCAAAATGAATTTAAATGAGCCAAAGTAAACCAAACCAATTGAACCAAAACATCCCAAATGATCATATGAACTTGACCCAATCCTTGGTTTGACCCAATTTGACCAATTGGCCAACTTGACCCAACCTAATCCAATTTGACCTAAATGAGTCAAATTGATCCAAACCTAACCAAATCAACTCCAATTGACTTAAAATTTGGGCTAACTAACTTTTGGCTCATTTTAAGTCTGCACTAATAAAATCTATTGCTATATGATCATTCTAGCCTTGGGTCAAGGGCATTACATGAGATAAATCACCCATGTAAGTGGTCATTTCCATTCCTTGGCCACTTAGTACTCTCCTAATGGTCCACCTAGGCACCTAGGACATTGACCAACCTGATTGATGGGGTGGTTGGGTTGGCCATGACCCATGGTTGGTAAAATCACCTCACCCTCCTCGTTAGAGCATTTGAATCCCGTAGGATACCTATGATTCCTCTTTGGCATCCACCTCCACACCTTCAACCAACAAAGTTAAGCCAGCTCACCTCCTCCTTGACACCCATGACACCCTGAAATGGCCTCACTACCACTAGAAGCCAAACCCGATCCCACCGTCTAATCAAGAGCAAGGGGAGATACACCCCCCAGTTTTGACTCAAACACACACAAAAATCATTGCTTAGAGCCCCAGCTACCCAAGATGAGTTGCTAGAGCCATTCCCTCAGCTCCCATGCTCATTGGTTGATCAAAAAATGCCATTCATGTCTGTCTCAAAATAAGACACTCCCATTTCTAACCTAACTTCTCCATTTCTCCATTAAACTCAAATTAACATTGTACGCACCTTCTCTAAGCCTCATCGAGTAAAAAAGAATCATCTCCCAAGCTTCTCGAGCACTAGAGATGGGACTTCGATCAAAGCTGAGTTCAAAATTATAGGTTCATGGCCTTCTGAGCGAGCATCGAGGAATTGATCTAATTATTGGTCAACAAGGTTTTGTTTACACTAGATGAAGCTTCCTGAATCATTTGAGCCACCAGTCTTTAGCTCTAGCTATGTATGCTTCCAAAATTGATCCCTAAGAAAAAATGGGTTGGAGAATTTTGAAGAAAACTTGCATCTCATGTGATCTTGACTTTTGGATCTCCTCTGATCGATGTCATGAAGGTGTGGGATCCTTTTGGTGTTGATTCAAGCTCAGGTAAGACAAGATCAAGTGAGCAATGGTGAACAAACTCTATTCTCTCTCACTCATGTGATGTTAGACCACACACCGTATATTATGAATGGACAGTCGTGATTAATTCCACTAGATCAATTTGATTTAATCTTATTAAGCTATGGGATTAATCATAGTCGCCTGATCTTAGATTGGATGATGGACGAGAAAGCACATCCTCCGCCGCCACGTAGGCACTAAGTCAGATATGTTTTAAGTAGCCAATCACATAATGCCATGTGGAAAGCAGGCCATGTCAGCACACCATGTGACACCGAAAGGATTAGGCTTTAATTAGGCTTACTTATTCATTTTTAATGGCTGAATCTTCTAAAAATCAAAAAAATCTTAGAGAAATCAAAAACATGCAAATAAATACTCAGTTTAAAGGTATTTGAGAGGATAATTAATTAAAAATAATCTTAATTAAATTTAAATAGTAATTAAGGTTTAATTACAAAATTAATTAGCATAATTACTCCCTAATTACTTGAGCAATTAATCCTAAATTTTGTGGGTTAATTTAATGGGATGACATCTGCCTACAATGATTTGGTTAGGATTTATTACTTACTTAATTAAGAAAATTCCATTCATTTATAATTGACTAAGTGGTTGAATTAATTAGCCATATGATTTGGGGCTTACTTCCTATATTCATGTATACAAATTTACATATGTTTGAATTAAAATGGGTATATAGTCTGGACATCCTGGGAATATGAGGCTTTAGCTAGCTCAAAGGAGGTCATTTGATAACCTCACTTCCCTAGTTTAACAACAACACATGCATATTTAATTTCATTCTTTTTTTTTTGGTATAAGAATTTGGATAAAGTTTTAAATTAATATGTTAAAATAATTCAATCAAATAAAATATAAATTCAAAACATACACATACATTCATCATTTAAGTGTGCAAAAATATGTTGCATGTGTAGATACACTTAGGATTAAATCATATGCATGTTACATGTGATGGAAAGGAATGATTTAGTATATTTTATGTGGTAGTAATTTAATTAAACTAATCTTAAGATGCCTTTAATTTTGAATAGGATTATTTAAAGTGAACCTAAACTTAGGATTAATTAAATCATTTAATAAGCCATTCACTGAAGAGAACTAAATCAAATTAATATACTTTAGAAGGTGTCTTAAGGTAGGGATGAAAGAGGGCAATCCTCTTTTCCTCTCTTTATACACTTAGTTGCTAAGTGTAATCAAATGGAACAAAAGAAAACACAAATTAAAATTCTCAAGTCAATTAAACTACATCAAGTGAAATCAACATTTCTTGTTAAATTGAATCCTTCTACACTTAGAAAATACAACACCAATGCCTAACAAGACTTACCACACAAGCCTTAATACACACATTAGAAATAAGACACCACTTCTACCTTTAAGTTAGCATGGTGTTTGATGTGATGTATGTTTTATTTTATGATGTATTATTTTAGATTGGATGTTAGAGTGTATGCTTTGTAGAATGGATTATAGGCTAATATTATCCAAATCATGTTTTTTGCAAGAGATTATGATTAAGGGATGCTTAAAAATAAATATAAATGCTCTTTTTATAGGTTGCTTAAATCCTAAAGCATATTCCAAGTTAGGATAGGGGGGCCTAGTTACCAATGTGTAGAGTGCTAAGACCAAATTATAAATACAACTACTTGGGATTATATGTATATTTAAGGGTAAATTTTTAAAATAGGCACTGTGTTAATCTTAATTATGTGTTTAGGCATAAAAAAAATTTTTTTAGAAAAATAGGCATAGTACGCTTGATGACGACATGCCGACGTTGCCACCAAACCGACTAATCGGGGTTAATTTTTTTTACGATTTTGGCAATCACTGAGGAGAGAGAGAGAGAGAGAGAGAGAGAGAGAGAGAGAGAGAGGAGACAGGGGAGAGAGAGAGAGATAAAGGTTTTATTATTTTTTTAATTAATATAATTATTTAAAATATTTAAAATATATAATTTAAAAATATTTTTTATAAAATATTTAATAACTAAATATTTATATATTTAGTTATTTATTTATTTATTTATATATATAATTAAATATATAAATTAAAAATATTTTTAATTATATATATATATTTAGAAATTTATTTAATAATTTTTTATTAATTAATATAATTATTTAAAATATATAATTTTATTAATTTTTGTTAATATATAAAAAAATATTTAAAATATATAAATAAATAATTTTAATAACAAAGAAATTATATAAATATTTTATAAATTATATAAATAAAGTAATTATATATATATTTTATAAATTTATTTAGTTATTTATATATTTAAATTATATAAACATTTTAAGTTATATAAATAATTTAAAAAATATTTAAAATATATAAATAAATAATTAGTTTTATATATATATATATATATATATTTTTAATTAGTTATTTATTTATTTAAAATATATAATTAGTTAAATATTTAGTTATTTAATATATTTATAAAATAGTTATTTATATATTTATTTATTTATTTATTATATATTTATTCCTTTCTTTATTTATTTATGAAAAATTATTTATTTTTTTATTTATTTTTTATATTTTTATATTTTTTATATTTTTGTTATTATTATTATTATTATAAACTTATATAAATAAATATATATATATATAATTAAAATATTTTATAAAAATATTTTAAATTATATATTTTAAATATTTTAAATTATTTATATAACTTAAAAATATTTATATAATTTAAATATATAAATAACTAAATAAATTTAGAAATATATATATATATATAATTACTTTATTTATAAAATTTAGAAAATATTTATATAATTTATTGTTTTATATAATAAATAAATAAATATATAAATAACTAAATATTTTATAAATATATAAATAACTAAGTATTTATATAATTAAAATTTGTGTATTTATTTATTTAACTAATTATATATTTTAAATAAAATTTTTAAATCAATAAATAACTAATTAAATAAATATATATATATATATATATATATATATAAATAACTAAGTATTTATTTATTATATTTTAAATATTTTAAATTATTTATATAACTTAAAATATTTATATAATTTAAATATATAAATAACTAAATAAATTTATAAATATATATATATATATATATATATATTTACATATATACTTTACTTATATAATTTATGAAATTTATTTCCTTCTTTATTTATTTATTAAAAATTATTTATTTATATATTTTAAATATTTTAAATTATATATTAACAAAAATTAATAAAATTATATATTTTAAATAATTATATTAATTAATAAAAAATTATGAAATAAATTTCTTAATTTATATATATAATTAAAATATTTTTAAATTATATATTTAATTATATATATATAAATAAATAAATAAATAACTAAATATATAAATATTTAGTTATTAAATATTTTATAAAAAGTATTTTTAAATTATATAATTTAAATATTTTAAATAATTATATTAATTGAATTAATAATAAAACCTTTATCTCTCTCTCCCCTCAACGCTTCTTCTCTCTCTCTCTCTCTCTCTCTCTCTCTCTGTATGATTGCTAAAATCACGTATTAAAGTCCGTTGATATAGAACATTTGCTTAGCCATCCATCAAGACGACTATGCCTATTTTTCTAAAAAAAAATTTTTCATGCCTAAACACATAATTAAGATTAACACAGTGCCTATTTTAAAAATTTTCCCTATATTTAACTAACCTCTATTTCACAAGTGTAGTTAGATTTACTTTTCCCACATAAATGCAATTTTTGCAATAGGAGTTAGGATTAGTTCTATGGGGGATTAGAATGAGCAGTGGCCAGAAGGCTTTATCTAGGGGTGCCCTTTGATGCCTTTGAAGCAAGCGCCATCCAAACCCAAGAGGGAACCAAATCGAAATGGATATATGAAGAAAGAAGACCCCATAGCATTTAATACAATTATAATTATTCTTTTATATTCTAGGTTGTATAAGGGTAGAGCTTCACTACCCATCTTTTCTCTCTTCAGGTTGTACGGCAGCACAAGATCGACATCGGCCTTTTATTCTTTTATGATAGTTTATATAATTCTTTGATGTTATGTTTAAATTGTGCATTAGTATGACACGCTTCTCATTATTTCTTAAATGATTGATGCTTTAAGGTGTGGCTTGGGAACGATTAAGCTCTTAGGATAAAAATAACTTTTCTACCCAACTAATCACTCATAACTAAATTTTAAACAACTCATATCAGAATATGGTTATATGTTTCACATCATGCATGAATATTCTTTCTCTCTTGAACATGAAGGATCTCCATCCTTGCATAGATAAAGGAATGCTTAACCTCGAGGGCATCCCTTGTGGTGGAGAACACCTTTCTAACCGATTTGACCCATAACTTATTTCATCATGCATTTCGGCATAAGAAATTCTAAAGCCTCTCAAAATGTTGTGCCTAAAATGAAATAAAATTTGAAAAGATTTTTCATCTATAGATTAAGTTATATGCTCATGCCCCTCATGCTCTAGTCTCTTAGAGTGTGTTTAGGACTTTAGTCTTTTTCTAATTAAAAACTACCATAGCTATCTTGCAATTCATAAGACTGACTACATGGTTTTAAAATCATAGAAGAGTTAGATGGCGCCACCCAAGTGGTTATAAGTCCGTCAAACAATTTACAAAATAAAATAAATTGAAATAAATAAAAAATAAATTAAATAAACTAAATAAACTTAAACCTACTAGTTTACATAATTTAAAAAATAAAATAAATAAATATTAAAAATAAATAAAATAAAATAAATTCATTAAATAAACCTAAACATACTAGTTTATTAATTTTAAAAATAAAACAAAAAAACCCTAGCCCTAAACCCTCAACCCTAAAATTAACCCTACACCCTAAACCCTAAACCTACAACATAAAACCTTAAACCCTAAACCCTAAACCTGAAACCATAAACCCTAAACCCTAAAACCCAAAACCCTAAACCCTAAACCCTAAATCCTCCTAAACCCAAAACCCAAAATCCTAAACCCTAAACCCAAAACCCTTAACGCTAAAAACCAGCAAACCTAAACCCAAACTAAATAAAACCTAAAAATAAAATTAAAACATAAAACCTAAACCTAGATAAAATAAAAAAATAAAATAAAATAAAAAACATAAACTAAAACCTAAACCTAAACCTAAACCTAAATCTAAAACTAAAAATAAAATAAAATAAAAAATAAAAATAAACTAAAATAAATTAAATAAAAACCTAAATTAAACTAAAAAATAAAATAAACCTAAAAATAAAAAACCTAAATAAAATAAAAACTAAACATAAAATAAAAATAAAATAAACCTAAAATAAAATTAAACAAAAACTAAATAAAAACTTAAACCTAAAAAATAAACCTTAAAATAAAACATAAAAATAAATAATAAATAAAACCTAAGCCATATATTAAAAAAAAAAACCTAAACCTAAAATAAATAAAATAAAATAAACCTAAACCTAAACTAAAATAAACTAAAGTAAAATAAATAAAACCTAAACCTAAACTTAAAATAAACTAAACTTAAACCCTAAACTAAATAAAATAAAATAAACTAAAATAATCCCAAACCAAAACTAAAAAAAAAAACCTAAAAATAATCCTAAAATAAAAACCTAAAAACTAAACCTAAAAAGATAAAGCAAAAACTTAAACTTAAACCTAAAATAAATAAATAAAACTTAAACCTAAAAAATAAAAAAGAAATAAAACTAAACTAAAAAATAAGCATAAACCTAAACCTAAACATAAAAAATAAACTAAAATAAAAAACCTAAAATAAAATAAATAAACCTAAAATAAATAAACCTAAATAAAAATAAAAAATAAAATAAACTAAAATAAAGAAAAAATAAACTAAATAAACTTAAACCTACTAGTTTACTGAATTTGAAAATAAAAAACCTAAACCATAACCCTAAACACTAAACCCTAAATCTTGAACCCTAAACCCTAAACCCTAAACCCTAAAACTAACCCTAAACCCTAAACCCTAAATCTACAACCCTAAACACTAAACCGTAAATCCTAAACTATAAACCCTAGACCATAAAAACCCTAAACCCTAAACCCTAATCCCTAAACCCTAAAACCTAACCCTAAATCTAAACCCTAAACCCTAAATGCTAAACCCTAAACTCTAAAATACTAAAACTTAAACCCTAAACTAACCCAAACCCTAAACTATAAATCCTAAAAACCCTAAATCCTAAAGCCTAAACCCTAAACTAACCCTAAACCCTAAAACCCTAAAACCCTAAACCCTAAACCCGAAACCCTGAACCCTAAACCCTAAAAACCTAAAAACCTAAATCTAAACTAAATAAAACCTAAAAATAAAATAAATAAATAAACCTAAACCTAAATAACATAATAAAATAAAATAAAATGAAAACCTAAACTAAAACCTAAAACTAAACCTAAAAATAAAATTAAAAATTAATAAAAATAAAATAAAAGTAAAATAAATAAAACCTAAACTAAATTAAAAATGAATAAAATTAAGAATAAAAAACCTAAATAAAATAAAAAATTAAATTTAAAATAAAAATAAAATAAACCTAAAATAAAAGAAAATAAAAACTAAACCAAAAAAATAATCCTTAAAATAAACCTAAAAAAAATCTAAACCCTAAATTAAAACAAATCCTAAACCTAAAATAAAAATAAAATAAATAAAATAAAATAAACCTAAACCTAAACTAAAATAAACTAAACTAAAATAAATAAAACCTAAACTTAAACCTAAAATAAACTAAACCTAAACCTAAACCTAAACTAAATAAAATAAAATAAACCTAAACATAAACTAAAAAAATTAAACCTAGAAATAAACTTAGAATATTAACCTAAAACCTAAACCTAAAATCCCTAAACCCTAAACCCCAAACCCTAAACCTAAACCTAAAGTAATTAAATAAATTAAAAAATAAACCGAAACCATAAAACCTAAAAGTTCTAAACCTAAACCTAAACCTTAAGATTGGGAAGAACCTTGATCACAGGAACATCACCATCAACCAAGCTCAATCTAAATGGTGGAGGCAAAGAGAGGCAATAATTATCATGTGGTGATGGGGATTTGGAGGTGGATATGGAGGTGGTGGTCCTAGTAGTGGTGGCTATGGAGGTGGGAGGAGCGATGAAGTTACAGCGGGTGGTGGCAGAGAGAGAGAGAGATTAGGGATATGATGGTGAATCCTGCTACTCGAGAGGCCAGAGTGGTTTTGATGGGAACTGGAGAAATTGAAGAATGGCTGATCCGATCTGTGCTTATGTAACCGTGTCTTTATAGTAGAAATGATTCTAGTTATCTAAGGTTTTTGATTTGCTCTATGCGTGCCCATTTTTTATCTAAGTTGTCACTTGTGTCTTAGAAAACTTGGTGTGTTACTTGGTTGATGATATCGAAAAGAAGAAATGTTGAATCTGAATTTGTTCTCTATAAAAAAAATCAAAATCCATAAACCCTAAACTAAAACATGAACCCTAAACCTAAAACCTAAACCTAAAACCCTAAACTCTAAACCCTAAAACCTACAACCTAAACCCTAAACCCTAAACCCTAAACCCCAAACCTAAACCCAACCCAAAACCCAAAACCAAAACCCTAAAACTTAAAACCAAAAAACCTAAACTATATAAACCTAAAAATAAAAATAAATAAAACCTAAAAAAAATTAAAAAAATAAAATAAAATAAAAATTGAAACTAAAACCTAAACCAAAACCTAAACATAAAAATAAAATAAAAACTAAACTAAAATAAAATAAATAAAAACTTAACTAAACTAAAAAAATAAAATAAACCTAAAAATTAATAACCCAAATATAATAAAAAATAAATTTAAAATAAAAAAACTAAAACAAAATAAAATAGAATAAAACTAAATAAAACCTAAACTTACAAAATAAAAAATAAAAAACTAAATATAAATAAAAAATAAAACTTAAACCTAAACTAAAAAAAACCTAAATCTAAAATAAACAAAATAAAATAAATCTAAAACTAAAATAAACTAAACTAAAATAAATAAAACATAAACTAAACCTAAACCCTAAACAATACAATAAAATAAAGTGAAAATAAACCTAAACCTAAACTAAAAATAAAAGCTAAAAATAATCCTAAACCTAAAAAATTAAATTAAAAACCTAAACCTAAACCTAAAATAAAAAATAAAACCTAAACTTAAAAAATAAAATAAATATAAAACTAAACTAAAAAAATAAACATAAACCTAAAACTAAACCTGTAAAATAAACTAAGAAAAATAAAAAATAAACCTAAATAAAAATAAAAAGTAAAATAAACTGAAGTAAATAAAAAAATTAACTAAACCTAAACTTGTAAGTTTACTTAACTTTTTTTTAAAAAAAACCATAAACCTAAACCCTAAACCCCAAAAAACCCTAAACCTTAAACCCTAAACCCTAAAACCAAAACTCTAAACCCTAAACCCTAGACGCTTAACACTAAAAAACCATAAACCCTAAACCCTATGCCTTAAACCCTAAACCCTAGACTAACCTAAACCCTAAACCCTAAAAAAACCTTAAACCCTAAACTAACCCTAAACCATAAACCCTAACATCCCTACAACCTTAAACCTTAAACCCTAAACCCTCAATATCCTAAACCTTAAAGCCTAAACACTAAACCCTAAACCGTAATCATAAACTCTAATCCTAAAACCTAAACCCTAAACCCTAAACCTAAACCCTAAACCCTAAACCCTAAACACTAAACCCTAAACCCTAAACCCTAAACCCTAAACTAACCCTAAACCCTAAAACCTAAACACTAAACCCTAAACCCTAAACCCTAAACCCTCAACCCTAAAAGCATAAAACCTAAAACTCTAAACCCTAAATCCCTAAAAACCTAAATTGAAACATAAAAACTAAATAATTATATAAAACCTAAACCTAAAAGTAAACCTTAAGAAGAGGGTAACCTTGACAAGAGAACATCACCATCAACCGTGCTCAATCATGATGGCAATGGAGGCAAAGGTGGAGGCAAGCATCGTAATTATGGTGGGGGCTCTGGAGCTGTTCATGGATATGGAGGTGGTGGTTAGAGAAGTGATGGTTTTGGAAGTGGGGAGAGAAATGGTGTGTGTGGTGGTGGAGAGATCAAGGATATGATGTTGGATAATACTACTCAAGAGGTTGGGATGGTTTTGATGGGAACTGGAGAATCTGATGAGCAACCGATCTGATCTACTGCTTATGGAACTGTGTGTTTATAGTAGAGATGATTTTAGTTATCTAGGGTTTTTTATTTACTGTATGCATGCTCATTTTTCATCTATGTCGTCGCTTATGACTTAGCAAAATTGGTGTGTGGTGTTTATTTTTGAGATGTCGGATACCACGCAGATGTTAAGGGGTACATATTTAAATGATCGAGTATGACATTAAGAAAAGATGCACTATCCCAAAAAGAAGAAATCATCACCCTATAATAAACCTAATCACCTAAGTATACCTACATCTTTGAATGTAACAAAGATCTTTCCCCTACTTTACATGGAAAAGCAAAGTAGGGTTTATATTAAGTCAAGATTTGTTAAGTTCCTTATGGAGGCAAGCCTCCATAGTTAATTAAATCCTAAAGGATGTGAATCCATTAAGAATAATCTTGATTAAAGTAGCAATTAAAGTCTCCAAAGATTTCAAGGCTAGACTATCAAAGGATTAGTAGTATTTGAAAATCAATTGGAAAAACTCAAGGAGAAGACTTATTATCACATCCAATGTAAATGAGTAGGGAATGCTCTTGATATTAGGAAACCTAGTGAGCATTTCAATCTATCCTATAATTGGGCTTTATACTTTTGAAATTGAAGAGAAGATCAATTTTGTTAAAGTTGACATTTCATTATAAAGCTCAGAATTGTAATCTAATAATACAAGACTGTGAAGATTCCAAAGATGTGAAGATTTATGCTTAAAACCTAAAAGAAACATCCACCTCAAATCCTAAATCTAAAGAGCTTTAGCTTAAGCCAAATAGTGACCTAAATCTAAGTGAAAATGGGCATATGGTTTAACTCCATAAGAGAGACAAACCGCCCCGGACTTTCAATCGACCACAACCGCCTAACACCTCCTATGCTTTAAATCTATGAAGTTCAATCATATGATTTGTATTAGTTAGGCTATTATTTAATAGAAACTAAAGTCCTTAAACCCCTAAGAGACTAGAGCATGAGTGGTATGAGCATATGACTTAGTCTAGTGTAAAATCTTTTCAAATTTTATTTATTTTGACAATTCATTTTGATAAAGGCTTTATGTTCTTGATGCCTAATGCATGATGAAATAAGGTTGTTGGCTAAATCAATAAGAAAGGGATGTTTTATAACATAAGGGATGCCCTCACTCAAGCATTCCCTATCATGTAAGGATGGAAATCCCTATTTTTAAGAGCAAAATAATTTGATATGCATTGATCCATTCAACATTTAGCTAAGGGGTTGTTAAATCTTTTAATTATTTGATTTATGTCCTAGGCTTTATGTGAGGTTATGAATTATTTAAAACTTTAGTTATGAGTTCTAGAAAGGTTAATTTTTTTCTAAGAGCCTAATCATATTCCAAGCCACACATTCAAACATCAAACATATAACTAAGAAAAGGATGTCATCCTAATTATGCACTTTAAACACAACATCAAAAAATTTTATAACTAACGTAAAGAATAACAGGCCATTGTAGTCGGGTGCCGTCGTACAACACAAAAAGAAAAATGGGTTGCCAACCTCTACCCTTATACAACCAAGTACATAAAAGAATCATTTGCAATTTACAAATGATAAATTCTATGAGAGTCTTCATGCCATAATGTATCTTCCTCTTTTGATTTGATTTGCTCCACTTCAAAGGCATCACATGGCCTCCCAAGATAAAGTCTTCTAGCCAATGCTCATCCTTATCCCCCCATAGCACTAATCCTAATTCCTAAAGTAAAATTACATTATAAATAGAAAAAGTAAATCTAACTACACCTGGAAGACAAGTGTTAGCTAAACACACATACAACCTAGATAGTTATATTTATAATTTGGACTTAGCACCCTGCACATCAATAACCAAGCCCACCTATCCTAACTTGGATTATGCTTAGGGGCTTAAGCAACCTACAAAGAGAGCATTTATATTTATTTTTAAGCATCCCTTAAACATAATCCCTAGTAGAAAATATGATTAGGCTAATACTACCATCCAAATCTAAAAAAAACACCCTAACATCCGCCTAAAATAATACATCACAAAATAAAAACATACATCACACCATGCACCGCCCCTAACATAAGGCTAGAAGTGGTGACTTATTCTAATGTATGTGTATTAAGTTTGTTGGTATGCCCTAACTAGGCTTTAGAGTTAAGATTTTCTAAGTGTAGAAGATTCAATAATTGATTTGCAAGTTTTAATTTGTATTTTCTTTTGTTTCATATGACCTACACTTAGTAACTAAGTGTTCTAAAGAGAAGAAAAGAGGTTGCCCTCTTTCATACCTACCTTAAACCACTTTCTAAAGCATGCTAATTTGATTTAGTTCTCTTTAGTGAATGGCTTATTACACATTTTAGATTAATCCTAAGTTTAGATTCTTTTTAAATAATTCTTTTCAATGTAAAAGGCTTCTTAAGATTAATCTAATTGAAATACTATCACATGGCACATGTTAAATCATTCCTTTCCATCACATGTAACATGCATATGATTAAGTCCTAAGTATACCTACACATACAATATATTTTAGCACACTTGAATGATGGATGTGAGTATGTACATTTGAAGTTTTATATTTCCCCTCTAATTCATTTATTTTATCATATTAATTTAAGGCTCTATCTAAATTCTTTTAAAAAAATACATAGTGATGAAATTAAACAGGTACATGTCATTGTTAACCGGAAGTGAGGTAATAAAATTACTTCCATGGTGCTAGCTAAAGCCTCATGTTCCTTGATGTCCACTATATACCACTACATTCAAACCATATGTAAATTTATATGCATGGACATAAGAAAGAGAGCTCCAAATCAAATGATTAATTAATTCAATCACTTGAACAATTACAAATGCATGTATATTTATTAAAAAAGAAGGATTACCATTCTCTAATTAAATACACACCTATATGTATAAAAGGCATAAGCGAGTACATGCCTTTGTTAAACCAGGAAAGTGAGGTAAGCAAATGACCTTCTTAGGGCCAGCTAAAGCCTCATATTCCTAGGATGTCAAGACTATATACCACTTTTCATAGATACATACACATGTATTCATAATTTGGGGAATGAAAATCATGCAAAAAAATGATATTGAATTATTTATGTATATGAATTAAAGCCTCACCCAAATTCTAGTATTGAAATACATAAGAATGAAATCAAATGGAGTACATGCCATTATTAAACCGAGAAGTGAGGTAATCAAATGACCACCTTGGGGCTAACTAAAGCCTCATAGTCTTAGGATGTCTAGACTATATACTCATTAACATTCTCACTTAGATAAATCAATACATGAATAAAAGGAAAGGAGCTTCACTTCACACATTTAAGCTATAATCACATACATCTCCTATGTATTTATAACTAGCATTCATAGTATATGTAACTATTCATTGATAAGCTTTGGAAAATATGTTTGGATTTAATAATGATAATTGCCACACTTATTATAAATTAAATCAACACATGCAAGCTTGACATAAAGTAAAACCATTTTATTTTATTAATTTTGCAAAGATGAATGTATGATTTCAAATGACATACAACATTTAACATGATTGGAAATGAATGAATAGGCATAAACATGTGATTTCATTCAATTAAATTAATTTCTAAGGATAATCAAATCAAATAAAAGCATTCAAAGAAAACTAAGGCTTTTTAATTATCATTTTTAATTTTATATTTAATTTAGTTTGAAGAAATGGGGTAAAGTTTGTTGATCCTAACCTATTCCCATGTTTATTAATTAATTTGGTTTAATGAAAAATAATTAAGTTGATTTTATGGGTTAATTAGGTTATACTATTCATTAAATCCATTAATTGACCCTTACCTATGTTGTCGTAATTTAATTAACCAAGTAATTTTGAGCCAACATGATATGTATATACATTGGAAGTTAAATCAGCAATGAACCTAGGAATAGTGATTAATAAAGTTAAGAAACTTAATTAAGTACTTTCATAGTTTTCCCACACATGTGGGTTAACCATAATTTCATTAAATGTCTTTAAGATATTGAAAACCTAAAGATCGCCCATGAATTGATTAATTAAGATTCCATGTGATTATAGTTTCAAAATGATTAATTAACCAATTTAATTAATGAATTAAACCATCGATTAATCCCAAATTAATTAATTTCCATTCAAGTGAAATAGACTTAGGGAAAAGATTGGGAAAGAGGTCCTAATCTCATTTCCTCATGCCCATTTACTATTTCACAATGATTAGCAAGCTTAATTAATGATTTTATTACTATTTAGAATATTAATTAATTTTGATTTATTAGAAAGTAAGGTTACAACCAATTTCTCTAATTAACCAAGTAATAAATTCCAAAATTATGGAAATGGAGGTCATCCCATTAATCAACCTTAAAAAGTTTGGGATAAATTGCTTAGGTAATTAGAGAGTAATTAAGTAATTTTAAATTAAACCCAAATTAAGCCTTAATTATTGTTCAAATTTAATTGGGATCAATTTTAATTGAATCTCCTAAAATACCTTCAAAATAAATATTTACTTGCATTTTCATGATTTTCTATGATTTGTTATAATTTTCCAAAGTTTTAGCTTTAAATGATTTTCCATGATTTTATAAAGTCCATTAAATTATTTTAGCTATTTAAACTTTAGAATGCAATATCTCCCAATCTAGAAATCCTTTGACTTGAAATTTTATGGTAGGTAGATTTTAAGCTCATTCTTAATCTCTGAATATTTCAAATCAATCTGACGTGTCTTTTTAGTTTAATTAATGAAATTATATTTTACCTAAAACTTAAATTAGGCTCAAAATATTCAGTGAAATTTAGTGCTTTTGGATTCATCAGATTTCCTTGGGAATGACAAATCCAACGAGCCTTTTTTTGCAATTTTTAGTTAAATATTTTATTTTCTATGAATTTTTAAGTACGAGGTGTTTTAATTAATTTTTAAAAAGAAGAAAATCCTAATTTCTTACTTAACCTAACAACACCACGTGGTAATCGCAACCTGGCGCATGGTGTCCAATCAGTAGATGAGCAAGAATGTAGATAAGGATGCATGGATCGGATCCGATCATCTGATTGTGGATCGGATAGTCCAGATTGATACGTGCGGATCCATGTGATCGGATCATCGATCCGATGATCCGATCAAAGCCACATGATCTACATGATCTAAGCCATCAACCTCTCTAAATGGGAGATCGGATGGCTGGAGGGTGATCTGATAGAAGAGGTAGATAGAACACTATTCTAGGCATGATTTTTGTGATTCTTGTGAAAAAATTGAACGAAAAACTTCATTTTAGGCTTAATTTCTAGCAATCTTCATCAAAAATCACTTCAAATTCATGGGGATGATGTCAAAAAAAAATGTAAGGAAAATCTAAAGGAAATTCCTAAAATTAAGCAAAAACTATCATAAATAAAAGTACCTAAGGCTTTCTATGATTCTTGAAAATTACCTCACTCGGGATGATTTCCAATGGTAGTGATGATCCAAGCGCTCCTGAGTGCAAGAAGAAGCTTTGGAATGGGTTTGGGCTCTTGCTTCACTCAATAATGTATCTACCAATGGTCTACTTCCTCACTAGAATCCACTTGATTTTGATGGCTTTTGCTCAAAATAGAGAGGGAATGGTTGGTTGGTTTGGGAGCTCTGAGAGTAAAATGAGTGTGTGAGGAAGAGTTTTTGTCTCACTACTCTCCTTGTAATGGCCAAAATCACCATTCATGGTGATTTTGGCTCCAAGTCGTGTCCTTGCTTGGGGTGGTTGAGATTCTCCTAGGTGGCTTAATTTGGTTGGCCAAGGCATGTGAGGTGGCCACTATGAAGGACAAGTGGGTGTCCTAGGAAAAGGAAGTGGAGGTCCTTCATGCCATGTGTTCCAATGGGGGAGGGGAGGTGATTTCACTTCCCATAAGTCATGGCGGCCCAACCACCTCTTGGGTCAAGTTGGACGTTCTTGGAGGGGACCAATGGATGAGTGTCAAGTGGCCAGAAGAGAAAGAAATGACCATTTACATGGGTGTTTTATCTTATGAAATACCCATAGCCCAAGGGAAGAGTGGTCATTTGGCATTGAATTTGATTTCAGATTTAAATGAGTCAAAAGTGAGTTGGACCAAATTTCATGTCATTTGGAGTTTAATTGTTAGTTTCAATTTGACCCATTTGGGTCAAATTAGGTTAAAGTTGACCAATTGGTCAAATTGTCAAACCAAGGGTTAGTCAAGTTCATATGACTATTTGGAGAGGATTGTATGCTTTTTGATTTAATTTGGATTTAATTTGGGTTTATTCTAATTTGACCCTTTATGTCAATTTGGGTCAACTTGGGTCAAGAGTGCCAATTGGGCTAAGTTTGCTTCAAGGTCAAGTCATGTTTAAATCTTGATTTTGGGTTGATTTGAATCATTTCAATGGATTTGGCTTGATTTAGCTAGTTTGGGTTCATATTGACTTGATCAAGCTAGTTACTTGGTTCAATTTATAAAGATCATTGGGTGATCTCAACAATCATGGAAGTTTGCTAATTCACTATGGTTGAATTGGATTTTGGTTCATAGTCAAATAATTTATGAACCAATTGATTTAGTTCTTGATGAGTTTGATCAACATTTGAGATTTCATGATTGATATTTTGATTTGAATTGTCAAATTATTGGTTTGACTTGATTTTGTCAAATCAAATTTTGGGTCAAGTGAACCAATTGGATTTAGTTGGCTTGATTTTGGGTTGAGTTTGATTTAGTTGAGTTTATATATAGATTGATTAAAATATAAAATTGTAATTGGTTTCGATTCAAATGAGTTTTGGTTCATTTGAATATTTCAAGTCAAATGGTCTAGGTTGGGTTTGACTTAATTTTTTGGTTTGACTAGATAATTATAGTCTCATTTATATATTTGGATAGATGATTGAAGGAATGATTGATTCAAGGAAAATCCATTGATTTTGGCTTGATTTAGATGGGTTTTCCTAAGTTCAAGGAAATGGCTTAAATAGTTTAAATTGGGTTTTGATTTGATTTTGGATTTGGTTTTGCTATTTGAATTTATATTTCATTTATATTTGAGAAGATAATTGAAGGTATAATTAATTTATAAGAAAGTCAATTGAGTTTGGATTGAATTGGATGAAAATTTGGCTAAGTTCATGAAGGTTGATTAAAGGGCTTGGGAAGGATTTCAAGTTTTGATTTGATCTTGGGTTTCAATCATTTAGAATTGAGTTTAGATTTGGATTTGGATTTGAAATTAAGTTTGAGGTTTGGTTGGAAATTTGAATTTGAATTGAATTTAAGAAGTGTACATGGATTGGGTTTAGGCTATAGGGCAATGCGTGATTTTCTAAGTCTGTGCATGGCTAATCATATGATTAATCCTTTTTATGACTAAGGAAACCTTAGTGTCTAAAAGGTTCCTACTTCCAAGGGAGGTCAAGAACTCACTCAAAAGTTTGGTTAGAAAAGGACCCCCCAATAAGTGGTGAACTAATAAGGCACACTACACATATTGGCGTTGACTAAGATGATTAACAATGTCCAAAAGACTACAAATACTAATGAAAATGTTCTATACCAAAACTCAAAAGGTACATAAAATCCCAATCTTAGTAAAGTAGTTTCTTTATGCCAAAGGCATAAGAGAGAAGGAATCCATGGGATTGAGTATGTGAATCTTCCACTAAGGAAGTAGGTTCAAGCTATCTGGGATATGGATTTGAGTTTGATTATGAATATGATTTGTTTGGGTACATATTCACTGGGGATAAGAATCTATAATCTATCGGGATTGGGAATGTGAACCTTCCACTAGAAGTAGTTCGCTATCCGCTGGGGATAAGAGTTTGATGGTATTTTATGGCTCCACCACTAAGATTAATTTGATTTGCCTGCTTGGCAAAAAGTTTGGTTTGTTCAATATATTTTAATTTGATTTCACTAGGAAGGTTGGTTTCAAATTTAGTTTGTTATGGACCCTATTGGTGTGATGGAACCACGAGAAGGGGCTATGTTCTCTTGACCTATCTCATATTTAAAGGGATAGTCTACTCGCGTAGGAATATCCACCTAAGTTACCTTTTGGTGTACAAGACGTACTTAGGAAGAAAGCATAGTAGACTTACATCTTCCAAAGAAGGGATCAACCGCTAGGGTGATCTATTGATCCGCAATAAATCAAACTCAACCTAGGGCAACTACTGAGTGAATGTCATTGGGACTTAAGTCAACTCAAAAGTAGTTAAGATTAATTTCATTGATTTGTTTTTAATTTGATTAGTTTATTTTCATTCATTTTAATTATATTTGATGGATCCCATTGATGCGATGGACCTAAGAAGGGGCTATGCTTTGGCTATCTCGATTTATAGATCCAAAGGAGTAGTCTACCTAAGGGTAGGACTATCCAACTTAAGTTTTCGTAAATGCTATCTGGAGAAAGTGTAGAATTACATCTCCAAAGCAAGGAACAACCATCGTGACCTATTGGATGTGCAAATAAACCCGACCTAGACCGCCTCAAGCAGTTGAAAAGAATGCATAAAACTTACATCTTCTAAAGCAAGGATGACGAGGTAACTGTAGTGGTGAATGTGATTGAACCCAACCTAAGGGAGACTATTGAGAGAATGACTTATCTCAACTCAAGAGTAGTGGTGATTCTATAGGAGTTTTGAGACACTACCATAAAGATATGATGCCTTCTTTGGAAAGGTGTGGGGGCATTAATTCATAATCCACAAACAACTATATATATATTGTTTGTTTCTTATTGTAGACCCTATTGGTGTGTGAGGGACCACACTAAGAAAGGGCTATGTCAACCTAGACTTATCTCAGATTTATTAGACCAAGGGAGAATCTATGCATCTGCAGAACAGAATCTCCAACCACTAGGGTGGTTACTAGGAAAGGGGGTTGTCCAATCTAGTAGTAACTGGGTGTCAAATGGTGTCACAAAGGACTGATCCAAATAGAGTGCCTAGGGGAGGTGCCACTAGGGGAATTATCTTGGACCTTGTAAATAAGAAAGCTAGGTGTACAAAGGCCAACTCAAAGAGAAAGCATAGTAGACTTACATCTACCATGAGTATCCATCGTGTTATCGATAGGAACACCAACCAACCTAAGTGCCCATCGGTGTGAATAATCACCTAGAAGAAGGAGACTTATATCTCCCTAAAGTGGAACTAATAGTCAAGATAGTCTATCGTCGTTTGATAGTGTGGCGGTGCAACGACCGTACTTACAAGAAAGTATAGCGACTTACATCTTTTAAGTGAGGACCATTGGTGACCTATTGTTGGCACAATAAGTTGAACCCAACCTAAGGGTCACTACTAAGTGGGGAGTCATAAAGAAGACTGACCAAGACTTGAAGTAATTAGAAGGAAAGGTGTTGTTTGGGGACATATACCCTAATCTACTCGCCAAGTTAGTTCATGATGGCTAGTCCAAGTAAAACCATATAGTAGACTTATATCCTCTTGAATGAAGCCAACATGAAGGTACATCGCCATCATAAGGCCTACCATGCTAATAAGGTGCTCATAAGTGTGCAATGGTCAAGTCAAGAAGGAAAGTGAAGACTTACATCCTCTAAATAAGGGACCACTAGGTAACACTAGAGGGTACCACAGTCGACCTAGAATAGTTAATGAGAGAGTGCCGCAGGGGGCATTATCCCTCATCAAAGTAACAAAAGATGTGTGTATATATGTTTGTCAGATATACTCAACCAAGTCAATAAATGATGGCCAGTTTAAGAAGGGGTAGCAGACTTACATCCTCTTAAATGAAGCCAACATGAGGGTAGCTTATCGACTGCGTAGTAAAACCTACCATGCTAACAAGCTGGTGGTGGATCAAGTCGAAGGAAAGTGTACCCACTTACCCTCCTACAAGGGACCACTGGGTGACACACTAGTGGTAACACGTGAGCCCACCTAGAGTAATGAGTGAGGGCTGAGGCATTATCCCACATCAAAGTAGAGATAAAAGATGTATATTTTCATGTGTTTGTGTGTAGTTTGTATTTGTTTATCTTGATGAAGGATAGATGCTTGGGTTCCTTACACCTACCCTAAACATATCAAAGAGTGGATGAAATGGTGGCAGGGCAATGTGACTCCACCAAGATAGGATGCCACTGTTTCTCTTACACCTAACTTAGTTGTACTATTCAAAATAAGATGCCTCTTGGGTTCTCTTACATCTATCCTAATAGGACCAAGGAATTGAGTGTAGTTTGTGTTTATGTTAATGAAGGATAAGATGCTGCTTGAGTTACACCTATCCTAAACATCATGGTCGATTTGTAAACAAGAAAATAATGCTTAGAATGAAGAAGGGATTTGATGAATGGAAAGAAATGATTTTTATTGAGGATAATTATTTTCAGACATTGTTTTAAAGATAGTATTTCTTTAAATAGAGCCGATTGATTGGAAGCATCGGGCAACCCCCTATCATACTCGTTTAAACTACTTTTCATCTTTCAAAGCACCAAGGTAAGCCTTTCAATGATTGAAAGTAGAATCTTAATTTGAAAAGTTTTGAGGTAGAATAACTTTGAAAGAGTTTAAGCCATCTATATTCAACAATTGAAGTCTCTCTAGGTAAAATCTTGAGGTTACATCTCTAATATCACTTTAATCTCTTTTAGATCAATCCTTGTTATCCCATGATGCTTTACTACAATCCTTAGAAACTCCCCTAAAGTCATCCTAATTGTATACTTGGGATTCAACTTCAGACTATAGTGTCATAACCAAATGAAGATAACAACTTAGACCATAAAGATGTTCTTCCATTTTCTTTAACACTAGTGACCAGTGAAAGGCATGACCTTATAACGATAAATTCTAATGGAAATTATAAGTGAAAATGACATCTCATGCTCTAACATCATTCGACCCATCCTTGATTGAGAAGACTGCATGTAAAGAGGCTATGTTTGCTATCAAATTTGAAATAGGTAATGTGGATTCATCTTCAAGACATCCTTCCTTTTGACCGGGCATAATGTTGGGTAATCATGATAGCATCTTTCTTCTTCAATAAGGTTGACTTCAAACTTTGATCATCTTCTTGGTGCAAATGTTCGCATCAAAAGTTTGCAAAGTAGAATAACAATAAAGTTCAATTTTGAGTTTGTAGACTACTACCTTTAGAGATGTATTGGGCACTTCATTATGGTCTTAGGTAAAGACTTTAAACTACAAAAGTAACCTAACCAAGTCATTGACATTTTCTTTTGACTTATCATATATGGATGTTGGGAGGGTGGGTGGACTACCTTTATGTTTTGAGGTTAATCTCCCAAAACTCATTGGTTGATGATGTAATTTTCTTCTCAACTTCAGAGTGTATCCTCTACTTGAAAGTCTTCAAAATTATTTAAAGGAGGTAGACTAGAAAAGATGATTTTATTACTTCATTTGAAAGGTTTATCTACAACTTTGAATCTTTCGAGCTTGAAGAAAGAGATGAACTGGAAATTTGATATCTTGTTATATATATATATATATATATATATATATATATATATATATATATATATAGAGCAACTCTTAACTTCCAATCCTATAATAATATCATGAGATAGTAGAATTGAAGTCAAAGTGTTCTGATACCTACTAAGTTTCTAGTCATATCATTCATGAATTATCCTTTTTAGAACTTTTTATTTTACTATTATCTACTCCAAAGACTTGTCAAAAGTAGACTCAAAATTTATTTTGTATATTCTTTTTTTCTCTCCTTTTTTTGAATTTACACCTCATACAAATGATTTATCCTATTCCAAATCAATGTGTATTATTGGTGATTTACTTTTTCTCTTTTTATTTTTTTCTTTCTCTTTTTCTTTTTTCTTCATTCATTTTTTTTCATTTTTCTTTCTTTCTTTCTCTTTTGTTTCATTTTTTTCTTCTCTTTTTTTTTTGAGTCTTTATTTATATTGTGTTCTCTAAAGGGATTGCTTGTCTTTCCTTTCCATAGATATTCTATGTGAGTATGAGGAGGTTGCCATTAATTGAGCAAGGAAGAATCGCTTTAAGTTCCAATCAAACACCTCTATCTCCCATAGAAGGTGATGCACTCATTATTTTAGCTTAGTGGGAAATTTATACTCATCAAGCATAGATCTACTTAATTCAATTAATATTCTATTTTTCTCTCTACATCTCCATTTTATTGTTGGGGAGTTCTAGAAAAATTATGTCTAATCCCATGTTCATCATAATAATCCTCAAATAATTTATTTTCAATTTTGCCACCATGATTTTGAACCCTATTAATCAAAAGGCCTTGTTATCCTTGAATATATTTAGAAAACTTTCTAAACTCACAAAAAATATCATCCTTGTAAATTTCAAACAAAACCCAAGTCTATCTAGAGAAATCATCAACAATCATAAAACCATAATTTTTCCACCTAAGGTAGTGGTGCTAATTAGGCCAAATAAATCCATGTGTAATGATTCTAGAGGTCTAGAAGTAGAACAATATTTTAATTTTAAATGAGCTTCTAGAATGCTTACCTAATACATGCATCATAAACATAGTTTGAATGAAAATTTAATAATCCAACTACTAAATCAAGTTTACCAATTTTATTGAGTGTGTGCATGTTAATATGATATAGTCTCCTATTCCATTACCATATATCATCATGAGTGCATTTAAAACAAAGTAAATTCAAATTCACATCATGAAAACTATCTAAATCAATGACATAAATATTTTTATGTCTTTGTCCTACTAACAAAATATTTTCATTATTTTTTATAATGCAATATCATGCATGGAATACTACATTCAAACCTTTATTACATAATTGACTAATATAAATTAAATTATGTTTTAATCCTTCTAGTAAAAAAAACTTTATACAAATAGAACCAATGACAATGATCTTTCCCTTTGCATTATCTCCATATGTAACAAATCCTCCATCACTTGCTTCTAAAGTTGTGAATTTATCTTTATCTCCCATCATATGTCATGAACATCCACGCCAAGTACCACATGCCTTCTTTGATTTTTCTTGAAGGAATTCCTCCAAAAAAAAATCACATGTTAACTTTTGAAACCCAAATATGTTTGGGTCCACATTCTAAATTTGAAGCAAGATATCTAGCATGTGTGGTTTGTGTAGTGCTTATTACATAAGATGATCGCTTAGTATTTTGTAATTTACATGCATATCAATCAAATAAAATTCCTTTTATCTATCACAATAGTTGCACCAAACAGTGTACATGTCTTATGATAATTATAAGGTATATGAGTGGTATGTGTATGATGCAAATAATTTTTATTAAATATTTTACTTTATGAAGCATTATAATGAACTTGTGGTTTCAAACATAATTCTAATCTTACTTTTAGCAAGATATTCTATCTTTCAAGTTTACATGCAAGTAAGGAACATTTTAATAATGAATTATTTTTACTTTTTAAATTATCACACTTTTTTTTAAATCACAAAATGCATATCAAAATTTTTATGTTCTTTTCTAAGGTTTTGTATTTTCTTTTTTAATTTTTATATTCAATAACTAAATCATTAAAAGCATCATCTAATTCATCATAAGATATATCATTAAACCTCATGAGAATCTAAGTCGATTCTCTATTTGCTATAAGACATATGTTGACCTCTTCATCGATGAGCAAGTACTTGATTCATTTGAATTGCCCATAAAGCCTTCTTCTTCTTGTGGTACTTTTTCTCTTCATATTTTTTTCTTCTTTCCACATCAATCTTTTTCTTCTTTGATTCAACAAGTTCGACAATCACCTCTTATGTGTCCGCTTTTTACAATGGTAGCAAATGATCCCTTCACAAGAAATTTCTAGTTTGAAATTTATAATTTTTTAGATTTTTTATACCTTTGATTCTTCTTCCCAAGTTCCCAACCTTTGATAGCATGACCACCTCATCACTATCACCATTCGAGCTTGAGGTGTTATGCTCATCACTATCATCAACAATGAAATTGCTTTTCCTTTCTCCTTCTCCTTTTTTGCTGAGTTATCCATCTTATCCTTTTGAGCAATAATAGGTTCATGTGCTATCAAAGAACCCAAAATTGATCAAGTGGATAAGTAGATAAATCCTTAGCTTCACTAATAGTTACTTTAGCTTCCCATTCTTTGGAAGACATCTAAAAAATCTTATAGACTAAGTCTTGATTCCTATATTTTTCCAAGAGAATGCAATGTGTTAATTATTTTCAAGAATCTAGTATACATATCAGAAATAGATTCAGATAGAGACATATGAAATAACTCATATTAATGAACAAGTCTATTTATGTGAGCATCTCTAACTTCACTAGTTCCTTCATAAGTTATAATGAGTTTATCCCATATTTCTTTTATTATACTTAACATATAAATTTTTATGTAATCATCAGGTAATAAAGCACAATGTAAAGTATTACAAGCCCTAGCATTTAATTCATCAAGTTCTCTTTCACCTACAGCCCATTTCTCAAAAGGTTTTTCTACTTTAATGCCATTTACTTATGCTATGGGTGTATGATATTGATGTGTCAACATATACCACATGCATGCATCTTGACCTCTTAAAAATGTACTAATTCTATTTTTCCAATAATCAAATGGTACACTATCTAAATGTGGAGGTCTATGAATGGATTGTCCCTCTGGTAGTGAACCCTTGAGAAACCTTGCCATAGTGAAAAGATCTACTCTTGGATGTTAAGCCAATAAAAGAGCCTAGGCTCTGATACTAATTGTGAGTCACTATAGCACCTAAGAGGGGGGTGAATTGGGCGATATTAAAAATTTTAAAAGTTAAATCTTAAATTTTATTTTAGTAGAAAATTAATTTTTGATTTTATAATGACAAGATACAATTCTTAATGCAGCAAAAATAAAAGTACAGTAAAGTAAAGAGAGACAATAGGCACACAATTTTACATTTCAAAGCAAACTAGCCCAAACTATACCATGCCACTAGGGAATCCACTAAATGCAAAATAGCGTATAAATAGTACTCTCCTATAATAGGCGAGTACAACCCTTACAACAATATGTGCTCTCCAACAAAGGGGCGAGTACAACCCAGTATAAACTTTACAGTACAAAAAAATATAAAATAATAAATTTTGATAAAATATATCTCTCAAAAATATACCAAGCTATCCAATTCAAAAAGTGATCTCACAACTTATAAATGATCACTTTATAACTTACTAATTTGGCAAGATAGAATGCTCACTTAATTTTGATAAAAAATATTAAATAAATATCTTAAAGTGATCTTACTAAGATGTTTATGTTATTACAATTTGTAGATTAATATAAAATGATTTCAAAATAAATTCATAATAGTCTATTGAACAATAAATTAAATTTCAGCATGGAATAATTTAAGCTTAAGAGAAACTATAACTAGTATGTATATAATAGTGTAAGAAAGATTAACTTTTTACTAAACTTCCTTTTTCTTAATTATTAAACAATGAAAACAACAAGCTTTACTAAATTTCAGCAAGATAAATTTTTTTTAATTAAAGGATATTAGTTGAAATAAAATGATAAGTGAGTAATAAAATAATTTAAATTTTATAAATTTTATTTTGATAAAGAAACTTGATTTATAATAGATCTAGCATATACTCTAAAATTCCACCAATAATTTATTTTATTTTAACCAAAATGAAGCTTTTAATTAATGCAACTAATCACAAAATAGTTAAATAAAATTAGTATATGATAGATTTAAGTAAACTAGTAAGCTTTTAATTAAAAAGAGAGATCTAGCAATTATGAAAATAATTTCAGCACAATAAATTAATTTGAAATGCTTAAAATATACTTCTAAAATAGATCTAAGAATAAATGATCTTTCAAATAAGACTAATGATAAAATATTTCAAGAAACCAAAAGAAATTTGTAGGAAGATAAAAATTTCAACAAGTTGAAATAAATCCTACAACTATCACAAGAGTTTTTCACAAAAAAAATGATTGAAGAAACTTTGATGTGAAAAACTTAGACTTTGATGTCCAAAGACTAATCCACCAAAAAATATAAATTGGAAAGAATAAATAGATGGTGAAAATAGTATGAACAACTAAAAAAGGGATTAAGATCAAGAAAACAAACTCAAGTAATTTGAGAAAGCATGCTTAGTTGAAGATGTTGACGCTTCCAAACCAAGGATTTGATCTTGCAATATTTGGAGAACAAGAAAGAAAAAAATCTAGGAAATTTTCTTAGCTTTTTGAGGGATTTTGAATTTGAATGAGGAATGCTTTCATGAAGAGAATGAGGGCTATTTATAAGCAAGAAGGTTATTTTGAATTATTTCAAAAAATATATTATTCTAACATCATTTTATCATATAATAATTTAATATTCAATAAAAAATATAATTTATATTAAATAAATATTAAATTAAAATAGCCAAAATTCAACTATTCACATGGGGAAGTCAAAATAATCAAATATGGCTCTTAATATATTCAAAGCAGCATGCATTCATTATTAAAATCATAATCAATCAAACATGGCATGTAATAAAATTCCAAGGCATCCATTGGGATGAAATCGATATAAATTCCTTGAATATAAAATGACTTTGGCTAAAATACAAATTTCCACATATTTTTGTTCATTTTAAAAGATGACATTTAAATATTATGATATAATTTATATATTATCATACATATGTTAGTTATCACATAACCTTAAAATTAAATACAATATATAAACTAATTACACTTAATAGTCATAAATTATTATCATTTATTATTTTTACAATTCAAATGCTATGTATGAAACATATGTGATGTTAATTAGGTAGAGATTTATATAAATTAACATCTTTAACATTATTTAAAATAAATAAAAATAATATGTTAAATATTGAGCAAATTCATTCAAACCAATGAACTCTAATGAATTTCTAAGATAGTCATAAATGCATATAACCTAAAATAATGTATATGGAGCTTCTCATTATCCATTTTGATCTATCTTTCATTCTTCTATTCTTGCAATTTCCTCAAACATATTGTAAGATGTATTGGATCTGTAATTAGTAATTAATATATCTGAAACATATAAAATATACATTAGAACATCCAAGCATTCATTTATTATCATCAAAATTGATCGAATTGAATATAATGCTCATTAAGCCAATATAAGATAGTTTAAGACCTTAAGATTAACCTTCAGAATAGTTTGATGCCCTTATTTTGTGAGGTGTATCTTAAGAAGGATTTAGAATTAGATTATTTCCAATGACCGGTTTGCTTCTTCCTATGGTGTTGATCAAAGTGGTAGATGCCACTACAATAATTACCAGGATATATTCTAAAAGAGAGGTAGAATTGATGTCTACCAACTCTTTTATGGTGCCCAAAATTTCTTTTATTAGATCTGATGATTCTAACTCTTTGTCGATAGTGACACCAAGAAATTCCTAAAATTAAGCAAAAATTATCACAAATAAAAGAACCTAAGGCCGACTATGGTTCTTGAAAATTACCTCACCGAGGATGATTTTGGTGGTGATGATTTGAGTGCGCTCCTGAGGACAAGAAGAAGCTTTGGAATGGGTTCGGGCTCTTGCTTCACTTCAAAATAATATATCCACCAATGGTCGCCGCTTCCTCATAGAAATCCACTTATTTTTGATGGATTTTTCTCAAAAACCAAGTGGGAATGGTTGTTGGTTGGTTTGGGAGCTCTTGGAGAGTGAAATGAGTGTGTTGCTTCTTTTCTATCTTCTAATGGCCAAAAATCACCTCATTCATGGTGATTTTGGCTCCAAGTGGGTGTCCTTGGCTTAGGTGGTTGGGATTCTCCTGTGACTTAATTTGGCCAAGGCATAGAGGTGGCTATTATGAAGGCCAAGTGTCCTAGCAAAGGGAAGTGGAGACCCTTCATGCCAAGTGTTCTAATGGGGGGGAGGTGATTTCACCTCTATGAGTCATGCTGACCCAACCATCTCGGGTCAAGTGTCCTTGGAGCCTAGGTGGACCAATGGATGAGTACCAAGTGGCCAAGGAAGATAAATGACAATTTACATAGGTTTTTTTGTCTTATATGATATATTTAGCCCAATGGTTGAGTGGTCATTTGGCATTGAATTTGATTTAGATAGATTTGAAATGAACCAAAAGTGAGTTGGACCAAATCTCAATTCATTTGGATTTCATTTGGTTATGTTTGGCTCAATTTAACCCATTTGGGTCAAATTGGAACAAAATGGGTTAGGTTGACCAATTGGTCAAATTAGGTCAAACCAAGGTTAGGTAAGTTAATATGACAATTTGGAGAGGATTGCATGCTTTGGTTTGATTGAATTTGGATTTAATTTGGGTTTAGTCTAATTTAACCCTTTATGTTAATTTGGGTCAACTTGGGTCAAGATGGCTAATTGGCTAGGCTCAATTGAAGGTCAAGTCATGTTTAAATGTTGATTTTGGGTTGATTTGAATCATTGGTTTCAATGGATTTGGCTTAGGTTTTCTAGTTTGGGTTCATATAGGCTAAAGGGTTAACTTGGTCAATGGGCTAGGTTGAATTGGTTTAACCCAATTTATATCAATTGATCATCCTAGGGTGATCAACATTCATGACATCAAGTTTGGATTGGCTTAATTAACATTAATTTGGATAGAATTAGATTTTGGTTCATGTAGGTCAAATTGGCCACTTTGGGTCAAGTGAACCAATTAGATTTAGTTGGCTTGATTTTGGGTAGAGTTTGATTTAGTTGAGTTTATATATAGATTTGAGATTGATATATAAATTCAATTGCAATTGGTTTGGATTTAAATGAGTTTTGGTTCATTTGAATATTTTAAGTAAAATGGGCTAGGGTTTGACTAGATGATTATTTTTGATTTATATTTGGATAAGATGATTGAAGGAATGATTGATTCAAGAGAAAATCCATAGATTTTGGCTTGATTTAGATGGGTTTTGGCCAAGTTCAAGGAAATGGCTTAAAGGGTTTAAATTAAGTTTTGATATGATTTTGGATTTGTTTTGGCTATTTGAAATTATATTTCATTTATATTTGAGAAGATAATTGAAGGTATAATTGATTTGTAAGAAAAATCAATTGAGTTTGGATTGAATTGGATGGAAATTTGGCTAAGTTCATGAAGGATTGGTTAAAAGGCTTGGGAAGGATTTCAAGTTTGGATTTGATCTTGGGTTTCAATCATTTGGAATTGAGTTTGGACTTGATTGGGATTTGAAATTGAGTTTGAGGTTTGGTTGGAAATTTGGATTTGAATTGAATTTAAGGTGTACATAGATTGGGTAGGCTATAGGTGATTTTTCTAAGTCCCTAAGGCATGGCATAATCCTATGATTAACCCTTCTAAGTCTCTAAGGTCAAGTGTTCCTAATCTCTAGAAGTCTTATGACTAAGGAAACCTTAGTGTCCGGAAGGTTCCTAGGTCTAAGAAGAGGAGGTTGAGAACTCACTCAAAGGTGAGTTCAACAGGTGTTGTTTGATGAAATTGAAAAGAAATGTTGAATCTAAATTTATTCTTGTTAAAAAAACAAAACCCTAAACCTAAACTAAACCTAAACCTATAACCCAAAACTTAAAACCCTAAACCCTAAACCTTAGAAACCCTAAACCCTAAACCATAAACCTTAAAACCCTAATACGTAAACCATAAACACTAAAACCTAAACCCAAAACCCAAAACCATAAACCCTAAACCCTAATCCCTAAACCCTAAATCCTAAATCTCAAACTCTAAATCCTAAACCTAAAGTAAAATAAACCTAAAATAAACTAAAAAATAAAAAATAAACTAAACTAAAAAAATAAAAACCTAAACCCACAGTCTGCTTGAGGCCTTGACCTCATGCTCTAGGGATTCCTTTTCCCTCTCATTTTTTTTTCGCACCGATGGTTATTTGGCATGATTCTCATTGGATTCCTTCTAGAATTGATGGTCACTAGCTATTTTGTGTTTTACTTGAAGTGATGCCGTGATTTGGCATCGATGATTATGGGGAAACTCCAATGGATCCTACTAGGGCATCAACTACCATGGCTTTGCTAGCTTCAAAATCATTCAAAGACATCCTCACCGGTAAGGATAGTTGTTCGTGAGTCCCTAAAACTTATTTTGACTTCTTTGAGGCATGCCAATGGTTATGTGCTCGACCGATTATGGAAAAGCTTGCTAGGCCATTTGATTTCACTTTGGTTGGAAAGTTTACTCTTTGTAGGCTAAATCTGGAAAATAATTGATCTTTTTTTCATAGTCTGAAACTTTTGGGTGCTTTTATGATTGGTTTAATTGATCCCCGTGACATTTTGATTCAGTTAATGAATGATTTGGATTACTCAAGTGTTTTTGCTTATCGTTGTTATTTTATTTTCAATTTCCAAATGAGGTTGTTGAAATGGACTCCACTATTTGATATTAGGGAAGAATCCCCAATCATTTTGGTTTGGATTTCTCTCCCCAATATTTGAATTCATTTCATTAATCATCAATTCCTTTTTGTTGTGGGTGCTTTATTTGGTACCATTGCAAATTGATCGTCAATACTATGAAATCTAACCTTCTATGGCTAGAATCCTTGTTGAATTGGACATTACTAAGAAACACCCAAAGAAATCTAGTTGGGATCTAAAAAATTATGGTTATATGTAAAGTTGATTTAGAAATTTCTCTTGTTCTCATTATAAAATCCAGCATGATAATTTTGAATGTTTCATTTTGCATCCTCACCTAAAAAAAAAATTCTATTAAAGAAACTATTGTTCCTAACCTAGGCCAACCACTATTATATATCAAAAGTTAATTCGTAAAAAAAGGATTCATTGAATGTTCCTAATAAGGCTATTTTACCTCTTATTTCTTTTGTGCAATTGAAGGTTTCTAATGTGGAAAATAATAATTTCTCTAAACTTTGGATGATGATTCTTTTCCTCTTAGTCAATCCCCACATCCTTGATTTTGATTGACAAAATGAAGCTTTAATTTAAAATATTAATGAGGATATCAATGTTATGCATCATTCAAATTCAATGGAGAATATGGCTTTGGTTTCTCATGATATTCAGCTTTGAAAACGACTTTATTTGGTTTTGTCTAATAATGGTATTGAAGAAGAAGTCTGGATGTTCACACTTGCCTTCTTAATAAATCTATTTCAGTTCCCTCACTTGCTATACCTGATGCTCATTTGCCTTTAATAAATTCTAATGGCTTGGAAGAAGGAGAACTCACTTCTATATAGGAGACTTCCCTAAATCTAACTAATGTTGTTGAATCCTTCATGATGATTCTATGAGAAAAAATTGTTTCCAAACTTATCATGCTAAAAAGAAAAAAATGTTAAAAACTTCCTCCCAAATTGTCCAAAAATACTAGATCTATTGCGGCCTCCCACTCCTCTCTTAACTAACATTTTCTTAACCCCATTTTTATTTCCTTATGTTTAATTTTCTTGTTTGGAATGTTAGAGGGATCGACCTCTATATTTGTAACCAAATTAAACCTTTGTCATATCATAATATTTCTTTACTTATTATTTTGGAGGCTCTTATTCATGCAAACAAAATAAACCATGTTGCTAGAATGATTGGTTTTAATAAATTTTTCTCTAATTTTAGTAATAAAATTTGGTATTTTTGGAATAATTTTGTGGAGGTTTCTATTCTTAATGATTTTCAACAAGTTTTCAATGCTCAAATATCTTATGGTGACTATTGCATTTTGGGCTCTTTTATCTATGCATCTTGTGATAGATTTGGTAGAAATCTATTTTGGAAAAATTTGAGGAATTTTGCTACATTTGTTAATAAACCTTGGTTTGTTGGTGGGGATTTCAACACAATTTTATTCTCTTCTGAATGAAGCAGAGATTCCCTCCTAATTTTCATTCTATGGAAGAATTTTCCAATATGATCCTTGATTGTAATTTGATTGATATTGGCTTTAAGGGTTCAAATTTTACTTGGCAAAACTCTAGACTTTGGCAAAGGTTGGACCGATTCTTTTAATTCTTGATTACTCAATAGTCTATTACTTCTGTCAATCATTTAAGTAAAACCTTATTAGATCATGCTCCTCTTTTTGTTTCTATTAAAGATAACTCTAATAGATTAAAAAAAATTTTCTCATTTTAGATTGCAGAATATGTGGATTCAACATATTGATTTCTTTAATGTTGTGGTTAATAATTGAAAAGCTACCTCACATCCAGACAATTCAATTAAGTGGATGAATAGATTTTAGTTTAAGCTTAAAATACTTAAACCAAATCTAGGTTAGTGGAACAAGCATTATTATAAATACCTTTTTATTAATATCAAAGAAATGGAAAAATTGGTTCTGATCTTGAAGTCTCAGTTATGTCTGATCCTACTAAGATTAAGGACTTGACTGAGGTGAAAGATAAACTTGTTAATTTTCAAAATAAGGAAGAGACTTATTGGTACCAAAAATTGCTAGCAAACATATTATGGATGATGACAAAAATACTAAATATTTCCATGCTTTGGTTAATAAAAAGAGAGCTTTAAATAATATTCAAAAATTTAAAAATGATAATGGAGAATGGATTAGGTAGAATAATGATATTAAGGATTCACCATTAATTACTTTAGAAATATGCTTAATATGAGTTGTTCTTATAAAGCTATTTCTAAATTGCACTTGATTCATTCTATTATAAACAATAATGGCAGTGATTTACTTACTATTGTACATAATGAAGAGGAAATTTTAAAGTTCTTAATAGCATGAACATAGATTTTGTTGTCCGAGGGTTTCACTACCCAAAATTTTCAAAAATGTTGGTTTATTATTAGAAATGATTTGGTTGAGACTATGGTTGATTTTTTAATGGTAATCCTTTTCCTAAATATTTTTCTAACACTTATATTATTCTCATACCTAAGAAAGATAATCTAGACTATTAGAGTGATTTTAGGCCTATTAGTCTTTACACCTTCTTCAATAAGCAGATTTCCAAAATTCTAACCAATAGGCTCAGACCTTTACTTCATAGGATTATCTCTCTAAACCAAACTAGTTTTGTTAGAGGTACATCTATTTTTGATAATATTCTTCTTGCTCAAGAATTAATTCATGATTTAGATGCTAAGACTAGAGGTGGCAACATTCTATTCAAATTAGATATTACCAAAGCTTTTAACAATATCTCTTGGGATTCCCTTATCCATATTCTGAATTTATTTGGGTTTTCTAATAAATTTATCTTTCTTATTAAAATTGTTATTAGTAATGCCTGGTTTTCTATTTTGCTTCATAGGGAAGCCTCGGGCTTCTTTCCTTCTTCCCATGGCCTAAGAGAAGGGGATCCTCTATCTCCTTCCTTATTTATTATTATTGTTGAGTACTTATCTAGGAGCGTCAATGATCTATTCTTAAACAATCCTAGTATGTATTACAGAACTCTTGGTGGTCTTCCTATTTCATTTAAGATTTGTAGATGATTTCATTATTTTAATGCTTCTATTCATCATATCAAGAATCTCAATATTTTTTTAAATAAACTTGGTAGAGAAAGTGGTCTATCTATCAATAATAACAAAAGCTATTTTATTACTTCTTCAAGCATCTCCAATAATAAAATTAATCAAATCCTTCATATCACTAACTTTAAACATCAACACCTTCCTCTTAAGTACTTGGGTGCTCCTCTTTTTAAAGGTCCGAAATGATCCCATCTTTTTGATGAGTTAATTAAATAAATTTTAAATAAAATTTATGTTTGGAAATTTTATTTACTTTCCTTTGGTGGCAGGCTCACTATTCTTAAAAGCACATTCAATTCAATTCCTCTTTATTTGATTCAAACCTAATGCTACTCTTATCAAAATTGATCGCTTGCTTAATAATTTTTTTGGGGATCAAATAATTCTACTAAAAGAATACATTAGACATCATGGAATAAATGTTGTTGTCCCTTGGGTGAAGGTGGTCTAAGTTGCAAACCAATTCATGAAGCTATTACCTTTCTCTCATAAGCTCGTGGAATTTTAGAAATATGATAGCCTTTGGGCTTATTTTATGATCAAAAAATATTGCCAAGGTAAACACCCTCTTATCTTGTTTATAAAGTTGGTGACTCTCTAGTTTGGAAAAGGCTTTACTCCATTAAATGGGTTGAACCCTTAATATATTGGGGTATTCATTCGTGTTCTTCTTTCTGGCAAGATAATATGATTTGAAATGGCTCTATTGACTCCCTTTTATCTACCCACTCTACTGCAGCTATCAAAGTTAACTCTTTCTAGCATAATAACACTTGAAACAAAAACAAACTTGAGAATTATATCCCTATTTTGCTTTTTGATAACTTTAGAAATATCCCTATTTTCTCTAACAAACCTAACCAAATTCTCTTTAAGCTTTCTTACAATGGTGATTTTGTTCTTAAAGTTTGAATTTTATTAGAGATAAGCAAAACTCCTCTAATGTTTTCATTAAACTTTCAAACAATATCATTCCCATTTCTTATTCATTTTAGCTTGAGGATTTTGAATAACTTTATTCTGTGGACTCTTGCTCGAATAAAGGGTTATATTTTCCTTCAAAGTGCTATTGTTGCTTTCATATTGAAAATGTTAATCATGTTTTTGTCAATGGTGCTATTGCTTCTAAATTATTTTTATGGTATGATGATTTATTTAATACAAACTACTTTCATGGCTCTCTTCCATATATCAACTTCTTGAAGTCTATTTCCAAAAAATTGTGAAAGGTCATATCAAAGTTCTAGTTGCTATTACCCTTATCTAGTTCATCTGGATGTACATAAATGATGCTAAATATCATGGTATTCCTATGAGCCATAAAAGGATCTTGGCTAGACCCAAACAAAAATTTCAAGCTCTATTTAATGCCAATCTTATTAGTAACATTCATTTTAGAGGCTACAATTTATGGCTAAAAAATTGGGCATCATTCTGCTGATGTTGACTTTTATAAAAGAGTTAGGATTATCCATTGGATCAAACCCAAAGAAAATTTGATTAAAGTGAATACTGATGGTTATATTGCTTCCAATAAATAAAGTTATGGTGGTATTCTTAAGGATTCTAAAGGTACTATCATTTGTGTTTTTTCCTATCCTCTCAAGGCCTATTCTATTATCTACTGAGTTTATGCCACAAAGCTATTGAAATTTGTTTGAATAAAGGTTTCCTCAACATCCGATTGAAGTTGATGCGCTCTTGCTTCGCATGCTAAACTCTAATAGAACAAGAAATGCCGATTTATTTTATGTTCTCAATCATACTAAAAATCTTCTTTCTCAAGTTCATTATAAAATTTCCCATATCCTTTATGGGTAATGTTTGTGCTAATTTCTAATTTTAGGTGCCAACTTAACTGATTTCACATTATTTGACAATCAAAATTTGCCTAAACTTTTAAGGGTTTTGTCAATCAATAACACTAGATTACCTTATCTCATTATAATTTTCTTGGCTTGGTTTTTTTTGTTGGTTTTTGATGAGCCATTGCTTTTTGTTCCCCTTTATTAAACCCTCTTTAGGTTGTGGTCATTTGCTTATTTTCACTCTGGCCTATGCAGTTTTCTTTTGAGCTTTTTCTTTTGGGTTGGCTTGGTGGTTCTTGTTTTTTCTGCCTAGGTTATTTTGGTATTTTTGGCCTGGTGGATGCTATTTTCTTGGCTGAGTAATTATTATTGCTTGGTTATTTTTTTGTGACCTTCATTTGGGTGGTAGCTTTGCCTGCTATTTCTACATGGGGTTTGTCATATCACTAGGTTGGTTGCTTCCTTAACTGAGATGGATTTTCTTCTTGTATGGTGATTGACTAGGTGGGCTGGGTTAGTTGGCTAGCTAGTCGTATTAGCTAGTTTATCTACTTATGTTGGTGGCAGATCAGAGGGGCTATTGGTGGTCTAATTTTGGATTAGATTTGGCAAGGTGGAGGTTATTTGTTAACTATTTTTTCTTGTTCTTTTTTGTGGATTTGGTTTTGGTTGTTGGTTTTGCTAGTTTGGGTTTATTTCTTTTGGTTGTGGTTTCTATATCTTTTGTATTAGTCTTCCTCTCTTCACTGCAGCTGCTTTATTTTTGTTGTTATTTTGGGTTGGCTGGTTGATGGCTATTTAGTGGATGTTGTTTTGCTTTGGGATCTAGTGACTTGGTTTGGTGTATTGGTGCCTAACTTGGCTATGGTTATGATGCTTGCACTCATTGATATTTCTCCAACTTTTTGATATTGGATTTGGTGTTCCTATGTATTATGCCGCTCGATGGATGGCTTTTAGTTTGTCTTACTTCTTTGCTCCATTTTATTTTGGCTTATTCTTCACCAATTAATTAGAATTTCTTCTTGGTTGGGTTTGGTGGATGATGTTGTTTGTTTCTACCCTTTTCCTAGTTGTCTTGGGTGGTTTTGGCATGATGGATGTTGTTGGTCTTATCACGATTTGGATTTCTGCTCCTGGGTTGGTTGAGGTTATGTTGGTTGGGTTGGTTGGATGGGTGGCTATTTTTTGGCCTATCATTCGTTGGTGACATGTTGGTATTTGGCTCTCGCTATGGTTCTCCCTCTGGTCTTGTTGCTTCCCTCTTTCTAGTTTGGGTGACGCCCTTGTCGCCTTTGTTTGTGGAAGACATGAGCTTTTATGTTTTTTCTTTTTCATCTTGGTTTTTTTGTAGGTTGTTAAGGTCATGATGCTTGCTCCCTTGATGTTGCTATTCCCTTTGGTGGTGGCTTTGGGGTGTTCCTAATACTATTATTTGATGGTTGGTTTTTTCCTTATTGGGCTTATATGTTTTGGTGACTTTGTGGTTGGCTATTATGTCTACGCTTGGAGGAGTTTGTAGCTTTGTGATGATGGGCTACAAGAGGTATGGCAATGATGGCCTTGATGTTTCCCTCTATCTTATTTTGGTAGTATCACTATATGTAATTGTAAACATTCTTTGAAAGTTTGATGCTTACATTGTGTTGCCTTGAGATGATTGTAATCTCTGAGCCTTTTCTTTACTTTGCTCCTTTTCTTTGCTCATACTTTTTATGCTTGCTTAAATGTACTCATCCTATCATTAGTATAATGCAAATTTCTTTTATAGGTTGGGAGAATCTTGTAGGTGGATCTTGCTGGTATCAAAATTACTTGGAAGCATACATGGATTTGTTGTTGTTTTAATTTGGTTTTACTTTTGCTTTTGTTTTTTTCTTATATTATTGTAATAGTTAGGGGGTTTATCTCTTTAGGACTATTGTAGCTCTTTGAGCATTAGTTTACCTCTAAGGACTTTGTACTTTTCTTTGTGGCAATAAAATTCCTTAATTTCCATAAAAAAACCTAAACCCTAAGAATGGGTAGAACCTTGACAAAGATGAACATCACCATCAACCGTGCTCAATCTAGATCCGTGGAGGCAAAGGTGAAGGCGCTATCATGGTGGTGGTGGGATCTGAGGTGCCGGTGGATATGGAGGTGGTGGTTATCGAGGGTGAGGGAGTGATGAGGTTACAAACCATGGTGGTGACGAGGAGAGATCGGGATATGATGGTGGATCTCGCCACTGAGAGGTCATGGTTCTAATGGAAATTGGAGAAACTAAACAACCATCGACCGACTGCTTATGGAACTATGTCTTTATAGAGAGGTAGTTATCTATTTTGATTTGCTCTATGTGTGCTCATTTTTTATTTATGTCGTTGCTTGTGTCTTAGAAAACTTGGTGTGTTACTTGGTTGATGAAATCAAAAAGAAGAAATGTTGAATTTGAATTTGTTCTCTATTAAAAACCAAAAATCCCAAACCCTAAACTAAAACCTGAACAATAGACCTTAAACATAAACCCTAAACCCCAAACCCTAGACCCTCAACTAACCCTAAACCTTAAAAAGCTAAAAACCTAAACCTAAACTAAATAAAACCTAAAAATAAAATAAATAAAAACCTAAACCAAATAAAATAAAATAAAATAAAATAAAATAAAAACATAAACTTAAAACCTAAACCTAAACCTAAACCTAAACTTAAACCTAAACTTAAAAAGAAAATAAAATAAAAAATAAAAATTAAACTAAAATAAAATAAATAAAAACCTAAAAAAAACTAAACTAAAAAAAAAACCTAAATAAAATAAAAACTAAACCTAAAATAAAAATAAAATACACCTACAATAAAATAAAATAAAAAGTAAATAAAAACCTAAATCTAAAAAATAAACCTAAAAATAAAACATAAAAATAAATAAAAAATAAAACCTAAACCCTAAACTAAAAAAAACCTAAACCTAAAATAAAAATAATAAACCTAAACCTAAACTAAAATAAATAAAACAAAAATAAATAAAACCTAAACCTAAACCTAAAATAAACTAAACCTAAACCTAAACCCTAAATAAAATAAAATAAACTAAAAATAAACCTAAACCTAAACTAAAAAATAAAACCTAAAAATAAACCTAAAATAAAACCCTAAAACCTAAACCTAAAAAAATAAAATAAAAACCTAAAACTCAACCTAAAAAAACTAAACCAAAAAATAAAATAAAAATAAAACTAACTAAAAAATAAACTTAAACCTAAACCTAAACCTAAAAAATAAACTAAAATAAAAAACCTAAACTAAAATAAGTAAACCTAAAATAAATAAACTAAATTAAATAAAAAAAATAAACTAAACTAAAATAAATAAAAAACATACTAAATAAACCTAAACCTATCACTTAAATTAATTTTAAAATAATACAAAAAAAAAATTTAAGAAAACATTAAAAACCCTAACCCTAAACAAACAACCCTAAACCCTAAACCCTAAACCTTAAAATCCTAAACCCTAAACCCTAAACCCTAAACCTAAACCCTAAACCCTAAACCCTAAACCATAAACCTACAACCCTAAACCCTAAACCCAAACCATAAACCCTAAATCATAAACCCTAAAAAGCTAAAAACCTAAGCCTAAACTAAATAAAACCTAAAAATAAAAAAATATAAAAACCTAAACCTAAATAAAATAAGAAAATAAAATAAAGTAAAAACCAAAACTAAAACCTAAACCTAAACCTAAAATAAAATAAAATAAAATAAATAAAAACTTAAACTAAACTAAAAATAAAATAAACCTAAGAATAAATAACCTAAATAAAATAAAAACAAAATGTAAAATAAAAATAAAATAAACCTAAAATAAAATAAAATAAAAACTAGAAAAAAAACCTAAACCTAAAGAATATACCTAAAAATAAATAGAAAAAAACCTAAACCCTAAACTAAAAAAAAAAACCTAAGCCTAAAATATAAATAAAATAAACAAAATAAAATAAACCTAAACCTAAACTAAAATAAACTAAACTAAAATAAATAAAACCTAAACCTAAACCTAAACCCTAAACCAAAAAAAACCTAAAAATAAACCTAAACCTAAACTAAAAATAAAACCTAAAATAAACCTAAAACCAAAACCTGAAAAAATAAAATAGAAACCTAAACCTAAACCTAAAAATAAAAAATAAAACCCAAACATAAAAAAATAATATAAAAATAAAACTAAACTAAGAAATAAACCTAAACCTAAACCTAAACCTAAACCTAAATAATAAACTAAAATAAAAAACTAAAACTAAAATAAAAAAAACCTAAATAAATAAACTAAACTAAATAAAAATAAAAAATAAACCTAACTAAAAATAAAAAATAAATTAAACTAAAATATAAAAAATAAACAAACTAAATAAACTTAAACCTACCGATTTACTTAATTTTTTTTTATAAAAAACCTCAAATTAAACCCTAAACTAATCTAAAACTAAACCCTAAACCTAAACCTAAACCCTAAAACTTAAACTAAACCTAAACTAAACTAACCTAAACCTAAACTAATAAACCTAAACTCACCTTAACCCTAAACTAAACCCTAAACCTAAAGTTTAACTAAACTTGTTAACTCTAAACCTAAACCCTAAAACTAAACCTCAAACTCTAAACCTAAAGCTAAAAAACTAAACCTTAAACCCAAAGCTAAAACCTAACCCTCCTAAAACTATAAACCTAACCCTAAACCTATAAAGTTTAAAACCCTAAACCCTAAACCATAAACACTAAACCCTAAACCCAAAAGCCTAAACCCTAAACCTTAACCCTAAACCCAATACCCTAAACCTAAACCTAAAGGAACTAAATAAATTAAAAAATAAACCTAAACCCTAAAACCTAATAAAACTAAACCCTAAGAATGGGCAGAACCTTGACTGCAGGAACATCACCATCAACCAAGCTTAGTTTAGATATGGCAGTGGAGGCGAATGAAGCGGGCATCATCAAGTGTGGGGATCTAGAGTTGTTGTCGGTGGTGGTGGTTATGGATGTGAGGAGCAACAGAGGTTACACCATGTGGTGGGAGAGATCAAGGATATGATGGTGGATCATGCTACCGAGAAGCTGGTGGTTCTGATGGAAACGAGAAACCAAGAATGGATGATCCTGGCCTGCATATGGAACTATGACTTTACATAGATGGGCTATCCAAGGTTTTTGATTTGCTCTATGCGAGCTCATTTTTTAACTATGTCGTCGCTTGTGTTTTAGAAAACTTGGTGTGTTACATGGTTGATGAAATTGAAATGATGAAATGTTGAATCTAAATTTGTTCTCTATTAGAAAAAAACCAAAAACCCTAAACCCTAAACTAAAACATGAACCCTAGATATAAAACCAAAACCTTAAATGCTAAACCCTAAACCTTAAACCCTAAACCCTAAACCCTAAAATCTAAACCCTAAACCCCAAACCCTAAACCCTAAAACCCTAAACCCTAAACCTTAAACATTACACACTAAACCCTAAACCCTAAACCCTAAAACCTAGAACCATAAACCCTAAACCCTAAACCCCAAACCCTAAACCCTAAACCCTAATCCCTAAAACTTAAAACCTAAACCTAAACTAAATAAATCCTAATAATAAAATATATAAAAAAAGCTAAACCTAAATATAATAAAATAAAATAAAAACATAAATAAAAATAAAAAATGAACCTAAATAAATATTAAATATAAAATATACTAACATAAATAAAAAATAAACTAAATAAACCTAAACCTACCAATTGACTTAATTTTAAAAAAAACCCTAAACCCTCAAATTAACCCTAAACCTATAACCCTAAACCCTAAACTAACCCTAAACCCTAAACCCTAAACCCTAAACCTGAAAACCCTAAACTCTAAATCCAAAACACTAAATCTTAATCCCTAAACCCTAAAACTTTACCATTAACCCTAAACCATAAACCCTAAAACCCTAAACCCTAAAACCCAAAACCCAAAACCCAAAAATCAAAACCTAAACCCTAAACCCTAAACCATAAACCCTAAAAACCTAAACTAAATAAAACCTAATAATAAAATAAATAAAAAAACCTCAACCTAAATAAAATAAAAAATAAATAAAAATAAAACCTAAACTAAAACCTAAATCAAAACCTAAAAATAAAATAAAATAAACTAAAATAAAATTAATATAAACCTAAACTAAACTAAAAAATAAAATAAACCTAAGAACAAACAACCTAAATAAAATAAAAACTAAATGTAAAATAAGAATAAAATAAACCTAAAATAAAATAAAATAAAACTACATAGAAACCTTAACCTAAAAAATAAACCTAAAAATAACACCTAAAATAAATAAAAAATTAAACCTAAACCCTCAACTAAAAAAAACCTAAACCTAAAATAAAAATAAAATAAAATAAACAAAACAAAATAAACCTAAACCTAAACCAAAAATAAACTAAACCAAACCATAGACCTAGACTATCTTAAATATAATAAAATAAAAATAAACCTAAACGTAAACTAAAAAATGAAACAAAAATATAATTCTAAAATAAAAACCAAAAACCTAAACCTAAAAAAGTAAAATAAAAACATAAACCTAAACCTAAAAATATTAAATCAAACCTAAACCTAAATAATAAAATAAAAATAGTACTTAACTAAAAAATAAACTTAAACCTAAAAAATAAACTAAAATAAAAAACCTAAACTAAAATAGATAAACCTAAAATAAATACAAATAAAAAATAAACCTAAATAAATCAAATAAAATAAAATAAACTCAAATACACAACAAAATAAACTAAATAAACTTAAACCTACTGGTTTACTTAATGTAAAAAAATAAAGCCTAAACCCTAAACCCTAAACGCTAAACCCAAAATCGTAAACCCTAAACCCTAAACCCTAAAGCTTAAATCCTAAACCTACGACCCTAAACTTACAACCTTAAACCATAAACTTTAAACCCTAAACCTTAAAAAACCTTAAACCCTAAACCCTAAAAAACCAAACTAAACTAAACTCCTAAACCTAAACTCCTAAACTAAACTTAAATACTAAAACTAACCCTAAACCTTAAACCTAAAACCTAAACCTAAACTCTAAACCTTAAACTCCTATAAAACTCTAAACTAAAACTATAAACACTAAACTTAAACTTAAACTTAAACTAACTTAAAATCTAACCTAAACTTAAACCCTAAACCTAAACTAAACTCTAAAGACTAAAACCTAAACCTTAAACCATTAAAGCCTAAACCCTAAACCCAAAATCGTAAATCATAAAAACCTAAAACCATAAACCCTAAACCCTGAACCCCAAACCATAAACCCTAATCCCTAAACCATAAAAACCTTAAACCCTAAAGACTAAACACTAATCCCTAAACCCTAAACCCTAACATTAAACCCTAAACCCTAAAACCTTAAACCCTAAAACCCTAAACCTTAAACCCAAAAAACCTAAAAACCTAAACCTAAACTAAATAAAACCTAAAAATAAAATAAATAAATAAAAACCTAAACCTAAATAAAATAAAATAAAAAGATAATCTAAAACCTAAACCTAAACCTAAAATAAATAATAAAAAATATACTAAAATAAAATAAATAAAAACCTAAACTAAACTAAAAAATAAAATAAACCAAAGTATAAAAAATCTAAATAAAATAAAAACTAAGCGTAAAATAAAAATAAAATAATCCTAAAATAAAATAAAATAAAAACCTAAACCTAAAAAATAAACCTTAAAATATAACCTAAAAATAAATAAAAATTAAAACCTAAACTCTAAACTAAAAAAAAAACCTCAACCTAAAATAAAAATAAAATTCTCAAAATAAAATAAACCTAAACCTAAACAAAAATAAACTAAACTAAAATAAATGAAACCTAAAACTAATCCTAAAATAAACTAAACCTAAACTTAAACGTAAACAAAAAAAACTAAAAAACTAAAAATAAACCTAAACCTAAACTAAATAGTAAAACCTAAAAATAAACCTAAAATAAAAACCTAAAAAAATAAAATAAAAACCTAAACTTGACCTAAAAATAAAAAATAAAACCTAAACAAAAAAATAAAATAAAAATAAAAATCAACTAAAAAGTAAACTTCAACCTAAAACAAAACCTAAAAAAATAAACTAAAATACAAAACCTAATCAAAAATAAATAAACCTATAATAATAAATTAAATAAAATAAAAATATAAAATAAACCTAAATTAAAAATAAACTAAAATAATTAAAAAATTAACTAAATAAACCTAAACCTATCGATTTACTTAATTTAAAAAAAGCCATAAACCTAAAATCCTAAACCCTAAACCCTAAACTATAAAAACCCTAAATCCTAAAGCCTAAACACTAAACCTAAACCTTAAACGCTAAACCCTAACCCTAAACCTTAAACCCTAAAACCCTAAACCCTAAAACCATAAACTATAAACCCTAAATCCTAAATCCTAAACCCTAAACCCTAAACCTAAAAACCCAAACTTAAACTAAATAAAAATTAATAAAAAAATAAATAAGAAAACCTAAGCCTAAATAAAATAAAATAATAAAATAAAATAAAAACCTTAACTAAAACTTAAACCTAAACCTAAAAATAAAATAAAAAAATAGAAGTAAACTAAAATAGAATAAATAAAAAGAAAAACTAAATTAAAAAAATGAAATAAACCTACGAATAAAAAGCCTACATAAAATAAAAATTAAATGTAAAATAAAAATAAAATAAACCTAAAATAAAATAAAATAAAAACTATATGGAAGCCTTAACCTAAAAAATTAACCTAAAAATAACACCTAAAATAAATAAAAAATAAAACCTAAACCCTAAACTAAGAAAAACCTAAACCTAAAATAAAATAAATAAAAAATAAATAAATAAACTCAAATAACAAAATAAACTAAACAAACCATAAACCTAAACTAGCACACGTAACTGAAC